>JADRCH010000088.1:718712-750764 GCA_019843965.1 Rhynchomys soricoides
ACACAGAAACACATAGAGACAGACACACAGACAGACACACAGACACATACACACAGAGACAGACACACACACAGACACACAGACAGACACACACACACATACAGACATACAGACACACACACAGACACACACACAGAGACAGACATACAGACACACACAGACATACAGACGCACACATACACAGAAACACAGACACACACACAGACACAGACACAACTTTATGTCTACAGTCCACATCTAAAAGAAAACATGCAGTATTTGCCTGTTTTGAGTTTGGATTATTTTGCTTAACAATAATCTCTAGGTCCATCTATTTTTTCCTGTAAATATATTGATTTCATTTTTGTTTATAAACTGAATAAAATTCTATTCTATACTTATACCACACTTCAGCTAGTCATCTGTTGGGCTTCTTCTCAGTCAGCCCATTTCCTGGCTATTGTGAACAGTGTAGCAAAAACCATGATTGAGAGCATATCTGTGTGGAATGCTGACATGGAGTGTGACAGGTGAGCTCTGTGTGTGACTTCTGTGGTGACTGCACCAGTACATTTTCCCACCCCCTGTGTAGGAGAGTTCATTTGTGCTGGTTAGTTTTTATCAACTGGACACACACTAGAGTTACCTGGGAAGAGGGAACCTCAGCTGAAGAAATGTTTCCATCGAATTGGCCTGTGGGCTGTTCTGTGGGGACATTTTCTTAATGATTGGTGTGGGAGCATCCAGTCCACTACGGCTTGGGCCATCCTTGGGCAGGTGGTCCTAGGTTGTATAAGAAAAGGCTGAGCAAGCCATGGAGAGCAAGTCAGTATACAGTGTTCCTCCATGGTCTCTGCTTGAGTTCCTGTCCTGACTTCCCTCAGTGATGGATCGTACCATGGAATGTAGGAGAAATAAATCCTTTCCTTCCAAGGTAGTTTGGTCAGGGTTGTTTTTTTTTTTTTTTTTAATACTTTATTTACATTTCAAATGTTTCCCCCTTTCCAGGTCTCCCCTTTGGAATCTCCCTATTACCTCCCCCCTCCCCTGCCTCTATGGGGGTATTCCCCCACCCACCCACCCACTCTCGTCTTCCCTCCTTGGCATTCTCCTATACTGGGGGATTTAATACTCTCAGGCCCAAGGGCCTCTCCTCCCCCTGATGTCTAACAAGACCCTCCTCTGCCGCATATGTGGCCAGCACCTTGGGTCACTCCATGTGTATTGTTTGGTTGGTGGATCAGTCTCCAGGAGTATCTAAGGGTCAGGTCAGTTGCCACTCCCTTAAGGGATGCAAACTCCCTTAGCTCCCTCAGTCCCTTCCCCAAGTCCTCCATCTGGGACCTCCCACTCTGCCCTACTGTTGCTGTGAAGTGACTCTTGGGTATTTTGAACTTTTGGGCTAATAACCACTTAACAGTGAGTACATACCATGTTCATTCATTTGTGACTGTGTTACCTCGCTCAGGATGATATTTTCAAGATCCATCCATTTGTCTGCGAGTTTCATGAAGTCATTGTTTTTAATAGCTGAGTAGTATTCCATTGTGTAAATGTACCACATTTTCTGTATCCATTCCTCTGTGGAGGGACATCTGGGTTGTTTCCAGCTTCTGTGGGAATGCAAGTTGATACAACCTCTCTGGAAATCAGTTTGGCGGACCCTCAGAAAAATGAACATAATACTACCTGAGGACCCAGCTATTCCACTCCTGGGCATATACCCAGAAGATGTTCCAACATGTAATAAAGACACATGTTCCACTATGTTCGTAGCAGCCATATTTATAATAGTCAGAAGTTGGTCAGGGTTTTTATCACAGCAGCAGGAAAACAAAGTGTAGGACCCCCCCCCAAATTTGTTGTTATTTGTGTTCTTTTTGTGCATGTGTGTGCCCATGTGTGTGCAAAGTAAGCGATATGAATCTACTTTCATTTATTTACAGGTCACCCAGTGTTCCTAGCACCATTTCTTAGAGGCTGTCATGTCTCTTCAGTGTTTGTTATTGCCAGTTAGCTGGTACAACCACCTAACTTTCCACAAAGGTGTCAAAAACTTGTACTTTCTTGCTGACGGAAACCCCCTTTTCTGAGCAGGTCCTTTCCTTTTAACATGGGGAAATCAAATCAAGGCTCTGGAGACAGGGTGGTGTAAGAGCAGCTCACCTATTAGGAATGTCTGATCCTCAGACAGCGAAGCAAGCAATGCTAGAACACAGTAGCATCTGCTTGCCATCACCTGGATCTCTAGTTCCATCTCAGGTTGGCATACCTTGTTGGGATTTGCATTTCTTTATGCATTTGCTGAGTGTATATGATGGGGTCTGAGGACATACGCAGTGTGATAGAAATTTCTTTATGTATGTCCAGACTCCACTGAAGTCCACTTCTCCAGGGCAGTTACTGTGTTGAGTTCACATGTTTAATGTTTGCACAGCAAGGCCAGAACCTCTGCTTCTAGCTTGCAATCCTCCTTGCTGGCTTCTCAACCTTCTGTGCTGCTTTTTCCAAGTCCTTGACCTAGTGACCTGTAACTTGTTTAGTTTAACTAAGGAGCAGCACAGAGAGGGGGAAAGGAATATCTCCCAGGCAGGGGGAGAAATAGTGGTGGTTTGCCTTAGTGCTTTGAAGGCTGTGGCTGTGGGTGGTAAGAGATGCTTAAGAAGCAACAGTGGGCCTAAAGATAGACCTGCATTGGGCTTCCTACTGAAATCTGGAACTTCCTTGAAATATGCAGGAAAGAAAGCACAGTGTAGATAGCAATGCAGTTCACATAGCTTTGTGTTCTAACTCACAGGCCAATGGGAGGCAATAGAGCCAGGTGTCTGGGTGTGCTGGTGGGAAACTCTTAGAACGCAGGTGATGTTTCTGCTGGATTTTAAATAGCAGGCAGGACTGTACCACACAGGGAAGCTGTGTATGGAGGATGCTGTGCTTTAGACATAAGATGGAGTGTAAGGGAAGGGTTGTACATGAGGACAACTTTACCATATGAGGCAAGTCCTGACTCTGCTGCCACCAGTGCAGCATCAGAGCTGAAGGAATTAGACATCCTGGGAGGATGAGCCCGTGGCGTGGGTGAAAAGTACCAACCAGGCCAGCATCGATAGACATTTTAATCAAGAATAGACACTGGGTAGAAATATGATGGGAAAGTTCGCAGAGAATTGCGTGTGTATGTGACCTTTCATTGTGTTTAAGTTATCTGACCTCATCTCTTGGACCACTTGTATGGAGTTGTATTTGAATAGGGTCCAAGAGGGGGCAGTTTATTATCCTGAGGTAGCAAATTTTGTAATGCTACTTGTCCTCCCCACGACTGGCTATTTGGGATGAGACACCAGGGACCTTTGGGAGTTAGGCTGTAATTGTTTGTAGGAGGCACCCCAAGCCACTGGGTCAAGCTGCATGCAGCCGGGGTCTGTCTGCTAGAGAGTGGGAGATTCTGCTTTTGTCTTTGGCCTCTTACAGTAGACCATTTTTGTTGCTATAGGCACCAAAGGTTTGTGGTGCCCCATTACAGTGTTTGGGGAAGCTGGCAATCTAAATAGCAAGGAGAATCAGCATATCCAATCAGCATGGCAATTTAGAGGGAGAATTAGAAGACAAAAAGATGCTTTTCTCCTCGACCAGGTGAAAGGCAGAGGTATCTGTTGTAATTAGAAGTGTGTTAAGGGTCAACCATGGAGGGTAGGGAGGAGAATTTCAGAGTTAACTATCAGCCCTGATGATTGATGTATACAGCATATGGGGGACAGTGGTGAAAGGAGGAATTTTCTTTTATTATTTTACATGTATGTGTGCCTGTGTATATGCATTTGTACAATGTGCGTGTAAGAGGCCTCACAAGTCAGAAGAGGGTGTCAGAACTACTGGAAGTTGACTTACAGATGGTTATGAGCTACCTTGTGGATGCTGGGACTAGATCTGGGTCCTCTGCAAGAACAGTAAGCTCTCTTAACTGATGAGCCATCTCTCCAGCCTCTGGAGTTTCCTTACTCAAGCGTCCAGGTGGAGGATTTGTCTACATATCAAGGTAAGGGGAATTTTCAATGTAAGGTGTGCAGTCCTTCAGTGAATGATAAGTAGTTTGTATACAAGTGTATAATCAGCACAAACATTAAAGGATAGAGGTCCTTAACCATTAGCCTATATCAGAAACACCTGAGTGGATTAAGAAGTCATCTATTACTGTGTGCCCCCCACACCCAGCTTCACATGCTGGAGGTCTGGATGGGCTGGGGATTCCTATTTCTAAGTTAGTTCCCAGGCACTGCTGGTTTTGAGAACACACTTTGGGAACATCACATCATTCTAGAAAGGACCTTTTTTCTCTACTTCCTTCCCCAGGCAACCGTGGTTCTGATTTTTGCCATCATGAATAGCCTGGTTATGCCTGTATAACAGTGGTTCTCAACCTTCCTAGTGCTGTGACCCTTTAATACAGTTCCTCATGCTGTGGTGACCCCCATCCATAAAGTAATTTCATTGCTACTTCATAATCCCAAACGGGTCGTGACCCACAGGTTGAGAATGTGCTGTAATCAACTAGAATTACACTATACCTTTGTCTGGCCTTTCCTATATAATACATTGATTCTGAGATTCACCCAGTTCAGTAATTCCCTTTACTTCTGAGTTGTATTCTAGCACATGACCACAGCATAGCCTGTCTGTATTTAGTAGTTCTCTTACTGAGGGACATTTGTTTTAGGTTCAGTTTTGAGATGTTGTAAAATTCCCAGAGCCTTGATATGCAAGTCCTCATGTGAAAGAGCTTCACTTCTCTGGAGTAAAATACCCAGAAATAAAATTGCTGGGTCAGAGGGGGGATTTATCTTCAATTTTATAATAAACCCCAAGTCATTTTCCACAGTGATGGGACTTTGAAGGGTTTCACAGTGGATAAATGTTCACTCACTCCAGTGAAGATCCTAAATACTGACCAGGCTGAAGGACGTTTACCTGAGAAGAAAGACCTGTGGTGGATGGAAAAGCAAGGCAGCGTTGTCCTTGGGACATACACACTTATCCTCAGTGACACTCCAGCAGATCTGAGAGCTGAGGCTGTTAAGGCTGAAGTAAATGAAGTCCAGGGTTCTTTCAAGCAACATCCACTAATGGTTACTGTGCGAATCTCCTATAGAGCTCCTAAGTAAAATAAGTCCTTATAATTTAAGAAAGTAGAAAGTAGCACTTTTTGTCTAAACTATGCCTACCTAATCTTAGTTTATCTGAAAATCATTTTCCTAGAAATTCTAAGCATCAGGGAATCAGAGCAAAAAAATCTCTGATAACAAAACCTCAGATCATTTCAAATCATTGGGATTGGCTCAGGTGGAGTTGCCAGCTGGGAAAGAAGTTCCATTCAGACTGCATATTATATAAAGATTAAGTCTGCATGTGTCAAAAACTTTAGTGTAATCACACTCAGACTCTTTTATAATGTTAGGATGGGGAAATATTTTAAAATACAACCCATAATGCAGAGCCCATCACAGAAAAGACTATTAAATTTTGTTGCATAGAAATTAAAGATTTCTATAGGGCAAAACCTACCAGAGCTGGAGTAAAATAGAGGATCTCTGTGGTTGGTGTGTGCTGATAGTGCAGGGGCTTGTCACCTTGCTCCTTGAGAACTGACTTTGGATACACTGATGAGTTTTAGTAATCTTCTGTATGGTTCCAGTATTCTGGAGATGGAGGCAGGAGGATCACTACGAGGAGCCTACGTAGTGAATTTGGGCCAGCCTGGCTACTAGTACATATTAATAAACAAATTAAACAAACAAATGACAAAGCCTTTAGGGTAGATTGTTCACCGAAAGTAAAATGCAAATAGTTCTTCAACACCATGAGATGTTCAACTTACTATTAAAAAAAAAAAAGGAAAAGAAACTAACTAAACTTATAATCAACTTTCAGTCACTTGTCTGACAGAAGTCAAAGTTCGAAGGACACTGTGCTGGGGAGCATACAATGTAGGGTGGGTGCTGGAGCCGAGGGCAGTTCAAGTTGGGAGCAGAGCACTGGAGGTCGAAAGCAAAGTCCTTCTTCAAGATGAGGCAGGCAGGGTAGAGCAGGGTGGGCACACGACAGCGGTGAGGAGCAATGGCTGTCAAAACTGCAAAGGGAATCAGGAAGACCAGCCCCATCACCGAAACACTAGTCACGTGGAGGCAGGCAGCCCCACACGTGCCGATAGCACTCTGGTAGTGCTCCGTCAGGGTCATGATGCAATGTGGCATCTCTCTATTTCAGAAGTGGTTAAAAGGGTTAAGTGAAGAAACCGTCCATTTAATAAATGATAGCTATCTTAGAGTTATTATTGCTGTGATGAAACACTGACTAAAGCAACTTGGGCAAGAAAGGACTTACTTCATTCACACGTCCGTATAACAGTTCATCATCAAAAGCTGTGAGGGCAGGAACCTGGCAGCAGGAGCTAATGCAGAGGCCATGGATGAGTGCTGCTTACCGGCTTTCTCAGCCTGCTTTCTTATAGAACCCAGGACCGCCAGACCAGGGATGGCACCACTCACAGTGGGCTGGGCCCTCCCTGATCAATCACTAATGAAGAACATGCCTTACAGGCCTGCCTACAACTCCATCTTGTGGGGGCATTTTCTGACTGGGGATTGTCTCCTTTCAGATAACTTTAGCTTGTGTCAAGTTGAAATAAAACTGCCAGGAGAGTAATGTAAAAATACACTGTTGGTTATCACAAACTCCGTTTTTAGAGAACGTATTTGTAGGTATTGAAAAAGCTGAAATATCTTTTGATTTTGTTGCTTATTACTGTTTCTAGATTCTTTTGGGAACATCACTTGGGGCAGAGTGGAGGTGCCCTCCTCACACTCCCCATCTCCCTGTGGTTACAAAGAAACAGGTGATGTAGATCTCCCGAGTAAGAGAGAAAAGTCCCACTCCAGGGTTGGCTTTCAAAAAGCAAATAGTACAGGAGATTTAAAGGGATAGCTCTTTGATTATTTAGTTCCTCCTCATATTTTTCTTACTCCTGTTCATTAGTTCTGCTACATTGCTCATTTTACTCCCAGAATTGTAAGATGCATGGTGTTGTTGAAAATGAAGTCACTGTCATTTTCAGACTCGTTTAGAGTTAAAAGAAGAGGCCAGAGTAGATGACCCCTGGAGATAGCCTGTGCTCCAGGACATAGTGTCCTAAACATTGCATATGATGCGTTCAGATTTGAACACTAGGGGTGAATAGGTCAGCAGATATTTAATGAGATTCTTGTCTGCCCACATTCCTGACAAAGAACCTAATTATATGCTCAAACTAGAAAGATAACTTGATTTACGTTTTCACTTCTCACAGTTTGCTTGCTATTTAGATTTTTTTTTTTTCAGTTTATTTCAGTGTCCATTTTGAGTTTAAGGCAAAAACTTAAGCAGAGAGGGGTCTATAGTGGAGTAATAAAGGTACTAACCAACATAAACCTTTCAGTGATTTTCTGACAGGTCAGCTTTCTGAAATGCATCAAAAATAACAATAAAAAGAAAGTTGCTGTGAAGTTGGGTAAATGCTGTTGTTCTGGTGTCTGAGAAGCAGGCATCGGTTGTCTTGAGTCCTTACAGCCGGCCCTGGCCACGGTACCGTGCGTGCCTCCAGTGAGCACTACTCAGGGCTTTACACTAGCCCTTTCAGTGCCTCTCTAGTTACAGAGTTTAAGGACCGGGAAGATGTTGGCCTGACATATTGCTTGTCTCAAAAGAGTTGAATTTATAGGGCTTGGAAGCAGTTGGAAAGCTCTGGATTTTCTAACACTAATCAGCTGGAGCTATGTGTGTCCTTGAGGTATGCTATTTTTTTGTCAAGCGTCTTCTGGACAATGTTTCAAATAATGAGTCTTTCCAGGTTCAACTGAAAGATGTCCTGAGATGGATTTCAAATGAAACAGCAATTTAGCCAATGGCACTGGGGGAAGCTGGAATAGATCCACAGCAACCCACAGAATGAAACCAGTTCCTTATCTTTATAAAGAGGAGGGGTCCTCAGAATTTAGATGGGGAGCAGTCTTTGAGCTTAGAGATAAGGAGAGTGTCTCTGAATTTAGCAGGCATGAGGCCCTAATTTAGGAAGCTAATCCAAGTTTAAGTAGCTTCTAGCTCAGTGTTCAACTTAACCCCATTTTTGGACAGCAGTTGCTGTTTTGCCTGATCCCCTTTTCACTTTTGTTATTTTGATTCTTCCTCCGTTGTTAAAGACCTTGAAGGCCATTTTAGTAAGGTTTTTTTTTTTTGAGGGTTTAAAGGTCATCCTCCTGCTTTCTGAGCTTTTTCATATTATGTGAAGAACTGGGTGATTAAAGTGGGTATGTAGCTAGCACATCCCTGATTCCGTGTTGGGACTTAAATCCCTGTTTAAGAGGTGCTGCTGCAAATTAGCTCATAAGGGCTGCTGCGTTTCTTTTTAGCTCTTTGAGTGATTTCCTGGATTCTTATCCTAATTTTCAGCCTTGAGGGAGATGTTTTTCATACCCTGGATCAGACAGGTTAGGAAATAAGCCCTGTGTGACAAGTTGGCAGAGCCAGGGGGACAGTCCACCCAGGGTTGCCTGTAGGATACTGGTTAGGGTCTTGCGTGTGAAGTCTACTGGGAAATGCCACTGCTTAGCTCCATATCCAGTTTTGTTCCCCCTCTAATGTTGTAGAAGAGAAAGTAATTCTTGAAAGATTGAAGTGTATGAACATGTAATATGTTGGAATCTTTGGTATATCTGACAGTACTGTCAGAGAAAGAACCAAGATTACTTTGTTTTATTATTATTTTATAAAACAAAGAGATCAGATTGAGACACAGGCATGTGTGTACATGCAAACCAGCCACTCCTTGGAGTGAACCGGCTATAGGGGGCAGAAGTTCCCATGGAATTTAGGAAGGATTAAGTCTTTGAGTGTACTGTAGCAGGGGAAAAAGCTGGGGTTAGGGAAAGGCACGGCAGGGGAGTGCCAGAGACAGTTGGGGGTGCACTGGCGAATGGATTGTTTGAAGTCAGAGCCAGACGGTAAGGGAGAGCCTTGAGAAATTCCTGCAGAGAGAATAGTACTGTTGGTTAGAGCCACAGGGAGGGAGAGGGGAAACTCCTGAGGGAATGTGTCTCAGTCACTGTTCTATTGCTGTAAAGAGACAGCATGACCATGGCAACTTAGAAAAGGAAGCATTTTCCTGGGGACTCGCTTACAATTTCATAGGTATAGTCCATTATCATCATGGCAGTGAGCATTCGGCACACAGATAGGGACTGGAGTAGTAGCTGAGACCTTTACATCCTGGTCCCCAGGCAGAGACTCTAGGCTTGGTGTGCCCTCTAACACCTCAAGTGTGTGAGGCTTCTGGCCATCCTTATTCAAACCACCACAGAAGGGAAAGATAGGAGTTGGTTGTTCAGAGACAGCCGGAAGAGAAGGGCTGTGAGAGTTTTTGTCCCAAGTACAGGAAATGTGAAGGTCCTTAGGGGAGCAGGAGAAGGTGGCTGAGGGGATGACGGGGAAGGAAGCGGTTCTGGGGAGTTGGGGGAAGGTGTAAGTTTGAAGGGCAGGGAAGGCAGCCCAGAGGGACTTGAGGAAGTTGGAGCAGAGGATGGAGTGGGAACTTGATGGTATTGCTCCAAGGGCGAGGAGCCCACACCTTTCCACGGGATGATGAAAGGAATCCAGCTGTAACTGGGGACCCAAAGGTGACATCTGACCCCTTCTAGCTTGCCTTCAGCCTCCTACCAAGCTTGGTGTTTTAGGTGTATGCAGATGTCTTTCCATAGTGCCCTGATGGGCATTCAAATGTAGATACTGATTGGTTTGTATAGGTGTATGCAGATGTCTTTTGATGGTGCCCTGATGGGCATTCAAATGTAGATACTGATTGGTTTGTATCTACATTATTTTCCATCTTCCTCAGATGGAAACTTTCATTTCCACATTGAGGCAAAATGATATTTTAAAAGCGTATGCTCCCTCCATCCCAACTCTTCATGCTGTTTTAGGAACCCTTTTTAAAGAGTTAACTTAATGCTCTTTCGTCATTTTTGCAATTTCCCATCTTTTCAGAGGTTATTGTGATTTGTTTTTGCCATTGACTCTGTTGGTGTCTGAGTCAGAAAGGGAAGAAAACCTGAAACTGCAATGAATAAGCCTTAATTTCCTTCTAGCCAGTAAATAGTGCAGGTGCTACCAATTATGGACAAGCATCGATCTCAGCCTTCAGCACGTGGGGCTTAGAGTCGCCTGTAATAGTCAGGGGATAGTTGACAAGGTGCCCTGTTTTGCCGCTTTCAACTTCCTGCTTCTGTACCTCTGAAACAGAGATTATTTGTTTTTCTTCCTTTCCCTCCCCTCTCTACCCTCTCCCCCCTCACTCTACCCTCCTTCCGCTTGCTTCCACACAGGATCTCATATAGCCCAGGCTAGTCTCAAACTTGCTATATAATTTGGATTCTCCTCCCGTCACCGTCACCTCTCAAGTGCAGGGGATTACTAATGGTTTGTGTCTTGGTACTGCAGGTAGTACAACGAAGTACGTCCCCACCCCAATTGTTCTATTTACATAAAAAAACCCTTTAAAGTATTGGACTTCCTTTTCTCGTGGCCTGGGATTTATGGCCATCTTTCTACCCCAACCTTCCAGAATGCCAGGAGAGAGACATGCACTAACTACAGTGCTGTCGGGAGAGGTGAGTGTTCTAAAATGCCAGACTCCAGGCTCAAGTGACCCTGCTCGGTCTCCTAAGTAGCTGAGCCCACAGGTGCATGCATCAGCCCTAGGTAGTTTTTTTTTTTCCTCCTGATGTGGAAAATAGGAGAACTTAACGTTGTTAATGAAAAATGATGCTTCTCTTGTTTGTAAGCTGCTGTTGTCTGCACAGCCCTGTCTCTGGAGACATCGAAAGCAGAGTAGACAGAATTGTGTTGAACATATGTCTTTGATTACTTCGGCCATGTAGATCCTGAGTAATCTAGCAATTGCTGTAGAAATCAGATGGATCCCTGAGCTCTAGAGCTGTGCTTCCATGGTGAAAAAGCTGGAGCGTGTGTGAGGCATTCAGGAGATTAATGTTGGCCTTGGTCTCAGCCAGCTTTGTGGAGGGGGCTGAGGTTGATTTCTCTCAGGAACAGAAGCATCCTTTTTAGTGAAGATCCAGTGTTACTTTAAATTTTAATTCTTTTGAAGTTCCCTCTTACACAATTACTGGGTTTGATTTTCTTTCTTCCAAAATTAGTTCTTAAAACGTTTTTATTGGTTATTGTGTTGTCCTGATAGTTAAGGTTCTAGAGCATAGGACATAATCTTTATTGTGAGTCTCCTTGTAGGGCGATTCTAATGTAGGTGGGTACCTTTCCTTCCTGATTGGAGCTAGCCTAATGATAAACATTTCCTTAAGGCTGAAGACATTTGTCATGTGGCCTGATGGTAGACTTAAGACTTGAAGTCATTGTGGCTCATTTGATAAGAAGCACTTTGTGATTTTTCATAGACTTTGACATCTGGTAAAGTAGCTACTGTAGACATACATACAATGGATTGTAAAGTCTTATTTAAATATTTAAAGTAAATTTCATTTATGAAAATAAAGAATTAATATTGTATAAGTTGTGTGCATATTTTCAAAGTATAAACACTTTCTATTAAAGTTTAGTTATGGATTTATCAATTACTCCAGAAAGATCCTTTAAACTGTTGCTTCGACATTTTGCTTTGACCTTGGGGATACTGGTGGAGATTCAGAGAAGAACAAGCAAGTTTTTGGTCTGAGGAGCTTCCAGTTCCTGGAGTGGAAGGATTTGTAAGTGTATGACCAACACCTTGTAGAGGTGCATAGACTGTGCACCAAAAGGGGAGCGAGCTTTCTCCTCAGGGAGAGTTACACAAAGGACTCTCCAGAGCACTAAGTTTCAAGTGATGCAGAGAGGAGAAATGTGTAGTGGTTGAAAGCCAGGAGCTCTAGAGACCAGCAGTGTTGAATGCCACAGAAAAGTTAAGTCCTGTGACTATTTTTGAGGGCTTGGGGCTGGAACCAAGGGCCTCACATGGTAGGCAGGTGCTCCACCACTCAGCTGCCATCCACCTCAGTGAAGAATTTCTTCCTCGGTTGTTCTGTACAGGAGCCATCTTGGAGAGGATAGCTTCAGTGGAGCTGTGGGGGCCACAGCTACAAAGGGTTTAGGGCAAATGGGGAGAAAATTCGGCATGTGGGTATAGTTTATTGTATGAGAAATTTGTTAGAGAGGATGCAGAGATGTTTCAGGAGACATGAGCCCAAGGAAGGGCGTGCATGGAAGACTGAAAGCACCTGAAAGCATGAGAAGCTTGAGCTCACTGGCGGGTGATCCAGAAGGAAAGGGTTAGCAGCATGGAGACTGCAGTCTGAAGAGGAGGAGAAAGTGTAAGAAAATGTAAGTAAGTGGGCCTCTGCATTTTGTTGTTGATTTTTTTTTTCTTCTACTGGCATTGTGTACACAGCAATGTCACACTGCCATTCAGATATGGCACATGCAAAGTGCCCCAAATGCACTGTCCTGAAAGGTGAGCTCAGAAAGGGAAGGAGTTGGGAATGGTCCCTAGAGATTCTAGAATGATTAGAGTTACATAGAGAGCACACATTGAAGGAGACGGTGCAGAGCTGCAGTTTGAGAATTAATCTGAGGTTGGGTGGCTTGTTTCCCATGCGTGGGGATTATTTGGGCTTCAAGGAGGAGGTGCGATGAGACTGGAGGAATTGGCCCCAGGTGAGGCCTGTGTGAGAGCCTATGAAGAGGATGCTTTGCATCAATGAAGAGTTTTCAAGGCTTGCTTAGATCTCCTGGTCCAGGGAATTGATGGCTGTAAGTCTGAACATGGCTCAGCCCAGTGTTAATTGTTCAGAAATTACCAGAGGAATACTGTGAGGAATGTTAGAAGCATGTGGAGCCTGGGAAACTGAAGGTATTTACTTGTCTTGTCCCCACAGGCTGCCTTTGGTCAGGTCTTGGTGTGCAGAGTGGAATAGCACCCAGCTCTGGATTGGCTGAGTCTCTTGCCCTGGCTGCTTACAGCCGTCACCTCTGCTTTAGAGACAGCAAGTTGTGGAGAATTTCTGAGCCTCGTTTGTGTTTCATTCAATCCAGTCTGTTCCTCATCACCTTTCCCCTTTTCCTTCAGGTCTCTCGCCAGCCTCTTCCTCCTCCTCCTCCTCCTCCTCCTCCTCCTGCTCCTCTCCTCCTCCTCCTCCTCCTCATTTTCTGAGTTAGATTTTCTGTTCTGTTCAAGGAAACCAGGCTCTTTCCTTTCTGCGTTGTATGTACCTTAGACCATGGCTTTAACATGGATTGTAATAGCTTGCTCAACTGTGTCTATCACCACCCTGGGGTCCTTGAATGGGATTGGGGAATGCCTTTTGTCTTTGAAGTGCCACCACTTGCAGGCATTTGGGGGAATATCAATAAGTGAGATGGTTGGAATTGAATAGCCGTGTCTAAATAGACTTCGAAAGCCATGCTGTTTTAGGTGCATTCTTGACTTCTCAGACTCCTGCTGTTGGCTTATGTTTTTACATCTTTAATATCTCAATCCTTAAATCTTTATTAGGATGCTAAAAGTGTTGTAGTATTGTAGGATCTCCTTGTAGCATTGTCATCTTTAAAATATACATGGGCTTGTGATATTTGATACTTCTCCTGCTTAAGAGTGACTACTGCTCCTACAGAGGACTGGAGTTCACTTTCCAGCATCTGAATGGGGTACCTCACAACCACTTATTTCTCCAGCTCCAGTGGATGCCATGCCCCCTTCTGACATCTGAGGGCAAATGCATGTGTGCATGCGTGCACGTACTCACTCACTCACACACACCCTGTACTGGCTGGTTTTGTGTCAACTTGACACAAGCTGGAGTTAGCACAGAGAAAGGAGTTTCAGTTGAGAAAATGCCTCCATGAGATCCAGCTGTAAGGCATTTTCTCAATTAGTGATCAAGGGGGATGGGGAGAGGGCCCCTTGTGGGTGGTACCATCTGTGGGCTGGTAGTCTTGGGCTCTATAAGAAAACCAGCTGAGCAAGCCAGGCGAAGCAAGCAAGCCAGTAAGGAACATCCCTCCATGGCCTCTGCATCAGCTCCTGCTTCCTGACCTGCTTAAGTTCCAGTTTTTACTTCCTCTGGTGATGAACAGCAGTGTGGAAGTGTAAGCCGAATAAACCCTTTCCTCCCTAAATTGCCTCTTGGTCATGATGTTTGTGCAGGAATAGAAATCCTGACTAAGACACACCCACACAAATAAATTTTAAAAATTAAATTTATTTTTAAAACATACAGAATAACTGATTAACTCAGAATGTTTGTTCTTTTACCCATTTGTATGGCAACTACAGAAGAAGCAATTCAGACACATCTTTCAGGTGATTAAATGGTTAGTGGATAAAAGCACTTGCTTCATAAACCTCGTGACCTGCATTTGATTTCAGGAACTCATGGTGGAAGGAGGGAGAACTGGCTGCTGAAAGTTGTCTTCTCATTTTTGTACATGCTCTGTGGTATACCCATGCGTGCTCGCTCGCGCTCTCTCTCTCTCTCTCTCTCTCTCTCTCTCTCTCACACACACACACACACACACACACACACACACACACAGTAACAACAACAGTAGTAAGAATCACTGGGAGTGAGAAAATAATCGTTAAATCAGAGTGTGGTGGACTGTATATGTTATTTCCGCACTTGAGAGGGCAGGAGGGTTGTCAATTTGAGGCCAGCCTGGGTGCACTATAAAAGAAAATAACAGCCTATAGTCTTACACCTCTAGTCTTACACACATGTTAAATATCATGAGATATTAGCTTCAGTAGATTTTTTTTTTGCTGGGGTGTAGTTTAAAGAAATGTGTACTTTATTCTCTACCACCAAAATGCTTTATTGTCAGTTTTAATAATGGAACCTTTAAAGCAGTGGAATTGTTCATGCATTTTCTACTTGCTAAGTGTCCTTGCTGCAGTAGTTGCCATCACAGACATGGCATAGCTGTTGCTTTTGTTCTATATAACTTCCCAAGGGCATCTGTGACTGTATCCCATCAACTGCTTCTTTACTTAGGTAGCTCCCAAATGCATCTGTACATTACAGAGTTTTCTGATTTCTTTCTTTCAATCTTTCAATATAAGTTTTCATCTCTTCTGTTCCATTTGTTGGGATTCACTCCTTAGCTTTTAGGGAATTAAGGCCTGAGTTGCCTCCCAGCTGCTGGTGCTTTACAGCTGTTGCTGGAAGCATGAAGCATTTTTGTAGGCTTAGATTTTTCAAAATCTACTTTACCAAGGGTTCTCAAACACTTTGACACCTCTTCTAGCCCACTGTCCAAAGGCAGGGAGAAAAGATGGTAGATAGGACAAAGGGATGTGGACCTGTGTGGAAGTAGTTCTTTGGGGCGATTGCGATCTCTGTTTGTCAGGATACCAGCAGTTCAGTTCAAAAGTGTCAACCAAACATGAATCAGCAATGGTGGAAGAATCGAGAAGAAACCACCAGGCCTCTGCTGAATGGGCACGAGTCATCAGGAGCAACCAGGACCATCTGTAATGCCAGTTTTCTGTTATGCCTCTCTCAGCGAATATGTGAGACCAACGAAGCATTGCAAAGCTAGCTATGCAAGCACTGTGTCACTGTCTGTTGAGTCCAAACATCGCCTGTCCTCTCATGAGTGTTGCCTCAGCAAAACATCATGTGAGTCTGCATCACTTGACACAACCAGAAATTTCCACTTAACATATTTCCCCTTTCCGTCACTGGCTGAGGCAGTGGAGGCAGTAGTTTTGGGAGTTGGTTGGGAAAGAGGCTGGAGAGGCTGCAGGCTTTTGCTCTGGAGTTTGCCATCTTTTACTTGCCCTGCTTAGTGGAGGAGACCCTGCTCTTTCACATGTAGTTCCAGGGGTGACTTAGTTCAGTGTTCTGTGGCTCTCTCCTTTTTTAGACCTGGGGAAGTTCTGAAAGTATTGATAACCAGGCTCACCCCATATGTGTTAGTCAGCTTTTTGTTGCTGTGATAAATACCTGAAATAAATCAACTTAAAAGGGCAAACATTTATCTTGCCTCCTGGTTTTCAAGGTTTTAGCCTAGTTATTCTGGAACCTGTGGTAAGATAAAAATATCATGCCGTGCTAGCATGTTGTGGAGGAGATGCCTCCACATGGTGCCTAGGGTGCTGAGAGGGAGGGAAAAGAAAATGAAGAAGAGAGGGGGAAGAAAGGGACAGGGACAGGGTTCCAATATTTCCTTCAAAGATCTCTCTTCCAATCCCCTAGCCACTGTTCACTCTGCTGCCTCCTGGTAGAACCACATGCTAACAACCAGACTGCCTGTACAGAGACTTTTGGGGAGCATGTAGCTATGGAGATACAAATCTTAGCACCATACAGTTGGATCAGAAGCTCCGGTAGGAGTTAGGCACCAGCTAGAGGTTTGTAGTTTGTAGCATAGCCACGTGTTCAGATAGGTGCTTCTGCTACCTGGCCACACACACATGGATCTCGCAGTTGCTCCCGCTTTCTTCCCACAGCAATGTTGCTGCTTCCCAGTGAAAGACACGCATACTTGGATCTGTGCCACCATACCCTCTGTTTGGAGTGCTTACCCTGGGGATGCTTTACGAGGTCTTCTTCCTTTTATTTCTGTACTCTGAAGCAGTTGTATCACACCGCCTTCTCCTGGTCTGTTCTCCAGATCATATCAAAGCCTATGGATCCCATAAGGAAGAAGTCTGGGTGTCTGGGATAGATCCTCAAACCCAGAGTTAGTTATAGACTAGCAGTTGATAGGATTTTTCTAGAAATTACGCTCTACTAGTGTTGGGAAGAGGATTAAGGATGTGCTGAAGCAGGAGGGTAGCCACCAGAGATGGGGAGAGAGGTGGGGTGTCTAACTGATCTTACTAAGGTTTTCAGCCCTACTTCTCCCACACAGTGGGAGATATCTGTATCTCCTGTTCCTAAGCTTTACCTATAGTCTGTTCTGGATGTTTGTATCACCAGAACTGATGTCGGGTCATTTTCTTTCCTGACTACTGTTATCACTTCTCATTGTCCTTCTCTGCTTTAAAAATATATCTTAGCTGAGCAAAGTGGCAGGTACCTGTAATCCCAACATTAGGAGACTAAGGGAGCATTTTGAGTTTGAGGTTGGCCTGGATATATAGTGGTCTACAGGCCAGGCTGGATTATAGTAAGAGACCGTGTCTCAGCATATAAACAAAACATCTTTAAGGTTGTTTAAGGATTTAGGAGTTATGGGTCCGGTTTGAATGTCATCCACAAATTTTAAACAGAAGTCTTTATTCTCATTCATTCACTTCTTTGGAGTCACTGAATACTAATATGTGTCAAGTAGTATGAATGAAGCACATAACTCATGCTTTCAATAAATGACGGGTTTGGAGCCAGTGAGATGGCATGGTGGGTAAAGGTGCATACTGCTAAGAATGATGATTTGAGTTTGATCATCAGAACCACATGGTGGTAGGAAGAAACTAGCTCTGATAAACTGTTCTCTGGCCTTCACATGGGTGCTGTCACACATGACCACAACCCCATGCTTGCCCAAATAAAATCTAAAATAAAAAAAAAATTAAAGATTTGAAAAATGATAGATTTGGAGAAAAAGGCTCAGGAGTTTTTTCTATTCGTGTAAGATTTCTGTTTGATTGAAACCATTTAAAAACACAGTTTGTAGGGCTGTGTTATGTAGGGACTGGATCATAAAGAGCCTCTTGGGCTGTGCCTGCTTTGTGAATATTGAAGTTGAGAAGCAGTAAAGAGCCATTGTAAACGAGGCTGAGACTGAGACATGCAGGTAGGTCTGCAGCAAGGGAGCCAGGGAAGAAACTTTTGTAATAATCCAGGAATGATGAGGGCCTAGCATGAGACCCTGAGGATGCAGACAAACAGCTTTCCCTATAATATCTGCTTTATCAGATTCCTGGGAGGTGAAGCTGTTTCTGTGGTAACATAGATGGTGCATGCGCCATTACTCAGGATAACACCTTGTTCTTGTGTAATGTCTCTTGTGATTGCATCCAGAGACAGAATACTAGGATTTATAGCAAAATTGACATTGAAGTGTACATTAGACACACAAGACAGTGGCATGGGCCCTGCTTTTCAGAAAGTAGCTCCCTCATGCTCTGTTCACAGATACTGCTCGGGACTCAGTTCGTCTGGTCTGATGAGTAAAATTTTGGAATTTTGTAATAACAGATATTTTCTAATTTCCTCACTCTGGATTTTCTGTTTCATTGGAATTCATACTTGTGTTTTGTGGGACAGCTTTTGCTCATTGTTGCTGTGGAGATTGTTGCCTGCTGTACCAGGCGAATATGTGCTGTAAATATTCTCACACATCTGCATGGAAGGCATTTCTACCAGTTTTTTATTCTCACTAAACAACTTTCATTTGGGTGTTTGCAACAACTGGCCAATACTGTCTTTGTGTTTTGCCTTATGGAAACTTTGTCTCACAGTAGGAGGGAACTGAAGATAATGCCAAAGCTGTGCAGTTCACTGTATGCATCATAGGCTGTCAGCATTGAACTAGGAACTGAGGGCCCTCCTGGGCCACTCTTGTACATGGATCATGCCCTTGTTACTCTGCCTGGTGAGCCAGACTCCAAGTCAGCTCTATGAAATAGTCTCCTGTTCTTGTTGGATATATCAATTATTACTTGAAGATTTGGGACAAGTGAAGTAATTAAAATGTTTTAATTATGGTGAAAAACATACATGCAATATGCCAGCATGAGGTTAATTTTTTTGATACTTTATTTACATTTCAAATGTTTCCACCTTTCCAGATGTCCCCTTTGGAACCTCCCTATCCCCTCCCCCTCCGCTGCCTCTATGGGGGTATTCCCCCACCCACCCACCCACCCACCCACTCACCCACTCTCAGCTTCCCGCATGAGGTTATTTTTAAGTGAGTGATGTAGTTGTATTTCATCTTTAAAATCTAGAACTGTAGCCATTGAACAACTCCACTTCCCCCATTTTGGGTTCTTGTTTATCCTGTTGTCTGTTTTCGTGTATTTGATTACTTTAGATGGCCCGTTTCAGTAGACTCATACAGTGTTTGTTTTTGTATATGACATTTAATTTGTTATGATGCTCTCAAGGTTCATCTATGGTGGAATATATAACAGGATTTCTTTTGTGAGACAGAGTACTAGTCCATTGTATATATTATATTTTGTCTGTCATTCATCTGTCAGCAGAGACCTCTGGGCTGTTGTGCATATGGTTTCTATAACAAGTGTCCAAATCTTTTAATGAGATTTTGCTTTCAGTTCTTCATCTATATATACTCAGAAGCGTGATTTCTGGATCATGTAGTAGTTCTGTTATTGAGGTGTTCCATAGTGAGTATATGTTTGTACCCACTTTTCCTGCCTTACTTTACAATCAGATTCTTGCTTAAGGGTAGGAGCCCGTGTCCATTCCCATTTCAGCACTGGGACCCCATCTGGTTTGAGCCTATACAACCTTGTGCATGCTGCCATGGCCTCTTGTGAATTCATATGTTCATCAGTCTTCTTGAATCTTGAAGACACTGTTTCCTTGGAGTCATCTGTCTCCTCTGGCCCTTACAGTATTTCTGCCTCCTTTTCACCCTTTGGGGAGGAGTTTGATGAAGACATCCCATTTAGGACTAAGTATTCCAAAATTTGGCAGATTTCTGGTGAAAGTATTTTGTAAAAAATTTGAGAAAGCCGAGTTATGAAGGAAATCTGCAGGACAATTTAGTTGAGAATAGCACGACATGAAGAAGCAAAGGTTCACAAAGCAACATCTTACCAGCCCACCTCATTTACATAGGCATCATAGCTGAGTGCTACTGATTAAAGCGGTTCTCACTTTGAAGGAGGAAGGTCATTGCGAATGACAGCAAGAACAATATGAATGGTATAGAGAAATGCCATCTTAGAATTACACAAACTGACCTGACATTGGAAGCTAATATGCAATATATTTTCTTCTGTGAATTTGTTAATATCCATAATTAGAAATATTTAGTGGGGATGGGTTATTTTTCTTGTGATTTCCATTGACACACAATAGTAAGTCTTCAAATCTGTAATGATGAGTACCTCAGAACTAGAGTAGAGTA
The DNA here is from genome assembly GCA_019843965.1 of Rhynchomys soricoides. Lineage (NCBI taxonomy): Eukaryota > Metazoa > Chordata > Mammalia > Rodentia > Muridae > Rhynchomys > Rhynchomys soricoides. Next base: position 738,828 of record JADRCH010000088.1, read on the forward strand.
AATTCAGATGACTGGTTGATAAAACCCCCATCTTGTTATGCAGCTTCCGAGGACTGGGTGTTTGAGGTGACTGTGATTTAAGCTAGACTGTCCTTTTATTTCCTTCTCCCTGACATGGTTAGAACAAAGAAGAGCACTTACTGTCTGTAAAGCAAAGTCTGACAAACTGAAGAGCTTGGACCCAACGTGTTCTGCTCTCTGCATTTCCGGTTAAGCTACTTAAGAAATGATTTTGTTTTCAGTAGGAATACTGAATGTAAGTCTGTTGCATGAGTTTTGTTGTGGCCATTTTTTGTCTTTTGTAGAGGATCTGTTGCTGAGAGAGAGGGTGCTAGTGAGAGAAATGGGCACTGCATTAGTTACCTTTGAGTTGCTATGGCAACTTGAGGGAGGGGAGGTTTTCTTAGACACAGAGGGGACAGCCCTCCATTGTAGTACTGTGTGAATGGCTGGTGTTTTTTCACATAAACAAAGGTAGAGCAGAATTGGAGGCTGGTACAGTGTCAAAGGTCTGCCTTATGTGACTTCATCGGTCAGCAAGGCACCATGTCCCTCAGGCTCCACAACTCCTAACAGTGCTAGCTATGAAGCAGTTGTTTAAACACATGAACCTATGTAATACATTTTACATTAACATTGTGCCCTGCTCCCATAGGTTCATGATCATTTCATTGTAAAGTCCATTAAGTCCTACTGCAAAAATCCCCATTGTCTAAACAGTGCTGAGTGTTCAGAAGTTCAATATCCAAGGTCTTTACTGAGATCAAGACAGTCTTATCTGTGAGCCCTGTCTAAAAAGAAAAAAAAAATACTTTCAGTATATAGTGACACAGACTAAACATTCCCACAGGATAGAACAGGAGAGAATCAGGGAAAGGTTGGACTAAGCAAGACTGAAATCCAGAAGTGCATACATCAGATTTTGTAACTCCACTTCCAGTACATAGAACCTATGATGGTAACATCTGGGCTACACTGGCTTGGGCAGCCCCACATTCTACCCTGACAATTACAGCCACCCTTGATGCCTAGAGGTTTTTCAGGAGAAGTTACACATCCCTGACATTTGTAAACTTGTGGGCTCTCCACCACAGCCTGGGCTTTAGGTCTCATGTTGACCCCCTTGAAGCCTCTCTGCAGGGAATCTGACCCTGCTGCATGTTTCTGATCTTACTAACTTGTTTCTGGCACTCTGTGGCACTATTACTCCTGTTGTCTATTACAACTTGTGATCTAGCTTTGCCCCTTTCCTCCTTTATTTTTAATGAAATGAATTTGTTTGATCAGATTGTCATAACAAATACTGTAGACTGAGTAGCTTAAACATCATAAATACATTTTTTCACAGGTTTGGAAGACAAGAGTGTTAAATCAAGGCACCAGCATAGTGTCTGAAGGTTGTCTTGTTGGGCTGCGTATGGTTACCTTCTTGCTTTGGACCAAAGCATAAGAATCTTGTAGATAGGAGACACAATTCACTCAGCAGGAGAATTTAATGATTTAAAATAGTCTTAACAGCTGTGATGGCAAAACTCCCAATTTATATTTTTCAAGTTTATTGTGGTTGTTTTTAGCCTTTCTTCCCCCACAGGAGAATACCTCCTGCAAATGTACCATGATATAGAGATCCTCCAGTGGTTTTACTGTTTTGATGGCTGTGAGTATGTGTGCACACAACTCTTACCTGCGTGTGCCTGCATTTTTGTGTAATGCAGATAGATTCCTTGAAACAAGACTGATACCTCAGCCTCTCCGTGTCGTAAGTTATTTTTATCGCTATGTACAACAAAGAGTCCTTCAACTAAGTGCTCAAGATTGTCAGTTTGTGCATATGTTATTTAAATAGAAAATGAAGCCATCAGAATGGTGTCCTCATGTGAGGACCATGGAACTGGCACTTTGCCTCACCCTCCTTGGCAATGGGCCTTAGCAATCATCTGTTTTACTTGCCTCTTCCATGTATGAACAAGCAGAATCCAGAAATACATCCTAGGTTTTGAAGTAGACAAAATTATTTTCAAAGTAAATAGTATTTAAGGCCTGTTGTACACCAGGCAGTACTTTCCTGAGACTGTGAAGTGATGTTTCTCATTTTCCCTTCACCCTGGAGGAAGCAGGTTTAGAATGGAGGTGTTGCCTCCCTCAAGGCCATAGCACTGGAAAGTCTAGAGCAATTTCTGCTTGATGTGGGAGCTGTGTTCTGTTGCCTAAGTTACTTCCTTTCTGAGAGACTGTGACCAATACCAAGCAAGAACACTGCTTTCAGGCTGTCTCTATAGTGTACTGTTTCCCCAGTGAAGACATAGACTCATCCTCATGTGTCTCCCTCCTCCTCAGTGAGGATCTCAGTGCTCTTGAGGAAGGCCACTTACAGAGAGCCTGCCAGAATTAGCTCAGGACTGCAGTTGTAGGAGGGAGTGCCAGCACTGGCTAGGCAGTTGTGCTGTCTTAGTTCCTTAGGCATTTGTGTTAAGGGATTAAATGTCAGCAGTAAGAACACAGGAGTGTCTTTCATGAGGAGAATCCTGTCCTCAAACTCATCTTTCACCGTGAGGTGTTTATTCTTTTAGCTGATGCTGATTTCTAATTTTAACTATGTTTGAAGGTGAAATCTAAGACTTGATCTTAATAATTTGGATACGAATCTTCATTGCAAGTGGAAATCACTTATTAGTAGACTTGGTGATTTAAAAAAAAAAAAGTAACAGTTAGAACAAAGACTTTGCTGCAGCTCACGAATAACTTTTAGAGTTTTCAGTCATTGTAAGGGGATGAGCAAGTTATATAAAGACATCAAAATATGCTGACCATGCCTGTGTAAGGGATTTGCATAGTAATTGTTGCATGTGCTCTGTTCTCAGAGGAGAAGACTCATCTCTTGTGTCTTAGCAGGGATTGCATTTTAGGAGTTATTTTGAAGGCAGAGCTATTTAATTCTGTGGAATAGATTTCTCATTTTTCATGGGAAATCTCATAGACTCATGGGAGTCGCCTAGACTCCATAAGAGGTAGTGTATACTTTTATGTGATGTTAACTTCTTTTTGAGTTTTTCCTTTTTGCTTTTATTTTTAAAATGACAGGTAGTTTCTCAGTGAGACCCTGATCATAACCAGGGTTAATATGTGATGTAGCAATGCTAAAGAATGAATGAGTCACCAGCAACACCTCATTAGCATTGTAAAGATAACTGGGGAGTGGAGAGGCTTCAGCAAGAACAAATAGGCAGTGTAACAGCTTGAACCCTGCAGTTGGGAAAACATCATTTTCTATTCTGTATATCAGAATTACCAGGTTTATAGCCATTTGTTGGATATAGACATGATGTTCTTTGTGTCTTTGTGACAAAAGAACAAACTGGCTTCCTGTGCTGCAGCTCACTGTCTTTTAAATATTATCAGCACACAGAGGGTTTGGGTATTGTCCATTACGTAGCTGTGGTATGGCCTTGTCTAGGATGAGGCTATTTCTCTAACCCGGCTTTTACAGACCTGAGAGTTGTCCATTGCCCGAGGAGTAAGGAGTCAAGCTCCAGGGAAAGGTTCGCCAGTTAGAGGCCAGGTTCAGTTTACCTTTCTGAGCCTTATTCAGTTAAGAGGTGCTCCTGTGGGGTGAAAGAGATACCATAGAGCCCAGGCTACATTGTCACATTAATTTTTCTGCATCTGTGCACTCCACTCAGGTCTAGCCATGTCTGCTCTCAGCGTCAGTCCTGTTCACGGTTGCAGAGGCTGTCTTTGCAATGGCTTCCACTCTGCTGGGTCTCTGGGACTCTAGAGCAGTAGCAGTGCGAGCAGCTGGTTCTTTTGGCCTTCCTTCCATCCCCTGGGTATGCGTTTTCCAGTCCTGTTATGTTTTGTAAAGAGAGTGCTTGTGCTATTGGCTTCAGAGTGTTTTGAATAAGGATCAAGTAGGGAAGACAGTTTCTACTTCTACTCTTTCTCTGTACACCAGGGACAAAAGGTTGATGAAATTAATCAATATTACATTATTGCATACTGTAGTTTTGGTGGTTATTTAATTATGTTTTTTCAAAATGGTGATATCTGTTGTATTGATTGGGCAATCCACCACTGTATCAACGTCTGTAATTTAAAACTACCCTTCACTCATAGAGAACATTTTCATTTTTCTTGAAAATTGTATTTTGTTCCTGTTACAGTTTAGCTTTTTCACATGTGTACATAGTAGTATAGACGTATATAATGCTGTCTTGGGGACATAAGGAACTGACAAGATGAATGAGTGGTTTTTCAGCATGTGTGCCCACTGACAGAAGTGGAGGCTCCAAACTATGTGTTGGATTTCTATATATAGTTGCTAGGAATTTGAAAATTTGTGTTATTATAATTTATAGTATATACTATTAGAGTGTGTGTGTATGTGTCTGGGAGAGGGAGAGGGGGAGAGAGAGAGACAGAGAGGGACAGACAGACAGATCTTCAGTGCTACTCTCAGTGGTCAGTGATCTCCATCTTGCTTATCTTCCCCTGCTGGGAATCTGTTGAAACTAACCCTGCAGGATCCTGGGTAATACTTTCTCCTGTTATTTACTGCCCTGGAGATCAATCCCATCTCAAAATCACTTCCCAAAGGAGTGTGCAGACTTGATGGTTTATTCTTTCCTGATCTCTCTTTTGTCATGAGAATTATTTTTATTGTGATGAAATCTCTTTACAAATTCGCTGTACTTCTAGTCACAAGACAGATATCTTTTTGATCAATTGGATCTTACTTTCTGTTTACTTGAATTCTAATGAAAAAACTCTTTATTAAGAAAAAATGGAGTAAAATAATTACAAATTAATTACTTGGCTTTCCTGGGTCTTTGGAGAGTATATATATATATTTGTTTTTCAAGACAGGGTTTCTCTGTGTAGCCCTGGCTGTCCTGGAACTCACTCTGTAGACCAGGCTGGCCTCGAACTCAGAAATCCGCCTGCCTCTGCCCTTCCAAGTGCTGGGATTAAAGGCATGCGCCACCACTGCCAGGCTTCAGTATTCTTTTAATTTGAGTGTGATGTGCTGGTTGAAATAACTGCCCAGGTAAGCCCGTACAGAGGGTCCACACATGGGGTTCTTTTTCTTAATTGGATATTTTCTATATTTCAAATGTTATCCCCTTTCCCGGTCCCTCCATCCCCCGAAACCCCCTATCCCATACCCCTCCCCATGCTTCTATGAGGGTATTCCCTCACCTTCCCTCCCATTCCCACCTCCCCACCCTGGCATTACCCTATACTGGGGTATCAAGTCTTCACAGGACCAAGGACCTTTCCTCCCATTGATGCTGGACAAGGCCACCCTCTGCTACATATGTGGCTGGAGCCATGGGTCCCTCCATGTGTACTCTTAGGTTGGTGGTTTAGTCTCTGGGAGCTCTTGCGGGTCTGGTTGGTTGATATTGCTGTTCTTCCTATGAGGTTGCAAACCCCTTCAGCTCCTTCAGTCCTTTCTCTAACTCCTATACATGGGCTTCTTATTTACATTTCTGGACAGCTACTTTTCCTAAGAGGGATAATTGTTCATGATTCATTGTTTAGATCATGATGGAAAACTGCTGTCAGGAAGTTGTAACTTGTTTCTTTTTTCTAAAGAGTTAGAGGTTTCTGTGTAGTGAAACAAAGGTTTCCTGGCAGTCGGCCCTCAGGAGTTGTGGAATTATAATATTGTCTTCATTTTGATGCATATTTAGCATGATTGTCTTATTTGGGAGTACATGCAACTCCTCCAATAGTATTTTATACCTAGTGGGAACATAACTACCATGCGGCCTCAAGAGTTGTAGACAGTTTATGCACATTTGATTCACACTTACACTCCCTTGTAGAATGTTTTTATATCTAGCATTAGTGATTAACTTGGAGGCACTGATAGTACATAGGTGGTGCATTAAGGAAAGAAACACATGTCCCCTTGAAGTTGTTGCCGAGAGTGAGTCCGTATTTGAATTCTTCACTTCATGCTCTGTGTCTTCCATCTCTGTCTGTCTATGGTATGGGTCTGAATTTGTGCTTCCCTGAAGACTATCTTGTAAGTCTGTTTGTCCTTGTGTGTGCCTATCTGTTTCTGTTTGTGTGTGTCTGTAAGTGCTGTGACTGTCTGTCCCCCACAAAGAGTTTCACTTTATGTTTATTGAACAGCACAGAAAGCACCACATGTTGAAGGAACAGGATACCTTACAGAAATCTTTAAGCGTGTCCAAAGGGATTAAGTCTCTGACTTCAGCTGATCCCTACTTAGCCAGATAAGAAACATCATTGTTTACCAATCAGTATCCATAAATGGTTGCTTTTCAGCCTTTCTGGTTGATTTTAGAAAGTTGCTTCTAAGCAGCAAATTCATATACATTATCTGAGACATGGAAGAATATATAATTTAAGATTGAAGCTTTGCATTAGCTTAGGTTGTAAATGTTGATTACGTGGGAAATCCAAGGCAAGTAAGGTTGGCTGTTACATTGTTCCCTTAAAGGCAGGTTAAACAAACAGTCTGAGTACACAGTAGAATAGGAGTCGTAAGTGACGTTAATGTGTATTATTAACTCTGGCTGTAAGGTCCAAGAGAGTTTCAGTCTCTTAGAATATGAGCTATTTTCAGAATACTGCATTGTTACGTAGTATCTTGTTTTCATTTTGCTTAAATTGGTCTTATAATTAGTATTTAGTCAGTACGGCTCCTGAAGAATCACGGAAGTAGTTTTCATCATAGCATATATTGCATAAAATAATGGGTTTCATTGTGACATCTTCATACATATGTAACATACTTTAATCATATTATCCCCCCCCCCCCCCAAGTTGATCCTCATTGTCACAGATGGACTCAGAACAACACTTCTTCTCTTGGACATCTAGATTTCAAGACACTGTATCAACCAGGTTATTGTTGCTCCAATAAAGTCTTTTCAATCTAGGGGCAAACCAGAGAAGGATGCAAATGATTCATAAAATGTTTTGAAGATATTTGTTGAACTCCTTCCAATAGTTTTGGAGACTTCCCGTATCACGTTAGAGCCACTTTCTGTTCTGTTCCAGACACTGAGGCATTTTGGAGGCTCCTTTGGTATGCCTCAGCAGAGGACTAATCTGCAAGGCTTGTGAAAAAAGGACTGGCTTCTGCTCTGTAGACAGAACTCCCTGCTCTTCAGCCGCGAGCAATTGGGCATCTTTGCTCTTCGTCAATCTGGTATCATAGATGCTTTGTTAATTTTCTCAGTCGCTCACAATACCTTATGCTCCTATTTGTTCTGAATTAATTTCCCTTCTTAGCTGATCTGCTTCACTGTGTATTTAAGGACATTGCATTTCCCACTTATCACCTGCTGCTAATCTTCAGCAGTAAAATTAAATTGACATTTATTAAAGGATGTTTTGATCTATCTTTGAAAAGGGTAGTAAAGAGTAATTAGTCAGAGTAATTACTTTTTTTCACTTTATGTGCAAATTTAGGTTGGTTGCTGAAACCAATTCTAATTTTATAATGGAGGCAGAGAATTCCAGCTCTACTTTCATGGTTTGTTTAAGTGGTTAAAATCCAATGGCTCCTTGGAGCATCTGTGAATTTAGCAGCTTATAAAGCCCACCTGCTTTGCTTGGAAAATATGAAGCAGGCACCAGCACTGGCCCTACCAAGCATCTTTTTGTTTCATCTTGGCCAAAAGTCAGCCCCTGTTCAGTCAGTTGGAAGAAGTATAGACACTCTTTCAAAACATGGAGTTAACATATTGACAATGTAGACTTCCTGGGGTTCTGGATTGATCATTCCTATACCTTGGTAACTAGAAGTCGACATAAAGGTTGGGCAGAAGGGGTTGTCTGTGGAAAGGAGGTGTCAGAGCAAACCAAAACTAAAACACATGCACTTTATGCGCTGGCTGTAATTCCATTATTCCAGGTCAGGGACCCTGATCTCCAACTCTCTGGTCTTCAAACCTCACCAAACCAGGTGAGGTGGTCTACAGCTATAATCCCAGCATCTGAGAAGTGAAGTAGGACTAGGCTAACCTGCACTACTATGGCAAGACCCTGTCAAACTATCCACCAATAAATGAATGAGTAAATAAATAAGTTTTTACATGTGGAAAATAATGGATATAACTATATTGGCACTTTTAAAAACATTTTTATATCATGTCAGATTTATTTTATCTCTTTGTATTTAATTTTTTACATGTATGTTTGTGCACCATGTGCATGCCTTAGGCTCATGAAAGTTAGATGAGGGTGTAGGATCCCCTGGAAGTAGAGTTATGGGTGATTGTAAGCCACCAAGTGGGTGTTGGGAATGAAAGCTGGGTCCTTTGGAAAAGCAGCAAGTGTTTTTAAGTACTGAGCTAACTCTCCAGCCTGGTCTTTGAGTTTCTTGAGGTCACTATTATCTGCCTGGCTGATGATTCTTTCTTCTAGACCATGAACTCTTACGTAGTATTCCAGTACTATTACCTCCTAACACCAGACAGGCATGGAAATGGAAAAGTAGCTGAGAGCTTACATCCTAATCTGCAGGCTGAGAGAGAAGAGTGGACGAGACAGAGAAGACAGGGAGGGAAGGAGAGACTGGTACACAGATACGGACAGGACATGGACACAGTCACAGAGTGTGTGTTTGGGCATTTGAACCTCAAAGCCCACATCTCCTTCAAGAGGGCCACACCTCCTAATCCTTCCCACATAGTTGCATTATGTGGTCACTAAGCATTCAAATATATGAGCTTTTGGGGGCCATTCTTATTCAAACCACTGCATTGCTCCATTGATTGTTTTGTCTACCCCAGTCCTTAGACAGGTAATTTTGAAGGCCTGGCTAGATCTATTTTAGGCTTAGGACTACTACTGTCCTGCAGGAATCCCTATAGGACAGTTTCTTTTTGTTGGTTCTCATGTAGTTGCTCTGTGAAGGACAACCAAGCTCTTGTGTGTTACTTCCAGAGTTCATGCAGCAGTGAAGTAACGTGGGTTGCATTTCATATTCTGTCTGTTCATGGACAGAGATTCCTGTTTCCTTCTCTCTTCCTTGTTAATCTGGTGCTTGGGGAGCACTGTTTTTGTGTACAGTTCCCCATCGTTAGCATTTGCCCCTTCTAATCTCTTGACCAACCCAAGAGGTCTGCCTGGGTCATCTCCATGTCTTTGTGCTGGGGCTGCTTTCTCTATTGATGCTACAGCTCTGTCTGCCTTGGATCCATCTCCAGCTTTCACTTTTCTGGCTCTGCTTTCTGTCACCATCTTTAAGAGCACCTCTTCTTTCACAGTATCAGCTCTGGATTTCAACGATATCATGTTTTCTTGTTCAGAAACAGTAGCAATGAAGTAGCAATGAAATAATTTTATTCATTGGGTGTGGGTCTATGTTTTGCCTTGCAGCTGGGGTGTGTGAACGCTGCTTGGGGAGCAAAGCTGCTTGCTTTGCTGTTGAACAAAACACAGGGTGCTACATTCCTCTCTTGTTACCATAGGGGTACTGCGCTCGAGGGATGCTGACACACACTCGATAGGCGTCCCAGCCCATGTTTCTCTGGGTGAGAAACAGTGTGGTCTGGGATGCAGGCTGTAGCTCTCATGCTCCCAGGCACTCAGACACCGCTGGAAAGCTCGAGGAGTTGAGGAGGGGGTGAGTGTCCGGAGTACAGAGAGGCCTTTTGTGGGACATCCCCTGACCTCGTGGTCCATGAAGAAGGAGACAGTCCTTGCTTGTTCAGACTGTTCATTCATGATGAAAAATGGATGCATACGACTTACTCAGGGTGAACCAGAGATTAAATATCTATTATAGAAAGAAATGTCCAGGAAAGAAAGCTTATTGGCTAAATCCTCCAGAAGGCCCATCTAGATATCTTACTAGCGTGGAGAACTCTGGGCTCTATGCTACATGACCACTTGTTATGCTCTTCTTAGTGGGGTATCGTGGTCACGTGCTCCAGGACAGGGACCTGATCAGGAGCAGATTCAAGTGCCTACCGTTCTCAATTATGAGAATTGCCAGGGTCCTTTTTTTTTTTTTTTTGTCTTTATTTTCATATTTTATTTACATTTCAAATGTTTCCCCCTTTTCAGCTCTCCCCTTTGGAACCTCCCCATTTCCTCTGCCCTCCCCCTGCCACTATGGGGATATTCTCCAACCCACCCACCCACCCCCCTCCCCACCCACTCTCGTCTTCCCTCCTTGGCATTCTCCTATACTGGGGGATATAACACCCTCAGGCCCAAGGGCCTCTCCTCCCACCAGGGTTCCTTAATATGCTCGACTTTACCAGTTTTTCTGTTTGGTGACATGGTACCACTTGCCCTACAGGAAAGGGTCACCACACTGTGAGGAGCTGTATTAAAAGGTTACAGCATTAGGAAGGTTGAGAACCACTGAGCTAGATCCTCCAAAGACCCAGAGCAATGTCTTGAAGACTCGAAGGTTAGTGTGATGGAATTTTATCAGAAAGGATGCTGTGAACAGATATAATCAAACATTATATTACAAACTCTACAAAACATATGAGCACAGGAACATATTATTAGAGTCTTCAGCTGGCCTCGGAAGGGCCAGTGAAGGTGAGTGTCCCTGAAGCTTGTTTCATTGGCTTATATGTAGGCCAATTCCGCTCAGGCCTTGTCTTCTATGTTTGAAAGGAATTCCAAGTGTCATATTGAAATATAGCTCAGAGCAATGCCTTTAAGTTTCTTATATGTGTAGTTGACATTGGAGAGTTTGTTGAAGTAAATAACTTGTTATTGATAATAATGGCAGACATTTAACACTTTCTGCATGCCAGGTTCTGCTCAGAACACTTAATCACATTATTTTGTTTAATCTTTAGGACAATGCCAGACATCAGATTGCATTATTTATTTTATTTTATTTTATTTTATTATTTTATTTTATGGAATCATAACCCATGGCATAGAGAACTAGGATGGTCTGTTTTGACCCATGAACAGTTGAGCTGGAGCTAAGTCTTCATCCCTGAGTCCACTCTTCTGCCCTCATTTCTTGAAGCCACCAGTCTTAACTTCATGCAAGAGATCAAAGAGTAACCTTCTGGGATAGTTTTGTGTGAATGTCTTTTGCTTTCCCATCTTAGGAAAGCCTTGAAAATTGGGGCAGGGGGAAGTCTAAGAAAAGAAGCTAAAATGAAAGAAGTATTAATTAGGATTCCTGAGAAAACACAAGCAAAGATTGGTTAGACAACGAGGACAAATACGCACTTAATTGTACTGTGTCTTCCTCATTCTGAGAGACACCTCGTCTTCCACTGTTAATACTGTAGTCAGAATGCTTTCCTGGTACATACAGATGGTGCAGGAGTGCTCCTTTCCTATATGAAAGGCCATACTTAAACTGATAACACAGATGAGAACATCTTGGAAAAACATCATGCATAGGTTTGCTAAAAGAATATTATCTAGTGTTTTCATTTACTGAATAAGAATAATGAAGAGAAAGTAGATCAAGTAACACAGAGATGGTTTGAGAAAACTGTGATTTCTGAATAATTTTAGAACAGGCTCTAAAATAGGGATATGGGATTTTGTCTTTAAGGTATATAAATATAAAGCTTTGTGTCTCCAATAAATTTATGATTGACTTCTAGCCATGATTTGAAATTCTTCTTCTCAATATTAAAACAGACTTAGCATGTAATTAACCTTACTGTTGCTCTTTGGCAGATAAATAAGTCTCTTAAATTATCACCTCATTTGGTCTAGTCTTAGTCTCTAATATTATCCACCCTCCCCCATGCATATGTGCAGGAATTACCTTTACATATCTTGCACAGTTAATAACCATTAACCCACAGCCTGTGGTGAAAGCCTTTGACTCCTCAGAGCCTGTATTTCCATAGTGCTTCCTCCACACAGTTGCAGAATAGGAGGATGCCCCGAAAGTGAGCAAGCCCAACAGGAGGATGCCCTGAAAGAAAGTGAGCAAGCCCAACAGGAGGATGC
>JADRCH010000088.1:750774-947554 GCA_019843965.1 Rhynchomys soricoides
CAGGAGGATGCCCTGAAAGAAAGTGAGCAAGCCCAACAGGAGGATGCTCTGAACGTGAGCAAACCCAACAGGAGGATGCCCTGAAAGTGAGCAAACCTAACAGGAGGATGCCCTGAAAGAAAGTGAGCAAGCCCAACAGGAGGATGCCCCGAAAGTGAGCAAGCCCATTTTTCCCGTTTCTTCTTTTGCTGAAGTGCCCTCACTAACTCTTTAACCAGAAGGTTTCTTTCTTGATTGCCCATTTTACCTCACTCCTGTTGAAATGAGATAAGCTGTCCTGTTTTCACTTGGTGAAGAGGAGTTTAATGTGGGAAATCTGAGGTGGCTTTCTCTCCATCTACTGGTAGGTACATTCCTAGGTTTTTGTTTTTTGTTTTTGAAAATCATGTTAGTTTAAGATACAGTGGGACTTTTTCTGATAATTGTCTTGGTGTGCCACAGAAGAACACACAAGGACAAGAGGGCAGTACACTGAGTTTAGTGAGGACTGAGTTTCTATCCTAATTTTGATATGAATGATTACTTTTAAAGCAAATTTTTACAATGTTAGGGTATTTGCAAATAAGGCAAAATGAATTCTAGAACGTCTTTCTACAGTTATAGTTTCTGTTACAAATATTATAATCTAAAAACACAAGTTACCTATTTGTTTAATTCACAGCAGGAACCACATTTTCTCAATTATATATTCTCTAATCCATTTAAATAATGCTAATAATTATGGGTCTATAACAATATGAAATATTCTGGAAGAAAAACAGTAATGTGTTCTGAATGTTTAGACCTGAAAAATTTCAAATTACATTGAAAAAATTCATGAAGATATTTAGTAAAATAGAAAAGACAAATGATAGTGGAACATTTAAAACTGATTTAGTTTGAGATATGGTTTAATATATGTGGACATATATGAATACCTTCATTTAGATATTGAGAGATTTTCAAGAAATCCGCCAAACTGCTGACTGGGTCCAGGTGGGCTCCTGACTCTGGTGTGGAACACTTCTCTAGCTTGGAAGCACTCCCTCCTCTCCCTCTTTCCATTTTTTCCCCTGACATTTATTTGCACTTGTTAATGCTTACCATGCAATGCAGTTGTATAATATGTCCATCATTGGAGGGATGTCTTCTGGTCAGTGCCATGGTAGATAGTTGTATTAAATCTCACAGCTTCTCTGCACTGCTTGGGATCATGTACAGGTGTCCAGGTCCTGACAATGACCTTGCTCCTCCCCATGGAGATGTGGCAATATAACTACATTTCCTCACCTATCTTGCATTCCTTTTAGACATCTTGGCAGCCTATAATGCCAACTTTAAGATTTTTCTGGATCTTTACTGTTCATTCTCCCTCTTCCCACTTTTTTTTTTACATTCCTTGTCTCACAGCTGTAGCCTCACAGATGTAGTGTCTCACAGCTGTAGTGTCTCACAGCTGTAGTGTCTCACAGCTGTAGTGTCTCACAGCTGTAGTGTCTCACAGCTGTAGTGTCTCACAGCTGTAGTGTCTCACAGCTGTAGTGTCTCACAACTGTAGTCTCACAGCTGTAGTGTCTCACAGCTGCAGTCTCTCACAGCTGCAGTCTCTCACAGCTGCAGTCTCTCACAACTGCAGTCTCTCACAACTGCAGTCTCTCACAACTGTAGTCTCTCACACCTGTAGTTTCACACTGTTACTCTCTCCTCTGCTGTCACATTCTAGCTTGTGCTGCGATTGTTTATTTAGTACTCCTGTGTTTCTATGACAGTGTGTGTGGTTTCTGCCTTACTGAACTCAACCTGATGTACATGCATACTTGCAAAATGTCCAAATACATTGTCTTCTACATTCAGTAAGAATGGTCTAAAGGTTCCAGGAGAAGTAGATCTGCTTAAATGTCCTTAGCATGAAACCTGTTCCCTGAGTATGATTCGGACAGCACAGCAGGTGGAATCCTGACTCTAGTGTTGGGCACTTGGCTTCTCTAACTCTGAAGGGCTCCCTGCCTCGCCCTTTCCACTTGTTCATATCTGACATTTATTTGCACTTGTTAATGTTCTTCAGATGCTGTCATATACCACTGTACACATTTTTATTTATTTAAGGATGGCCAGATTTACCCATTTCTTAAGGGCCACATATGCTTTAGGGATTCAATAAACAGTACATAAAAAAGGGGGTTCCTTACAACATGGTGGACAAGCTATGTTGTGGGGGCCAAATCTGGCTCAAATCCAGCCTTTGTAAATAAAGTTTTATTAGAATATCATGCACACTGCTTGATTTACTTGTCAACACTCTTGGAAGAGCTCTAACCAGGTGGTGGTGGCGCACGCCTTTAGCCCCAGCACTCAGGAGGCAGACGCAGGCGGATCTCGGAGTTCGGGGCCAGCCTGGGGTACACAGAGAAAACCCTGTCACGACCTCCCCTGCCTCCCCAAAAAAGAAATAGAAAGAAAAAGAAAAACTCTAGTTGCAGAAAAGGTGAGCAAAAAAGGAGGTGCTATTTTTAGTTAATGCAATTAGAGTTTTCTGATTATTCTCTTCAGAGCCAGATTTAACATTGATGACTATTAGGAATACAGATGGCTTCTTAGCTACTAACAGTGAGTTTGCATAGACTTGTCAAGTAAGTAGTTATAGGTAAAATACCATCTCCCATCAAATCAACAAATACAAATGAGAAGATAGTTCAGTACTGATGTGCATGGTGTAAGAGGTTGTTCTTGTCATGTGGTTAATGGCAGTATGAATTGATAAATCCTTTAAGGGGAATAATTTTAATAATATATTTCTAGATTAAGCTTTCTGTAAAAATATTTTTTATTAACTTTTTTCTATTTTTTCCTGACAATGCCTCTTAGCATGTGTTAACCTCAAACTCTTTTTCATTGTAGCCTAGGATAACCTTGAACTCTTGACCCTCCTCTCTCCACCTCTGAAGTGTCGAGGTTGCAGGAATGTGTCACTATACGTGGCTTATACTTTCTGTATTCATGTTTGTGTGTTCGTGTATTAGTATGTGCACCCCACATGTGTGCGTGTGGAGATGGCAGGTAAACATCGGGTGTTGAAGAATCCCATTGCTCTCCTTCTTACTTATTTAACGTCTTAGTTTACTTTGCATTGGTGTGTTTTTGTGGGTGTTCATGTGCATGCAGATATACCTGAACATGTGTGCATTGTGGGTAGAGACCTGAGGTCAGTGTCAGGATATTTCTTAGTTACTTTGTTGCTCTTGTGATAATGTGCCATGACAGAGCAACTTAAGGGAGCTAGGACTTGTTTTGCTTATCGTTCCAAAGGGATTCATTCCTTCAAGGTGGGGGAAGACATAGCATCAGGCAGAAAAGGCATGGTGGTTGGATCAGGATCCAGAAACTATGTACCTTCTTTTTAGATCTGCTCTCTGCAACTATTTAGGTATTTTCTTCCCAATGCATCCTTGCTGGTTTAATAATATTAAACTAACATGTTTTCAAAAGTCAAACTATATAGGACATGCCCACAAGATAGCTGCCCCCTTCTTGATCTATCCTACTTCCCTTCAGTTCTTAGGAACCTGTCTTCTGGCTTCTTAGCCTTTAAAATTTCTTAAAGAGGTTTAATTTATTTTACATGTATGCCTGTGAATCATATGTATGTGGTTCCCATAGAAGCCAGAAGAAGGGGTTAAATCCCCTGGAACTGACATTACAGGTGGTTGTGAACCGCCATGTAGGTTTTGTTTATAAAGATTCATGTGCATGTGCTTCTGCTTTCTCATGACCTACTGAAAATGTCTATGATAGGTAAACATCAGAGTGATGGAAAATAAACTCATGGTTGCCAGGGTCTATGGAGATTGTATATAGATGAAGAGTCATCTGTATCTGAACTGGGTACTGGGTTTTTCTCTGGAATAATGAAAATGTTCAACAATCTTAAAGATGATTTCACAGCTTTAAAGATCCCAAGAAAATTTTATTTTATTTTATTTACTTTTCAAATGTTTCCCTCTTTCCAGATCTCCCCTTTAGAACCTCCCTATTCCCCCTCTCCCCCTGCCACTATGGGGGTATTCCCTCACCCACCCACCCACTCTTGTCTTTCCCTCCTTGGCATTCTCCTATACTGGGGGATCTAACACTCTTAGGCCCAAAGGCCTCTCCTCCCCCTGATGGCTAACAAGACCCTCCTCTGCCGCATATGTGGCCAGCACCATGGGTCCATCCATGTGTATTTTCAGGGAGCATCCGGAGATCAGGCCAGGGGACACTGTTGTTCCCTCCCTGGGGCTGCAAACTCCCTCAGCTCCTTCAGGCCCTTCTCCAACCCCTCCATCTGGGACCTCACACTCAGCCCAACAGTTGCTGTGAAGTGACCCCAAGAAAATTTTAATTGGAAGCCTAATTGTGTATCCTATGTATTGTTTCAATAAAACTTTAAAGATAGATGTGCTCCTTTTCTACAGTTATCCCTAATTGTGTGAATATATGTGTGGGTGTGTGCACATTAGTGTGAGTGGCCACACAGGCGAGGAGAGGGTGCTGGAGTTACAGGTTACTGTGAGCTGTCTGATGTGGGGACTAGGAACTGAACTTGGGTCTTCAGAAAGAGCACCAGGCACTTTTAACTACTGAGCCATCTCCCCAGCCTTCACTTGTGCATTTTGTACATGCAGCTGCACTTTGCAGGAGCTATTGCATAATTGTTTCTGAGGATCTTTGCTCTTTACTGCAGTGACATAGCGCTGTGTGTATACAGTGAGTTCACTCAGGTTATCGTCTGTTCACAGACTTGTTGGCCATTCTTGAACGTTTTGATTCTAAGTGAATGAGTAATGATGTGCACATGGATTTTCACACTGGTGAAGAGTTTTTCCATGACACATTCCGTTTCCTCTGATCTTGTCAGTTTTCCTTCACAGTCTTGGCTTGTTCCGAATTTCTAACAGAGTGAGTAAGAGCGCCTGCTTTTTCATTACCTTGCCAACAAGGCTATTGCCAGTTTCTATCAAGTTTGCCAGACAGTGATAATCTCATTACAGATCAGATTTTCATTTCTGATATTGTTAACCAATTTAGACATCTTTTCAAATTTTAGAGGCCATTTTAAGATTTTGGGAGTTTTCATATTTGTTTGCTAGTTTTTCTTTCTGTATTAGAACGATTAGTGACTCTGAGTCTGCTTCTGGTCACGACACCGACTCTTCTTCACTTGGGGAAACAAAAGGGAAAGCTTGGCATCTGTCCACATGTCCAGGAGGCTGTTTCCTGCGTTCTAAGGCATTCTCTGCTGCTCAGATTCCAGAAACAAAGGATCTGATGGATAAATGTCTTCTGACAGAAGTGCACACTACACCCCAGTATCACCCAGACCACAGTGTGACCAAGAATGCCGAATTCTGTATGCTTCCTTCTGGACAGACCTCTGCTTTGCTGCTTCCCTTGTGTAACCCTGAATCTCATGTCAGTACTCTGGATGAGAGGGCTGAGGACACAGGTCAGCCCTTATGCCTCTGTACAGCCAGGCTGATTAAAGTTCCTTCCCTGCATTCACCAGTACTTTTCCCATGTGGTTCTGGGTTAAGTGACTAGACCTGACCTGGGGTAAGATCTCCCCAAATTGGGCTTCTGGCCTAGAATTCTAATACAATTTACTCCTTATCTCTATATATTTTAGAAATCTTTCTACCAATTTGATTTTTGACTTTGTATTTGCAATAATGCATTTCTTTTAAAACTGTGGCAAAATATTTTTAATGTCTTTAAAAACAAAAAAGCAAACAACAAAACAATAGGACTTCATTTGTGTAGTCCAAGCTGGCTCTGAATTCTTACTCTTCTTACCTCCACCTCCTTAAGTCTGGAATTACAGGTGTATACCACTGTGCCTGGCTTGTATTTCTGGACTTTTCCTCATAATTCAAAAGCCTACTTCAAAACTCATATTAAAAGAAATTTATAAAAAACAAAACAAAATAAAACCAATAACAATATACAGTATAGCAACAATAAAATGAAAAATTAAAGAATGAGACTTACTTATATTTTCTTCTAGTACTTGTTGAATTCACATTTAAATTTGAATTTTAAGTGCATTCAGATTTTTTTTCCCATTTAGTGCAAAGAATGGATCTAATATTTTTCCTACTGGATACCCAGTTATAACAATTCTGTTTATTAAAAAGACTGTCATTGCCTCAGTAACTTGAGATACAGCTTTATCAGTGGTTGCTCTGGTTCTCTTTCTGGATTTTTCTCTTCCATTGGCTTCACAGATTGTGCATGTGCTGCACATTGTTTTAATCTGAGACTTTGGGTATGGCTTACTGTTTCTTGTGTCTTCTCTTTTGATTGGGTTCCTACCCATGCTTGCATGCTTATGTCTGCGTTTGAACTTTATAAGGAACCAACTGGAGAAAGATGACTCATTGCGGTGTGTGGAATTGCTTTAAATGCACAGTCACCTTTCATATACTGCACCTTCCTCACCCTAACCACAAGTACTCCGCATCAGTGTAATTTTCTATGTGCCCCTTCCCACCAGCTTTCGTTAACTTGTCACAATGAGCATCGTACAATGCTATGTTGCTTAGATGATCAGTTGTCTTTGAGGAGATTAAAGAAGAACATTCTTATCTCTGCACCTGCATAACCATTTCATCCTGAGTTTCTATGTGGTATTCTTGTCCTATGATGCAGATGTTTTCATCTGTTCCAGGGTAATGTGCAGATGCTGGAAGAGAGGAGCTTCTTGTCTTCTTCCTACCTCTGGGAGAGACATCCAGAAAACTAATTTTTTTTTTTGATCATTTTGTTATGACTCAGAGGACTGATTTTCAGTTTTGAAGTAGATGTGTAAACCTCAATGCCTTAAGATAATCCGTGTGAAACATGCATCTGCATTAGGTCTCATCCAGGCTGGAAGGGCAGCCATTCAGGTCACCCTCACCGCGAGTCTACGAAGTATTGCAAGATGATTAAATACTACACAACATAATAAGGAATATAAATCCGCTCCAAATCCCTTATGTTCTGCAGTGTGCTCTGTAGTCCCAAATCACTGATGTTTTGACTGTGTCCGTTGTAGTCTTTATTAACACAATGGCTTCAGTGTTGATTATTGGAGAAGCAGGAGTGTTTGGAACCAGCATGCTCTTCTGTTCGCTTTTAATTTCGTCGGCTTACAGGTCTTTCAGTCTCCAAGTGGAAGTGTGGCTACTGTGTCTCCGCTGAGGTCTTCTGTATGCTATGCCTTTGTATTTCCTCTTGTCATGCTTTTCACATTGTAATCTCAAAACATCTAGTCTATAAGCGTTGGGTTAAGTTTTACTAAGGAATATTGATAAAGTTCTATTCAGAAGGGGATTTTAGTCATTGTTCTATGAAAACTAGGTATTTTGTTATACTCCCTCCTCTTACTGCCTGTGCTGTGAATGTGAGTGAATATATATATATATATATATATATATATATATATATATACACACACACACACACACACATACACACACCTGAGGGTCGTATACCACCAGGTTTTAATGAGTGATTTGTTCCATAGTAGTGAAAGGTAAGCCCTTTCCTAAAAGAAAACACACCAGAGCCAAATTAATAGAACAGGTGAGTGCTTGAAATGGACAGAACTTTGTCTCATATATGCATGCAGAAAAGACCCTCTTTTTTGGCCTTCTCCAACCCATAGCAGAGATGGCTGCCAGCCACATGGCTGTCCTTAGTCAAGAAGGCCATGAAACCATGACTCCAGCTTCTTTATCCCATAGCCAAGATGGCAACCAGCTATGTGTTGTTATATCCTAGAATGGAATCATGCCATATGGCTTAAGATTATTTAAGCATAGATTTTTTTAAAAATTATCAACCCCAAATTACTACTTTTAAGCTAACTTTTTGTTACGGATATTATAGATTTTAAACATATGAAATAACTTATGAGCCAATAATCTCTTTAGTTTTTGAATCTGGACTTTAAAAGCATGCTTGGGTCTGCAAAAGGGTAAACCATAACCCAATTCCAGAGCCAGCAATAAAGTAGAATAGCATAAGACAACTTGAATATTATCCATACCCAAATAACATTTGAATCCCTATTATATAGATCTGGTGATCAGAAAGCCCAGAGGTAAATTCTGAGCCCAGGTAGGTGGAAAGAAACAGCATTTATTTCACCCATTTAAGGCCAGTCAGAATCAAGCATGCAGTGGCCAAGAACATTCATACATACAAAATAGATAACAAAACTTAACAGATATAGAAGTTCCAGATTCATCTATACATTGGAGTTGCAACTGTGCAGCTGAGCTGTTGGGGCTATCTCAAATTCTGTGGCTCAGCTTCTCTGCCATCTTGATGCAGGTAGGAGGAGGGGCTAGGTGGCACCTGGAGCTGGTGTGTTTGGCCGTGCCTTACTGCTCCAAGGCAGAGCACATAAAGATAGATCAGGTACATAAGGTAAGACAAGACAAGTCAGAACACATAAAGATAGATCAGGTACAGAAGATAAGACAAGTCAGAACACATAAAGATAGATCAGGTATAGAAGATAAGACAAGACAAGTCAGAACACATAAAGATAGATCAGGTACAGAAGATAAGACAAGACAAGGCAAGACAACAGCATTTAATAATCGGACTTCTTTGCTTCAGAAGTCCATTAGTTCTTCTTATACAACCCAGATGCTAGGAACTCATCAAAGTCAAGGCCATTTTGAGTCTTCTCTGGTTCCTCAAATCCATGTTGGACCTATCCAAAACCTCAGTATTGGCTCCCAAATTCATGGAATACCCTGGATGGTTTCTAGATTTTGGAATTCTTTAGAAATAACCTGTGGGCTTTGGGATGCCTCCCCACGCTCCAGATGAAGGATTATTTTGGACTTGTGTCCAGCCCTCTTCATTCCACGTACAGTACCCGATAACCAGAACTCATAGACCAGCAGAAAAGTAGCTGCGGCTCCCCACCCCCTGAGTGTGGCTGTTCACCTTGGGAATTTGCTTCTCAAGTATCCTGGAGTGAAGGGTAAATTTGGGGTAGAGTGATCTTGCTGGGGCCTCCATATGTCAATCTTGAAATTAACAAGAAAAAAACAATTCCATCATTTTGGGCCAAATGTAAAGCAAGCTTTATTGAATATTAAATACTGACCAAGAGATGAACTTTGGTTAAGATCATTCCCTGCAATTTCTTGAGAATGGCCTTGAGCCATGTGTTTTCAGGAGCTTATGAAGACAAACCTATAGCTAAATGGAAAAGCTGTACATGGCAATATAATACCATTGTCTTTTTCCCGAATGTGTCCTTGACATTACAGATATTGTGAGTAATCTCACTTAGATGCTCTTGTTTAAATTTTTTCTATTAATGTTTTATGTAATTGATTATTTCACCTTTCTGTATAATTTGTCATTTTATATACATCTCATTGTATTGACCACTATTCCTGAACTAACAGTCCAATATTAAGTGATATTACCATAGGGAAATGGCTTTCATGGCCACCCTCTTTCCTTGTAGAATCTGTAAGGAGAACTAATGCCATCAAAGGACAAATGGCTCTAGGAAGTTGATGATATTAAGTCCTAATTTTCAGATGGGAAAGAGAGATTAATTAACTTTACTAAGGTCATAGAACTAATGAATTATAAAACTGCACTTTAAACACATTGATTATACTACTTCCTTCTGTTTCCAAAGATACACAGATAATTTACATATGCAGACTGTCAGTGTCCTTGCCCCACCCCATCTTTATTTAATCCAGACACCAGAAGATTCATCATTAAAATATCAACTTACAGTTCAGCTCTTCTCCACTGTGTTTGCCTGACTCTTTAAAGTTTTTACGCACAATGACTTTTCCTCACTGTGTCTGTGAGGAATAAGACATGGAGGAATAGGTAAGCCAACAACTGGTTGTTTGCTTCTGAGAAGCACAAAGTATGCTGGTTCCTGACTGCTCTTCTAGTCCATGTGCAGTGAGTAATAAATAAGATTTCTGTTTCTACTTGCCAATTAGACAGTGAAAATGATGACTTTTGAAAAATTGTTTTTTAGAGCTTTGTTATTAGCCATTGTTTAGCTTCTTTTTTAACTTAAAAGTTTTTTTTTTTTTTTTTGAGAATTTTCTGTATTCAAATTATTCAAATTATTTCCAGGCCTCCCTCTTCTACCTGTAGCTTCCACACTTCTTCATGACTCTTCTTTCTTCATTGTCATCACACACACTCACACACACATACACACACACTCACACACGCACACACACATTCACACACACGCACGCACACACGCACACACATTCACGCACACACTCACACACACGCACACGCACACTCACACACACGCACACGCACACTCACACACACGCACACACACACTCACACACACATTCACACACATTCACACACACACTCTTATAACTGCCGAGTCTTGTTTTTATTTAGGTTGACCACTTGAGATTGCATAACATATTAGGAGGCTCATTCCTGGAGAAGACTGATCCCCTCCCCCTAGTAGTCATTAAATGCCTGGAGTTTTCCATCTTCATCTAGGTGTGAGGCCCAGTGAGATTCCCCCATCTGCATCCATGCATCAACTGGTACTGTCATTGCACATATCTTTTTATGTCAGGATTTCATGGGTGCAGCTTCTCTGTTGTATAGAGAAGACACAATCTGATAGCAGATGTTCTCTGTTGGTTACAGTCTTTCCCCTCTCTCTTCTGTGATATTCTCTGGGCCTTACATGTAGGGGTTTCACTGTAGATGTACCAATTGGGGTTAGTCGCCCACCATCTGTGGCAGAAAGGAGGCTCTATGAGAGCTGCACTCCTCTGTGAGTTTTCACAATGCAGGTAGAAACTGTACTGGTTTAGGAAAGTGGCAGTAGGAGGTTCGTTCTAGGGCCTATGAACTCACCAACCATGAACAGTTGGCAAGACCTACATACATACCAAGCTTACTGAGCAGGCTTTATGTCTTAGTAGACAGCTGTTGGTTACCCTGTTGGAAAGCGTGACACTGTTGCATCACAGGCAGAGCTTGGCAGGGTGAGCATTCTTCTGGCCATCCTTTTACAGTTGCGTAGGACTATTGAGGGTTTTTTCTCCCTAGGCAGTTTGAATAAGACCTTTGGATGGTATGAAAGCTAGTCTTCAGGGAGGGGCTTCCAGTTCACTTCTAGTTCAATTCCTCCAGGTCCTGTGTCCAAAATGAGTGACATCTTCAGTAGTAGCATCTTACCTTCAAGTTCTGGGAGGCAGTCAAGGGTAGCAGCAAAATTCTATATTCTTTTGGGAGTCTCTTGGACTCCCCTGCCAGCAACTCAAAGAGAGGTTTCTCATGCCTGGTCCTGGGAGTTTTATTAGATAGATATGGCTCTTGTGAGGAGCATTAAATCTAATGTGGCTTATTTGAATATATACACTGAATGTATGTGCATATATGTATATAATAAACTCTATGTGCATATATGTATTTATACACATATACTCATAAGTACATATCCATTTTTAAGTGAACATGAAGTAGTGTTTCTCTATGGCCTTTTCAAACATCCTTAGTGTTATTTAACCCTCTTTCTCTCTATTCTTCTATATTACTCTCCCTTTCTCTCTTTTGGCTTTTTTGTTATTTCATGACCAGAAATTCATAAATGTCCTTGTAAGGAGTTCATTACATTTAAACATAATTTATCTTTTTAAACAAAAAGTTCAGGATTTGGGTCTTGCTTTATGGGGTAGGATGTTTCTGAATTTTCTGGGTTTTCTATTATTTCAGAAAGTCATTTTGAAAAAACAAAACCCCCAGGTATTTTTCCTTCCGGTGTTATCTCATCAGCCTGGTAGTGGTGGCTCATGGCTTCACTCCCAGAACTCAGGAGGCCAAGACTGAGTTCTTGAGCTGATCTCTTGAGTTTGAGGTCAACCTGGTCTACAAAACTTAAAGCTGAACCCTGATGGGTATGACTGGTGATGTTAGAATTTGTTTCAGTGTAAATATCTGCCTCTAATGTTTCAGAGGATGCCCACCTAGCCTTTGTCTGTCACCCAGGCAGTTCTACTTGGTCAGTGGGATGGATTTTGACTGTGCACAGTGGTGTTGACACAGAAGTGGCGTTGGTAGTGATAGTAATAAGAAAGAGTAGAGACATGGCTAGAGCTCATCCTCAAGAAACAAAGGACTCCCTTTACAAACAAACAAAGGATGAGAGAAGGAACGAACTTAATCCTCTCTCTCTCTCTCTTTCTCTCTCTCTCTCTCTCTCTGTGTGTGTGTGTGGTATGCAAACTTTTGTGTGAAGGTATGCACCCTACCTTCTAGGGTGTTAGTGTCCTTCTCTATCACTTATTCCTTTGAAGCAGGGTCTTTCTTTGAATATTAACTTTTGGTTTTTTTTGGTTTTTTTTTTTAATTAAAGTATATCACTCCCCTCTCTCCTCCGATGGGAACTTGTGTTTTTCAGCTAGGCAAGTAGCCAGCAAACCCCAGGTGAGCCTCCTGTCCTTACTTCCCCTCCAGAGTGCTGGATTACAGGCTAAGTACAGGCCCATGCCCACTTTGTAACGTGGGTTCTAAGATCTGAACTCAGCTCTTCATAAGCAAATGCTCTTACCCACCAAGCTATCTCCCTAGAACCTTCTCAGCCTTTGTAACTATAACTATATAAATGTTATATAAAATATATAATATATATTTACATTATATATTATGTAATATATTATTTATATAGACTGTATATTATATATATGTGTGTGTATATATAATATATAAAATATAACTTTTATATATTTAGGTTAACAGTGGGCTGCATTTTATGCACTGATTGAATGTTGCTTTTCTTGCAGGAAACTCAAAGCCCTTTAATGGAGTATTTGCTGTCTTGATATTTCCTAAAATGCTATTTGCAACATTTAAAAGTATATGATAAGATGTGGGGATGGAGAGGTGAAGGAAAACCACTGAGTGGTGGCAGTGGACCTGGTGTCTGTCCCTTCTCTTCATTTGATTTGCCTTTACTGGCCGGTAAGGCTGGGCTTCCTGATCTGTCCAGTACAACCACTTGGCCCAGTTGGAGAGTTTCTGCTACTGTTGCCTCAGCAGTGTCATTACTTAAATCTCTCCTGGCATAATGAACGCCCTCTTGTATGAGTTGGGCATTTCATGAGATCTGTTCTGTCTCCACATCACGCCTGAAGTCCTAAAACAGACATTTCCACTAGTGCTCTGAAAGAAGGTGGAAGACCTGTAGCATCACTTAGCCCGGTGTTTAGGTGTATGCGAATGAATACCTGTGCAAACTGGCCCAGGTCCCATCTCTTTCGCCCACTTCCTTCAACATCAGCAGCTTTATAGGGCTGAGCATGCTACCTTGGAAATCGGGTATGCAGTAATGTGCGCACCTTGTTTTCATTTTCTTTCTCTTTATTTTTTTTCCTGCTAATTTCTAAATAGAAATCTTATTACATGTTTGGCAAAAGCCATCTCTCAGCTTCTCACCTCATCTGTTTTTTTTGGCACTTCCTCTGCTCCTCTATTAGCAGATTTCAGAGAAATGATAGGACCATGTGCCTTACACAGACACCCAGGCGTTCCCCACCAGGTGCACTTTAACAGGCAGCGCTTTGCTGACTAATGAACAGATGCTTTTAATGCTTAAAATATTCTACATAAATGCAGAGTTGTTTGTAATTACATGTGCCTAATAGATTTTCAACATTAGAAAAATGAAGCATTTGGATGGCTTTAACTGGTAGGTTGGAGGGTGGGAAGGGATATATAGCTCACGCCTGCAGCATCTAACTGAAATTCTTTTATGATTTTCTAATGATGAACTACCTGCTGATGTTGTATGCTGAATGGTGCAGTAGCAGTGTCCACAGGCAGGAAACCTCACCTTCACTGCCACACGTTGTTCCTTAAGGTAAATGTTACCAGGGAAGAAAAAAGTACTAATTCTTGTTACTGGGCCTGCATCAGCAGAGTGTGCCATCGCTTTGTAAGTGTGGATACCCCAATGGTTTGTTCACACGAGTGTTTATATTTTGTGATTGTTGTTACACTTGTAAATCTTACTTTTATTTTTCTTCTCTGACCTGCTGGCCTATTTTCTGTTTACTTCATCTCTTTACGTAGTAGGCATAATATGTCTGCTTAGGCAGCCTGGTAAACAGCCCTTTAGCAAACTCATGAGTGCTCATAAAACCAAGCTAAAACTAGTGCTGCAAAACACAGTTTGAGGGACAACCTAGGCGTGCTGCTGAGAGCTCTGGAGACTGCTTTGGGGAATGTTCAACATGCATAGAACACTGCCACTGTTCTCTGAAGTGGCTTCAGAATTCCACAGAAATTGTGTTGGGAAGCTCCTCGAGTTGCCCGTCTTTTCTTTTGTCACTCGGGCTGTTACTGTGGTCTTTGTTCTTGCCTTGCTTTTTCTGTCACAACCTTCTGTGTGGACGAGCCCCACACTTGTTGTAGCTTTGACCGTTAACTGAATTATTTGTTGTTTTGAAACATCGGTTTGGCTAGGCGTGGTAATGCACACCTTTAATCCCAGCAGGACCAGGCAGAGGCCAGAGGATCTGAGTTTGAGGCCATTCTGGTTTACAGAGTGAGTGAAAAACTAAAAAATAACAAAACAACAACAACAACAATACACCAGTTTGTACACAGGATGGAGAAAGTGGAGAAACGGAGAAAGAACTCAGCACAGATAAATGCATAACCAAAGTATGTACAGTGGAACTCTGTTCAGCCTTGCAGATTGAGGATATTCCAACGTTGCAACCCAGAGGACATCTTGCTAAGTGAAATAAGCTAGTTACAAAGGGACATGTATTGTATGACTGCACTTATATGAATAGTGGGAGAAATCCACAGCGAATGGTGGTCATCGCTTAGGAGGAGGGGAGGTTGAGACTAATTATTGCATGAATGCAGGACTTTAGCTTGAGAAGCTGAAAGATGGCAGTGGTTAGAATAATAAATCTAAAGTTACTCATGTGTACACTAAAAGTCACCAAATGGATAATTATGTTAATATACATTTTACAATACGTCTTAAAGATTTTTTTTATTTGTGATGTGTGTGTGTGTGTTTTGTGCAATGAGTACCATACCTAGGAGGCCAGAAGAGATCATCTGATTTCTTGGAGTTCTGGGGTTGTGAGCCATGTGGGTGCTGGGAACTAACAGGCATCCTTTACAAGAGATGCTTGTAACCACTGAGCCATTTTTTCCAGCTCCTGAAATATAAAATAAATCTATCTATCTATCTATCTATCTATCTGTCTGTCTGTCTATCTATCTATCTATCTATCTATCTATAATACAAACACATACATATCTATTTAAGTATTCACTTATTATACTGAAAGAGACCTAAATTACTGACTTTAGTGTGAAATAGTGACAAAACAGGAGTGGAGACTTGCTTATGTTCCACAGTCTTCTCCAACAAATTTTGGATAAAAAGAAAAGCAATCAAGGATTTGGAGACCTTTCCATTTTGGCACCTTCACTGCCTCTAGTACAGCATGGCTGCCCCAGGTGTTTCTAGGGTGTGCCCACTTGGCTTGAGTTCTTTGCTGATATGTCGGGTACCAGTTTAGCTGGGCCTTTCTGTGCAGTGTAGACCTGATCTGATGGAAACAGAGGCTGCCCCTTCTGCCCTCTCTGACTCTGTGTTGCTTCCAGGACATGCTCAGGGAACTTGAAGGGAAAGGAAATCTGGAGTACTAGTGCAGCCACTGGCTTGTATGCTAGATACTGCTTTTTCACGAACCATTGTTTCTTAAAGTCATTGCCCTCCAATCTGCATTTTTACGGACTGGGGGAAAAGACTTAATCTGGCCTGTGGAGAGGAGGGAAATGTACTTGTGTTTCATGCCAGGCTGTGGCACGGGGCCTCACAGTTTGTGGTAGTTGTTGCAGAAGGCATGGCATTTCATGTGGCTCCCTGCTTTCCATTCCTCTCTGCTGCCTTTCTGACAGCTGGAGACTAGATAAAATTCAGCACTGTAAGGATCAAATGGAGAGCGTCTCTGAAGTCCTCGTAACTCTTAAAAGAGGAAAGTACTTGAAATACTGCTGGCGTGTCACCAACTTCAAACCTGAAGATAAGCTTCACATGCTTAGAAGATGCAGACATAAAAATGAAGTTTGAAGTGATAAGATAAAACATGGGTGAAATTTATTATTTCACAGTCCAGGGCCTTATAAACACGTGTGTGCGTGTATCTGTGTGAGTGTGACTGCACATGTGTTAGTGTATGAGTGTATAGCCCCAAATTATGAAAGTCAAATGACAGAATGAGAGAAATATATGCAATAGAGCAAATAAAAATAAGAATAGTGAAGTATCTTTTTGTGATTGGTTGTTTCACCTGGCATAATGTCCTGATGGGTCAAAAATTAAAATAAAATTACCATATAATCCAACAATTCTGTTTCTAGGTGTACATCCCCCAAAGTTTAAAGCATGAATTTTTAACAGATACTTATACACCAAAATTAATAGAAGCATTATTCACATTAGCAAAAAGATAGACACCGCAAATGTCCCCAGGCTGGTAAATGGATCAACAACGTGGGATGTATGCATGTAATGGGCCCCTAATTGCTCTTAAGAGAATAAGTCTCATCTGTTTTTGTATATGTGAAATAAACATAATCGAACCTACAAAGCTTCTGAGATATCTCACATTTTATGCTATTTTTCAGTTTAGAATCAGTGAAAACCTATGAAATAATTTTTTAAGAACATGTGTTCCTACCATCCCATCTGTCCTTTGAGGAAACATAATTAATAAGATTCTATAATGCCAGAAATGTGTAAAATGAGTCTAAGTAGACCAAGGTGCTGAGTCAGTGTCCTAGCTGCCAGCAGCAACAGCTGCCTCAGATGAATTCAAGCTGAGATGGAGTTTTACTGTGTTGGGAAGTTCACGCTCTGGGAGGTCCTAGGACCATGTTCAGAAACTAGCTGCCAGGAAGGCCTGTCAAATTCTATTACGGAGCTGGTGAGTGAGAACCCACTGCTGCAGTGACACTGACTTCTGCCATCCTGACCAACACTGCACAGCGGGCACTGCTGCTGCTCCCCTGTCCTTTTAGGAATGGAATTCCTCACAGACACTTGGTCTCACCACTAGCCTTTGATTCAGCCACCGGGGATTAGTATTGCTGATGAGCCCACTCTTGTTTATGTGCAGGAATCTTGGAGTATGAGGCGCTGGGCGGTTTGCTGTTTGTCATTGTCTGTTTCATGGCAGTAGGTCTGCTCCTTAAAGTGTGAGACTCTGAAAATTAGAAAGGGAATTCAGACCCTGGTGGCTAGCGAGTGATAAGTGGCTCCAGTAAATGACAGTTGCTTAGTAATCATAGGGGGACAAATTAAAGTATAGGGATGCTGCTAAAGATAAACCCTGATTGAAGCAAACATTAATTAACCATAGGTCTATCCTTGGGTCATTGTAAATGGGTTGATTTTCTCAATTCCTCTTGCAGTTGTAATTTGTGTATATAAATGATGTGTTCTTGTGTGTTTATTTTGTGTCCTGTATCCTCACCAAATTCATTTATTAGATGTGTGTGTGTATGTATGTTTGTGAATGTGTGAGTGTTTGAGAGTGTGTGTGTATGAGTTTACCTAAGAGTGTGAGAGAGTGTATGTGCATGGATGTATGTGTGAGTATTTGTATGTAAGTGTGTTTATGAGCATGTGTGTGACTGTATGTAGTGTGTAAGTATGTGTGTGTGATATTTGGGCTTTTCTATTGTAGAATCATGTCTTTAAACAGAAGTAATTTTGCTTGTGGCTGGGATGCCTTTGTGCTGTCTGTTTTGCCAGGAACATTTCTATAAAACAGTAAGCTAGTAGAAATGGTAAGGCTGGCATCTGTGCCCCTGCCTGGTGCTGGTCCACTGAGGTGTTCCCTGTGCCTGTGATATCATTGGCTATAGCTTTTTCAGAAAGGGCTTTGATCATGTTGAGGTATTCTTTTTCGGTTCCTAAACTATTAAGAGTAGTCAATCAAAGGGTGCTGTTTTGTCAGTTGCCTTTTCTACATCATACAGCCTTGCCTTTCACTTTGTTATGTTGTGACTCCCATCAGTTCACATGTGTTAAAGCAGCGTTGCTTGCCAGGGCCTAAATCTTGCCTATCACTTTGTTATGTGGTGACTCCCATCAGTTCACATGTGCTAAAGCGGCGTTGCTTGCCAGGGTCTAAATCTCACCTCAATAATACAATAACAAAGAAATACTTTGGGATAAATTTAATTAAGGAGGTGAACTATTTCTATGTTAAACTGTAAAACATTAATGAAATTGAGAAAGCAATAATACAAATATATACCTTGATGACTGAATACAAAGAATTAATATTGGTAAAATATCTGTGTTACCTATGTTAGTTTTTTCCTTGTTGTGGCTTGAGAGAAACAAAATAAAGAAGAAAAGAGAGATTTTGCTTATGGCTTCAATCCATCATGATGGAGATGGTAAAACAACAGACAGCTGGAACACTGGGGCCCCAAGGAAGAGGCCATTGACCTCATGGTGGACAAGAAACAGACACAGGCAGTATAGTAAAGAGCTAGGGTGAGCTATAGCTCCTGAGACCCGGCGTCCGTGACTTACCTCCTCCAGTAACGGACCAGCTCCCACTCGTGTCACCTCCAGCAGCGTCCTTATGCTGTGAATTCTTCAGACAGTGATTATATTTTACTGATTGAGAACTTAATCCAAGATCTGTGGAGTGCTGCTCAGACATACCCAGAGATCTGCTTTATTCTAATCAACTTGTTAATAAAGGTTAACTAGGGCACTACTCAAAATAATGTATACATTTAATACAATCCTACACAAATTCTATAGAGAGAAACACGAATTCTAAAATTCTTGTAAAGCTTGGAGAATAAGAAACCCTAACTATCTATAGCAGTACTTAGGAAGAAAAGCAGTGTTGGGGGGAGGTGTCAGAATTCCTGATTTAAGATTTTATGTCAAACCTATAATAATAAAAACAACCTGGCACTGGCATAGAACAGAAACATATATGAAGGGAGTGGCAATAAATTAGAAATAATTCCAAACCTGTGTGGCTGTTTTAAGGTTTCTAATGCTGTGATATACATGATGGCCAAAATCAACATTGGGAGAGAATGGTTTATTTTATCTTATAGCTTGTAGTTGATCATGAGAAGAGACAAGACAGACACTCAAGGCATGAATGTGGGGGCAGGCACTGATGCAGAGACCATGGAGAGGTGCTGCTTTACTGGTTTATTCTTCATAGCCTGCTCAGCTACATCAAATGTGAATCAAGAAAACCTACCACAAGATTTTATGTTGGCCATTATGGGGGTGGTGGTGCACGTGTGTGTGCCATGTGTGCATTGTTTTTCAATTAAGTTTTCCTCTTCCAAAATAACTCTAGCTTGTGTCAAGTTGACATAAAACTAGCCAGCACAGTAGCCAACTCATTGAAGGTGCCAAGAATTTACACTGGGAAGGATAGTTTCAAATAATACCTCCCAAAATTGTATATGCACATGTAAATGTCTGAAATTGCACCTTTGTCTAATACCACACACAAAAAATGAACTCAAAATGGATATAAGACCCGGGATTATATAACCCCTTGAGGAGAATTTATGATGAAATATTTAAATTTTTAAAAATTATACTCAAAGCTTAGACTGAAAAAGCAAAACTAAATAGAAGGTACTGTATCAAAAGTCCCGTCTGTATGAAAAGCTACTGCACCACAGAGGAACATGCAGCAAATTATCCAGTCAATTATGGGTTAGGAGGAGACATCTGTGACTCGGATGAGGGGTCAATAGAAAAATTTCATACTGAACTGTCCGAGCTTAGTATTATCAGAGTGATAAGACATTTTCCCAAAGAAGATAAAAAGATGCTTAAAAGATTACGGAAGTGTGCTTAGCATCCTGAATCCTCAGGGAGACACTGGCTCACACCACTGTGAGGTGTCACTTCATACCCAGCAGATGGCTGCTACCAGAAGGACGGGTGGTAAGCAAGTGTGTGTGTGTGAAGAGAGGGAGAACCACCCTGTGGCTGCTCTTGGTGGAAAGGACCAGCACTGTGGCCAGCAACCATTGTGGAACAGCATAGGAGTTTCCTAAGAAAATTAGAGTGACCTTATTGTCTGCTGCTTGCTCTTCTGGACATATCCTCCAAATAGTGAAATCAGCACGGCAAAGACCTGTCTGCAGTTTAATGTTCATTATCCACAGTAGCCAAGATATAGAAACAACTTTAGTATCCATGAATAGATAAAAGAAAACATGGTATAAATTACAGAATGCCAGTCTTTTAAAAAGAGATCCTTTGTATAATGTTTAAGTTAAATTCAGCATACCTACCTCCAAAACATTTCTTTAAAATCTTTTAAATTTGTTTTTTCATTATGCATATGCCTGCAAATATGTATGTACACCATGTATATGCTTGGTGCCTTCACAAGTATCGTGCTGGAGGGTGTTAGAGCCCTCTGCAACTGGAATGTTATAAGTAGTTGTGAGTAGCCATGTGGGTGCTAGAAACCAAACCTGGGTCCTCTGTAAGAAGAGCAAATGCTCTCATCCACTGAGCCATCTTTCCAGCTCCTATCATCTTGTTATTGTGAGTGTCTGAAATGTGTAGCTTATTATTACCTATAGCCACCCTACTGCATGATAGTACCTTAGAGTGTATTGCTCATATCTACATTGACTAACCTTCTTCTCTGCTCCTTGTCTTCTCTCCCAATCCCCTCTCTGCTGCCACTCTGTTTTCATTTTCCAGTAAATCAACTTTTTAGTTTCCATGTAAGAGTATGTCTCATATAGTGTTATAGGAATACACTATGAAAATAGGTAAAATTAACCTTTGTCATTTAAGTCAGGATTGTATTTTATTTGGTGACACGAGACTTCTGGGGGCTTGCTGAATGTGTTGTTTCTTTGTATAAGTGTCACATATGTGAGTGCACTGCTCATATAAACCTCAGTCTGTATAGTTAAGATATAGAGCTAGATGTGCCCAAATGTATGTTTCAATGAAAGCCGGACAGAATAAAACCAAACAAATAAGAAAGATCCTGGCATATTCCATACTTAGTAAAATGACATGCACAAGTTCCTGAGATCAATCTTCACAAAACTACAGAAACTACAAAAACTACAGAAGCTGGGGAGTGCTTACTGTGCAACAAGAAGCCCCAAGTTCAAATCCCCAGCACCCATATAAAAACCAGGGACGATGACATGTGCGGTATGTAGCTCCAGCATTGAGGGGCAGAGATAGGCAGCTCCCAAGAGCTCACTTGTCCCCCAAAATGATGTGTTTCAGGCTTAGTGGGAAATAGCATCTGAAACAATAAGGGAGGGAGCCGTAGGGGAGGAAGCCTTTCTCTGACCTCTGCATGCGTGTGTGTATACCTGCAACACACATATGTACCTCTCATAGATAAACAAGCATACAATATAAACAAGTATAAATTTCCGCAACAAAATAAACCATACTAAATTGGGAAATTTTGAGAAACAAGAGTCTTATTGAAGGTAAAAAGAGCACTAAAAAAAAGTAAACGTGTGGTTTCTCCTAAAATTATTATCATTAGTATTAAAACTAAATTTAAAATAATCTTGAGATAGGGTCTTTGTATGTAGGTAGCCCTGGCTATAGTATATCAGGCTTGGAGGCCTGCCTCTGCCTCTGGAGTTAAAGGCATGTACCACCATGCTCAACTTGTTATTGCTGTTTTAAGGCAAGTTTCCATTCTGTAGCCCAGGCTGCTCTTGAACTTGGTTTATCTTGCCTATGCCTCCTGAGTGTGAGTGCTGGCACTGTAGGTGTGTGCTACCCAACATAGCTGCATTTGCCTCAGATTCACTTTTAATGTGATTTCCTCCTTTCCAGCCTCAACCAAGAGTCTCTGTGAGAAGGGAAACAATATGTCTCACAGTCAGTAATTAATACTTGACTAAGTATTGCCACTTTTAAATTTGAACAGTTAGGACTTAGGTATATAATTTGTTTGAACTTATTATCTCTAGCTAAATGTCAGATTTTATATCTTATGGTAATTGCATGGTTAAAAAACTACAGTACCAAATTACAGTTTTCTTGACTTATGTGGCTATGCAGTCAGACTTGTGTATGAAGAGACATTTAGTTATTTTTCTGAATCTCTACTTTCTATACTTAAATAGATTGTAACCTCCAATAGATAGCTGAGAACATTTCAGTTTTAATGTGGTTTTGTGGGAGAGGTGACCTTCTAAATCCAATGTGGTTTCAAGGACCTGCTTCCAATAGAAGAATTATAACTATATATTCCTAGCAAAGAGTACAGAGGGAAGGTGGGGGGGGACCCTGGTTTATAAATGCAGATGTAGATGCTAAGACAAGAATGCACACTCAGTCATGACCTTGGCATTCTCACTGTGAATTTCAGTAGAACTGCTAATTAGATTCTCTGTTCTCTGTCTTTATCCACACTTGACTCTGTCCTTGTGTGTAAAAACACAAACCTGCTGTGATTTGAGGATCTTTCATTTTTAATGCAAAATAATATGTTATATACTTTTGGAACATACTTTTGTAGAAAAGAATTACCTGGGAGAACAGTTTCTCTGTAATTAGGAAACATGACTAACTTTTCTGTGAGTCAGTTAACAGCTGAAAAGGCTTGCACTGAAGCAAACAAACACTTCTGAATCAATGTCCAGTGGGAACTGTCCCAGCAGCCGAATGAAATTAGCTAACCCAGTTCATTTGGTTTCTTTGGGACCCTTCACCCAGGCCTTTTCGGGTTCTATTGCCACACAGTAGCTGGATCAATAGAGAGAATTGAGTTTGAGCATTGGTAATAGTTGGTGCTGTAGTCTGTCCCTGTTGTATTTCATGGACCTCTTTGGTGCAGGAACAAAATCATGGGGCTGTTTTTAAAGCAGTTACCCCTCAGTGGTTCCCAAACCACTTACTGAGTTAAGCAGACTTAGATGTGGAACCCTTATTCCCTGGCCTAGCTCACCTTTCTAGTCCATGGGACATAGAGGTAATACACTCATCAAACTGGACCCTATGATGGGTGATTTGTTTGTTATTTGTCAAGATCTAGAAATACCTAAGAAACTTCTGGGTATACCTGTCTGGGAATGTCAAGATTGGGTTGAAGTGGGAAAGACCTAAGTGTAGACAGCACCAAATGGAGTCCTCCACTGAATGAAGAGAAGACAAGCTGAGCACCCAAATTTGTCTCTTTTTGCTTCTTTTTTGTGGATGCATTGTGAGCATCTGCCTCAGGCTCCTTCTGCCATGACTTCCCCACCATGGTACACTCAGACTGTGAGCCAAAATATATCTTCCTTAAGTAAGTTGCTTTTTCAGTTGTTAAGTCCCAACTAAGGAGAAAAGTAACTATACAGACCTGTCCCTGCTTATTCTGCTGTCCTGCCTGCCTCTGTCCTGTAAGATTCTAACACTTCTGTTCTTTGCTTGGAAGGTCCCGTATTTCCACCTTTCAGGGCCATCCCTCTTTAGGCAGTCATATCCTGACTCTCAAGAGCTCTGTGCCATTGAACTTCATTCACCAGTTGTTTTGTTTGTCCTGTTTTTGCCTTAATTAGTTGTTTGTGTAGTGGATTCAAGTGTTTTCTTACAAAAAGTTATTTTCATGTTCTAGCCCCTATTCTTTTCTCTGGGAATAATAGTCTTTGCAAATGTTGTGAGGATGAGGTCATACAGGATTAGGGTGGTGTGTTAGCTAGTCTTATGGCAACTTGACACAAGCCAGAGTTATCTGAAAGGAGAGAATCTCAACTGAGAAAATGCCTCCATAAGAGCTGGTTGATGGGCATTTTCCTATTTAGTGATTGATGGGGAAAGGGGCGCAATCCATTGTGGATGATGCCACCTCTGAGCTGGTGGTCCTAGGTTCAATAAGAAAGCAGGCTGAGCAAGCCATTATGAGCAGGCCAGTAAAAGGCACCCCTTCGTGGCCTCTGTATCAGCTCCTTCCTCCAGGTTCATGCCATGTTTGAGTTCCTGTTCTGACTTTCTTTGATGATGAACAGTGCTGTAGAACTGTAAGCCAAATAGACCTTTTCCTCTCCAAGTTGCTTTGGTCATGGTGTTTCATCAGAGCAAGAGAAACCCTAAGACAGGTGGACTCTGGTCCAATGACGGGTGTTCTCAAAGAAGAGGGAGGTTTGGCCCCAGACACAGTGGTGAAAGACACAGGCAAGTGACTGGAGTGTCACAGCTGACTGATGGGATGTCATGGATGTTGGTAATACTGACTACTAAGAAGCTGGAAGGAAGAAGTTGCAGCTCCTTCAGGGGTGCATGACCCTACAAAACCTGAAGAGCAGACTTCCAACCTCTAGAGCTATGAGCATAAAATTCTGCTGTTTCAGGACACTTTGGTGTGTTTTTAAGGTAGCCTAGGTAACTAATATAGTGAATTTACCTGATCTTGACTATTCTACAGACTCATTGCTAGTTAATTAAGAGTTTGTTTGGGCTGTATTCTCATTACGATCTCATTTTAGCTTTTGACTAAAGAAATAACTTCATGGTTATTGAGGCAGTAGTTTACGTTGAGTAAAACTGACCCTTAATAGGCATGTAGTTTATAAGAGTATAGTCTGTTTGTACAGTTATTTTTTCTAAGAAGAAGAACAAGTAAGTGCACAATGCTCATTTTAAAGACAAGAAGTACAAGACAGAGCAGGCCCCCTTTATCTGATAATTCAGAGGCTTAACTGGGACCTACAGGTGTCTACTTCTCTTTTCTAGAAGATACATGCATTATGGGGTTTCTGCCAGTTTAAAATCACTTAAAATAGATGATGAAATCTGGACTGAAGCAGGTGTTGTTGGATACAAATAATTGATAGGAAGTACAGGAACTCTGACTGTTGGCACCAGAGTCCTCACCCAAGTCTTGCAATCTAATTTTAAAGCAGCATTGGTCTTCAGAGCATCTCTGGCCTTGTTACCTCTCTTTAAAGTCAGCACGAGTTTTAAAAACTTTTCATTGATTCTCGGTGAGTCCCAGTCTTGCTCATTTCTGCCTTCTGCCCTTGCAATCTACTCCCCAAAATAAAAATACACAGAAAAACAAAGCATAGAAAACATCTCATAGTGGGAGCTTTAGTGTGTCACAGTGTGTCCCACAGTATACTCCTCTGTCCACTCATCTTCACTAGCAAATGTTAGTTGCAGTGAGTCAGATGTCTGGTTCGAGGTCTTCTGTGATGGATTGGATCCTCACCTGGACTCTTCCTGGTCATCCTGTTGTTGGTCTTTCATAGTCATTTTTATCCATCTAAAGTTCTCTCATGCTCCTTTGCAGTTCTTTTCTAGCAACCATGGATTTATAATATGGATTTATACTTTCAGAGTGTCATATAAATGAAATCATATAGTACGTGCCATTTGTATCTAGCTCTTTCACATTGTATAATGTACTAGAGATTCTTCTATGTTATATCTACCAGTGTTGCTCCATTTTATTGTTTGTTTAGCAAAGAGTGTGTCATCCTATGTTTGTTACTGTGGAAATGCTATGCAGGTAGAGTAATTCATAGGGCTTATCTCCCCTCTAAGGATTCAGGAATCAATCATATAATAGTAAAATATCTTAAGTGCCATGGTGGTATATGCACAGTATATTATGGGAGCCAAGAAGAGGAACTTAACTTGGGAATTTAACTTAGATTTGGAGGCTCATAGAATGCTCTCCAGAGGAACGGATGTTTAAGATATGAAGGTGATTGATTGGGCTTGACTGGGAGAGGTGGATACAGGACATGATTTTTGTTGTTAAAAATTCAAGAACTTTGTCTGCAGCCGGGGACCTGAGCCTGTGCCACAGGGCTCCATACCCAAATAGCGCCAGGAGAGAGCTAGCTTCCCAGGAGTGTGGACAAACCTGTGAGCTGGGGTAAGACCAGCACCTCTTCTCAAAGGGATTGGCCCAAAACCCCCAGGACAAAGGGACTGAGGAGCAGCTTTCTGGTTTTTATCTGCGGCTAGGGAGCTGATCCTGTGCCACAGGACTCTATACCCCAATAGTGCCAGGACAGAGCTGGTATCCCAGGAGTGCCAACACAACTTCGAGTACAGGCAAGACCACCGCTTCTGTTCAAATTTCTGGTCCAATAGGGACCCTTGAAGAGCCATCAGGACACAGGAAACAAGGATCAGCTAGGAGCAGGATCCTTCTGGTTTCTGTCTGGACCCCAGAGCTGACCCTGTACCACAGCTAGAGAGAGCCGGTCTCCAAGGAGTACTGACACAAAGACTTGTAGGAGGAACAAGCCACAGTCAAAGATAGCAAGACCAGCTAACACCAGAGATAGCCAGATGGTGAAAGGCAAGGGTAAGAACATAAGGAACAGAAAGCAAGGCTACTTGGCTTCATCAGAACCCAGATCTTCCACCACAGTGAGCCGTGGATACCCTACCACACAGAAAAAGCAAGACTCAGGTTTAAAATCACATCTCATGATGATGATAGAAAATTTTAGAAGGAAATAAATAACTTGCTTAAAGCAATACAGGAGAACACAGGTAAACAGGTAGAAGCCCTTAAAGAGGAAACATAAAAATCCCTTAAAGAATTACAGAAAAACACAACCAAATAGGTGAAGGAATTGAACAAAACCATCCAGGATCTAAAAATGGAAATAGAAACAATAAAGAAATCACAAAGGGAGATAACCCTGGAGTTAGAAAACCTAGGAAAGAGATCAGGAGTCATAGATGCAAGTATCACCAACAAAATGAGATGGAAGAGAGAATCTCAGGTTCAGAAGATACCATAGAAACCATTGACACAACAGTCAAAGAAAATGCAAAATTCAAAAAGCTCCTAACCCAAAACATCCAGGAAATCTAGGACACAATGAGAAGACCAAACTAAGGATAATAGGTATAGAAGAGAGTGAAGAATCCCACTTTAAAGGACCAGTAAATATCTTCAACAAGATTATAGAAGAAAACTTTTCTAACCTAAAGAAAGAGATGAACATAAACATTCAAGAAGCCTACAAAATTCCAATTAGATTGCACCAGAAAAGAAATTCCTCCTGTCACATAATAGTCAAAACACCAAATGCATAAAACAAAGAATTTTTAAAAGCAGAACAGGAAAAAAGTTAAGTAACATATAAAGGCAGACCTATCAGAATTACACCAGACTTCGCACCAGAGACTATGAAACCTAGAAGATCCTGGGCAGATCTCATACAGACTCTAAGAGAACATAGGCTACTATACCCAGCAAAACTCTCAATTACCATAGATGGAAAAACCAAGATATTCCATGACAAAAGCAAATTTACACATCTCTCCACAAACCCAGCCCTACAAAGGATAATAGATGGAAAATGCCAACACAAGGAGGGAAACTACACCCTAGAAAAAAGCAAGAAAGTAATATTTCAACAAATCTGAAAGAAGATAGCCACACAAACATGAAATTAACATCGAAAATAACAGGAAGCAACAGTCTCTCTTCCTTAATATCTCTTAACATCAATGGACTCAATTCCCCAATAAAAAGACAAAGACTAACAGACTGGATACATAAACAGGACCCAGCATTTTGCTGCATACAGGAAAAGCACCTCAGGGCCAGACTGGTCTACAGAGTGAGTTCCAGGACAGCCAGGGAACAACAGAGAAACCCTGTCTCGAAAAACCAAAACCAAACAAACAAAAGACAAACACTACCTCAGAGTAAAGGGCTGGGTAACAATTTTCCAAGCAAATGGTCCCAAGAAACAACATGAAGTAGCCATTCTAATGTTGGATAAAATTGACTTTCAACCTAAAGTCATCAAAAAGGATAAGGATATTTCATACTCATCAAAGGAAAAATCTACCGAGAAGAACTCTCATTTCTGAACATCTATGCTCCAAATGCAAGGGCACCCACATTCATAAAAGAAACTTTACTAAAGCACGCATTGCACCTCACACTATAATAGTGGGAGACTCTTAACCCTCCACTCTCATCAATGGACAGATCTTGGAAACACAAACTAAACACAACACGATGAAACTAACAGAAGTTATGGACCAAATGGATTTAACAGATAACTATAGAACGTTTAATCCTAAATCAAAAGAAGATTGAAATAATCTCATGCTTCCTATCAGATCACTACGGATTACAGCTGGTCTTCAAAAGCAACAAAAACAACAGAAATCCCATATACACATGGAATCTGAACAATAATCTACTCAATGATAACTTTGTCAAGGAAGAAATAAAGAAATTAATGACGTTTTAGAATTTAATAAAAATGAAGGTACAACATACCCAAACTTATGGGACACAATGAAAGAAGTGTTAAGAGGAAAACTCATACCTCTGAGTGCCTCCAAAAAGAAACTGGAGAGGGCATACACTAGCAGCTGAACAGCACACCTGAAAGCTCTAGAACAAAAGGAAGCTAATACACCCAAGAGGAGTAGAAGGCAGGAAATAATCAAATTAAGGGCTGAAATCAACCAAGTAGAAACTAAAAGAACTATACAAAGAATCAACATAACCAGGAGCTGGATCTTTGAGAAAATCAACAATATAGATAAACCCTTAGCCAGACTAACCAGAGACACACAGAGACAGTATGCAAATCAACAAAATTAGAAATGAAAAGGGAGATAAAACAACAGATTCTGAGGAAATTTAAAAAATCATCAGATCCTACTACAAAAGCCTATATGCAACAAAATTGGAAAATCTGGATGAAATGGACAAGTTTCTAGACAGATACCAATTACCAAAGTTAAGTCAGGATCAGATAAAACTATCTAAACAGTCCCATTACCCCTAAAGAAATAGAAGCAGTCATTAAAAGACTTCCAACCAAAAAAAAGCCAAGGACTAGATGGGTTTAGTGCAGAATTCTATCAGACCTTCAAAGAAGACCCAATACCAATAGAAACAGAAGGAATTCAATCTATGAAGCCACATTGACACTGATACCAAAACCTCACAAAGACCCAACAAAGAAAAAAAAACTTCAGACCAATTTCCCTTATGATTATCGATACAAAAAATTCTCAATAGAATTCTTGCAAACCGATCCTAGAACACATCAAAACGATCATTCACCACAATCAAGTAGGCTTCATCACAGGGATGCAGGGATGGTTCAATACTGGAAATCCGTCAATGTAATCCACTACATAAACAAACTCAAAGAAAAAATCCACATGATTTCATTAGATGCTGAAAAAGCATTTGACAAAATTCAAAATCCCTTCATGATAAAAGTCTTGGAAAGATCAGGAATTCAAGGCCCATACCTAAACATAGTAAAAGCAATATACAGCAAATAGGTAGCCAATATCAAACTAAATGGAGAGAAACTTGAAGCAATCCCACTAAACTCAGGGACTAGACAAGGCTGCCCCCCCCCCTCTATTCAATATAGTACTTGAAGTTCTAGCTAGAGCAATTAGACAACAAAAGGAGGTCAAAGGGATACAAATTGTAATGGAAAAAAATCAAAATATCACTATTTGCAGATGATATGATCTTATACTTATGTGACCCCACAAACACCACCAGAGAACTCCTACAGCTGATAAATAACTTCAACAGAGTGGCCAGATATAAAATTAACTCCAACAGATCAGTGGCCTTCTTATACTTGAAAGATAAACAGGCTGAGAAAGAAATTAGGGAAATAACACCCTTAACAATAGTCATAAACAAT
This sequence comes from Rhynchomys soricoides, assembly GCA_019843965.1. Classification (NCBI taxonomy): domain Eukaryota; kingdom Metazoa; phylum Chordata; class Mammalia; order Rodentia; family Muridae; genus Rhynchomys; species Rhynchomys soricoides. The sequence continues at coordinate 780,511 of JADRCH010000088.1, forward strand.
ATAAAGTATCTTGGTGTGACTCTAACCAAACAAGTGAAAAATCTGTATGACAAGAACTTCAAGTTTCTGAAGAAAGAAATCGGAGAAGACCTCAGAAGATGGAAAGATCTCCTATGTTCATGGACTGGCAGGATTAATATAGTAAAAATGGCTATATTGTCGAAAGCAATCTACAGATTCAATGCAATCCCCATCAAAATTCAAAGTCAATTCTTCATAGACTTAGAAAGAGCAATTCTCAAATTCATTTGGAATAACAAAAAACCCAGGATAGCAAAAACTATTCTCAACAATAAAAGAACTTCTGGGGGAATCAGCCTCCCTGACTGCAAGCTGTACTACAGAGCAGTAGTGATAAAAACTGAATGTTATGGTACAGTGACAGGCAGGTAGATCAGTGGAATAGAATTTAAGATCCAGAATTGAACCCACACACTTAAGGTCAATTGATCTGTGACAAGGGAGCTAAAACCATCCAGTGGAAAAAAGAGCATTTTCAACAAATGGTGCTGGTTCAACTGGCGGTCAACATGTAGAAGAATGCAAATTGATCCATTCCTATCTCCCTGTACAAAGCTCAAGTCCAAGTGGACCAAGGAGCTCCACATAAAACCAGATACATTGAATCTAATAGGAAAGAAAGTGGGGAAAATTCTGGAACACATGGGCATAGGGGAAAAGTTCCTAAACAGAACACCAATGGCTTGTGCTCTAAGATCAAGAATGGACAAAAGGGACCTCATGAAATTACAAAGCTTCTGTAAGGCAAAGGACACTGTAAATAGGACAGAACAGCAACATACAAATTGGGAAAAGATCTTTACCAATCCTACGTCCAATAGTGGGCTAATATCCAAGGTATACAAAGAACTCAAGAAGCTAGACTCCAGAGATCCAAATAACCCTATCAAAAAATGGGGAAGAGAGCTAAACAGAGAATTCTCAACTGAGGAAACTCGAATGGCGGAGAAGCACCTAAAGAAATGTTCAACATCCTTAGTCATCAGGGAAATGCAAATCAAAACAATCCTGAGATTCCACCTCACACCAGTCAGAATGGCTAAGATCAAAAACTCAGGTGACAGCAGATGTTGGCGAGGATGTAGAGAAAGAGGAACACTCCTCCATTGCTGGTGAGAATGCAAGCTGGTACAACCACTCTGGAAATTAGTTTGGTGGACCCTCAGAAAAATGAACATAATACTACCTGAGGACCCAGCTATTCCACTCCTGGGCATGTACCCAGAAGATGCTCCAATATGTAATAAAGACACATGTTCCACTATGTTCATAGCAGCCATATTGATAATAGTCAGAAGCTGGAAACAACCCAGATGTCCCTCCACAGAGGAATGGATACAGAAAATGTGGTACATTTACACAATGGAATACTACTCAGCTATTAAAAACAATGACTTCATGAAATTTGAAGGCAAGTTGATGGAACTAGAAAATATCCCGAGTGAGGTAACCCAATCACAAAAGATCACATATTATATGCACTCACTGATAAGAGGATATTAACCTAAACGTTCGGGATACCCAAGATTCAAGACATTCACAGACCATATGAAGCCTAAGAAGAAGGAAAACCAAAATGTGGATGCTTCAGTGTTTCTTAGAAGAGTGAACAAAATACTCACAGGAGGAAATATGGAGACAAAGTGTGGAGCAGAGACTGAAGGAAAGTCCATCCAGAGACTGCCCCACCTGGGGATACATCCCATATACAGCCACCAAACTCAGAAGTTATTGTGGATGCTAAGAAGTGCTTGCTGATGGAAGCATGATGGATAAGCTGTCTCCTGAGAGGCTCAGGCAGAGTCTGACAATACAGAGAAGGATGTTCACAGCCAACCACTGGACTGAGTGTGGGGTCCTGGATGAATGAGTTGGATAAGGGACTGAAAGAGCTGAGGGGTTTGTAGCTCCATGGAGGGAGCAAAAGTGTCAACTGGTCAGGCACCCCCGGAGCCCTTGGAGACTGGGCCACCCACCAAAGAATACACATGGAGGGACCCATGGTGCTGGCCCGTATGTGGGAGAAGAGGGTCTTGTTGGCCATGAGTGGGAGGAGAGCCCTTTGGGTCTGAGGTTGTTAGATGCCCCAGTGTAGGGGGATGCTAGGGAGGGAAGATAGGAGTGGGCAAGTGGGTGGAGGAGCATCTCATAGGGATGGGGGATGGGGGTTGGGATGGGGGTTTCTGATGGGGAGTCCTGGAAAGGGGAAAAATTTGAAATGTAAATAAAGTAAATATCCTCCCCATCCCCACCCCACCCCACCCCACCCCACCCCCCAAAAAAAAGAAAAAGAAAAAGAAAAAAGAAAAAACATTCACGAATTCTGCAAGCTGCTGGGTACACTACTGATAATCTGAAATTGGCCTATGTATGTGTTTACACAGTGGGTAGGGTATTAAACACATGGGAAAGGCTCTGGGCACAACACTGAGTAGCTGAGCATTTCAGCCTGGAGAAACAGCTGAATGCTAGACAGCAAGGGGCAGTTTTGTCTTTTCTTTCCTTTCCTTTACCTCCCTTCCTCCTTCCCTCTTTCCCTCCCTCCATTACTGCCAGACTCCTCCCTCCCTCCCTCCCTCCCTCCCTTCCTTCCTTTCTTTCTTTCCTTCTTAATTGTTGTCAGTTCAGGCCCAGTTTCAGTTTCTTTGTCATTCCTCTCAGTTCAAGTCATATTTTCCAGCCTCTTTGCAGGTTGGGTAATTTCAAGGGACAGGTAATCTTTGAATGTGTGTCAGAAGTGTGCGTTTTACTCTGTTGGGTGCTTTATGATTTTGTTTTCTTATAAATATGTAATTTTGTTCTGGAGCACAGACGAATCTCTTTAAAATAGTTTGAGCACTTGGGAGTCTTCCTTTTACTATTGATTAGGTGGAACCAGAGCAGCATTTAGTATAGAATTACCACTAAAGCAAGGCCTTGTTCCATATAGAATGCCTCACAAATTGTGTCTTTCACAGAATGACTGTGGAAAGGAACTCCGCTTGGTATTCACTGAGAGCTGGACAGCATTTTCCATAGCCCCTTTGGGTGTCTGTTTTTCTCTGCCCTTGGGTAGTGGCTCATACTTGGCTGTGCTCAGGAGTCTGCAGAGTACTTGAGGGAAGCATGCCTGGAACTCTAGAACCTTTGGTCTTAGGTTCCTCATGGCAGGCATTCTTTTCTGTAATAACGTGGTGCAGGAGTCCACTAGAGATGACTAGTCAGCCAACTGAAAGTCTTTTTTTCTAGCTGGCTGGGACTATACTCAGGTATTTGGTGACTGAGGTGTAATCATGAGTGTCCAGGGCACAGAGTTTTTGAAGGCAAGAACCAGTGTTGGCACCTTGCTTGGCAGCTACAGCAGGGAGCTTTGACATTTAGCAGAAGCTAAGATAACTTAGCTGGGCCATCTTGACCTTAGGTTCCTAGAATAGAGTTGGTAATTTTCCATAGGGTTCTCTATCAAGGAGATCAAAGTCTGGTTAAGCCTGAAATAGCCTCAGTTTAAGATACAGGATGGCAGCACCTCTGCACTGTCTTGCTGTGTCACATAGGCTCTGGTTTTGGTGCTTTCCCCCTGTTCCTATTTCTCCTCTTACTCCATGGAGTCTGCTGAACTTTGCATGGTTTCTTGTGTCTGTACCAGAGCAAGAAATGTTTTTATAATATCCTGAATGCCTTATTTCTGTCAGCTTTCTGCTTGTTAATGTAAATGTTGCTTTTATTTCTTCAGATGAAGTAATGAGATGAGAGCTGTATCCAAGCTTTACCAATACATAGTTTGTGCTGAGCCCAGAGCATTTCAATATATCTATTCCTATCCCTAGTCCTAGGCCTGGAAGCTTCTAGCCTCCATACAATCTAATTTTCTGCAAGCCTGGCCCTTGAAGGCTTCAGTGTCTAGCCTCCATCTGCTAATGTAGGCCTACAATGTTTCAGCCTTAGAGACTTACTGCTGAATAAACTCACCCTTTCTTGCTCTTTCTGAACTCTGGCTTGCTGGTTCAACTCAGTTGTTCTGGTTCAAACTCCTCTCCAAGCTGACTGACTGAAACTGGCTTCTGTTGGCTTCTGACTGAATTGTACTGTTTGGAAAACTGCCTCTGAACTCCATGAACTGAACTGTTCTGAACTGAACTGAACCAAACCAAATTGAACTCTCTAAACTGACTGACTCTCACTCTTCTTAAATAGCCCCTTTTCCCTGTCCTCCTGAGAGTTTGGTGTATCCTATCTGCCTCATTCTGTCAAATCATTCTCTGATTCATCACTTTGTCTGCCCCTCAAGTAGACAGCATTGTTTGGGATTAAAGGTACATATTAAAGACATGTCTATTCCAGCCAGAGGGATCAAAGGTGTGTGGTGAGTCCTCATTCCAGCCAGATCATATGGATGTGATCCCTTGCCAGAGCAGCCATGTTGCTGGATTAAAATTCCTCTACATTTGCTATTCTTCGATATCAGGATACATTTCACCCTTCTCTCAGTCTTGGCTGGAAATAGGAATTACACTATACTTTATTTATAATGAACACAGCATAACAGAAGAGAGGTTTAAGTAAGAGGCTGGCTGGATCAGATGTACATGTTTATAAAACTCCTTGTCAAGCCATCTGTGGTGATGTGTACCCTTGATTCTAGCACTTGGAAGGCTGAGGCAGGGGGATCATGTGTTTAAGGTTAGCCTGAGCAATGTAGCAATGCCTTGCTTCATTTTTTTTTTTTTTTTTAATTAGAGATTAAATTGTTCTGCTTCTCAGGTTGAATTGCTGAGTTTCTGAGGTTATGTTGGAAGTAGATAAACCAGTCAGGATATAGATATAAAAACTGAGTTAAGGAATAGATGTGAGTGATACCAGGCACCCAGTAATGTGGAGTGAAAGGTGTCTCCATTCAGACGGTATCTGTTAGAACAGGGGAAACCAGGGGAAACAACAATTAAAACATAGGGTGCGCCTCTAAGATAGAAAATTTTTTAGAATCGAGGTCGAATTTGTATCTTTTTATTAATTTGTTGTTTTATTACTGGCAGGGCCAGTATGTCATGGTCAGAGAACAACTTGTAGGAAGTAGTCCTCTCCTTCCATTGTGTGTGTCCTGGGTATTGAACTCCGGTTGAGAAAATTTCATAGCCATGTGCCTTTACCAACTGAGGCAACTTACCAGACCCATTTAAAATGTGTGTCTACCATAGGGAGTAAGAATAACTCTAGATATGTTGATCCCCAAAGGCAGGATTGATAAACATGAGGACACATGTAAAAAAACTCATGATACTAAGCATTGGAGGAAAGTTGAAGGAAACACTTAAAATAAAGGAGCATTTTGGGAACTTAGTATACTGCAGACTCGGAACATACCTGATGCAGTCCTAAAGTTAATTTCTGGACATTCCATTGTATTTATTTATCTGAGACAGGGTTTCTCTGTGTAGTTCTGCCTCTCCTGGAACTAGCCCTATAGACCAAGACGTCCTTAAATTCACAGAGGTTACCTGCCTCTGCCTCCTGAGTACTGGGAGTAAAAGCAAATGCCACCACTACCTTGCTAGGTATTACCTTTTAATCACACAGTTTACACATAACAATTAGCATCTAAGAATACTCAGCTTAGGGAAGATTTTTGTGAAAACTTGGAACACATTAGAAGCAACGGAATAAACTTAAAACAGCATTATATTCCTTTAACTTTTAAACAAACTTATTTTTAAAAAGTATTCGGTAAGTGGATTTCATGATGGATTGTTACAGGTACATGTTCATCTGTTCCCTGACTCTTCTCCCCAACTCCTGTAGGGCCTCTCCAGTCCAGATAGTCTCATATCTGCTGTGTTCCTGTCTCATACCAACACAGTCTCACACCCGCACACACACACATGCACACATGCACCATTCATGAGGAATCCAGGCTCTGCACAAAGAAAATGGTGTGAAGAGTTTTCTCCATTGCACTCACCTGTCGCTCCTTCCTTTTTAGATTGCTTGCTTCCCTTTTCTCTCTACCCCTTCTCCCTTCCCTTCCCTCCCCCTCCCTCTCTGTAGTAAGAAGGATTATACCTCTCTATAATTACACAACATACTTTATAAGGGGCTGAGGGAGACAGTTGGTGAATTGCCTGCTGTGATAACATCAGGCCCTGGTTTCAGGTCCCCAGCACCCACATACAAAGTGTACCATAGGCAGTCCCCGTAGTCCTGGTGCTGGAAAGATAGGCTACAGTTCCCCAAGCTTGAAGCTCCTAGGTTCAGTGAGACTTTGCCTCAGAATCTAAGGTAAAGAGTAAAGAGGAAGATATTTAACTTCCACCTCTGGTCTCTACACAAATGCTCATACATTTTCTTTACAGCTATATATATAAACACATGAACATGTATACACATAAACACATGTACACATGGCAAAAGTAGAGTTAATAAATATTAAGATATTTCTCATTAAAATTATGAGCACAAATAGAAAATATACTGATTTTATGAAATAGTCAAGTTTATTTAAACATTTATCTCAACAAGGGTGTAGTGGCACCCTTCTGAAACTTTAGCAGAGGCAGAAAGATAATCACAAGTTCAAGTCCAGCCTGATGTATGCAGTGAGCTTCAGGCCAGCAGAGCTGCATAGTGAGACCTGTCTCAAACACAGCAGCAGCAGCAGCAGCAGCAGCAGCAGCAGCAGCAGCAGCAGCAGCAGCAGCAACAACAACAAGAACAGATTTCAGTAAGCACTTACAGTATAAATTCAGCAATTCTGCATTCTGCATTGCCAGCTTCTTGTCTCTTAGATGATAGGCATAGTACACATTTATGTAAAACTATGTAAATATATTGTAGGTTGGAAAATACAATAACATACAAAATACATCTAGGATATATTTTATTCTTGGGCACAGTAACTCCAGTTTAGGAGAATCTATGTCATAAACACAGTGCTCAAACTTTAGCTTGATGTTGGTTTGTGAATCTTGAAGATCATTTATAAGGAAAGACTATGACAGTTCTGTAGCTTCCTTATGTCCAATGGATCAACAGCTTTCCTTGCTTTGCTTATTGGAAGACTGACAATCTTGCCGTATGTTGTTTGCTCTTTAACCCTTCATTGGGCTTCCGTGTCAGTTGCCAGTGGCCTTGCCATTGTTTTCGAGGGGCCACAGCTGCTCCCCAGCCTCCATTCTCGGAGCTGCTTGAGGGCTGTTGGAGAGCCCTTGGCACCAGTGTGCTTTCTTTCCCATTCTTTTCCTGAGGAGCCTTGAGAAGGAACTCATATGTGGGTGCAGCACCAGGACCGTGTCCTCCCAGTTAATGTTGGTTTGTGGGATTTGAATCAGAGCTCATGAGGGGCAGCTCTAAGCAAGGTGGGCACACTGACAGCTTGCATCCACAGTTCCCACAGCCTCACTTCATGTCTATTCAGGGTGTATTGCTCTTCACAGTGGTGACCCCAGCTCCCGTTCAGGAAATATGAAATACAAAAAGAACAAACAGGAACTTTAAGAAAGAATTTAAATGGGATCATTATGCACTGCAAACAGCACTTCAAAAAGCAGACAGGCCTGAGGGGCACTTTGTCTTGTCGTATAAGCAAGGCTGCTGTTTGTTTAAATCTCTTCCTTTACATTAAAACTTTAAATCTCTTCCTTTACATTAAAATTTTCCCAGGAGGAGTTTCTAAAACTTGTTTATTAGGAACAAATAGAATATTTTTAAAACCATGTTTTTTGGTATCTTAGGATTTGTTATAACCTCCTTTAACAACTGGTCCTTTGCTTGCTATCTTACAGATTGGAGGTACTGACTTCAGTAGTCATCACTAAATATTTATGACTTAGGATATCTCTAGTTCCTTCTCGTTATTTTTTGAGAGCCATTTAAGAGCAACTGCAACTGAAGACCTCTGCCATCTTTCACTCCCTCCTGCTTGCTCTCATCTGATGTGTTCAGCTTCATAAAGTTCTGATTGCAAACAGAATTTCTGTATTTTACATTCCTGTTACATATTCAGCAAACCTCATGAAAATGTACTTTTTTTTCCTTATTTCTCCATTGTCTACCTCTTTATGTTATGTAGACCACTTAGAGTAATTTTTTTTTTGTTTTGTCTTAGAATTATATATTCATTCACTGGCTCATTTATTCTTCCTCACATAGATTTATGGAGTAAGCACAGTTTCTGTCTGCAATGTGCAAGGTACTACAGTAGTCCCAGAAATATATGGTAGACTGCAAGGTATAATGTGCAGAAATCTTGACTCCATTGGAAAGAGGAGCTGGGACACTCACAAAGGCAGAGTTGCATATACTACTGTAACTCTGGCAAAGACTGCCTAGAAACTCTAAATGAAGCTCTGTAATAACATAGGAAAACCTAGATATTGTTAGTGATGCATAAATGTCACCAGAGAAGGACCACCCTGGCACACCATCCAGGGACTTGCCTTTAACACTGTGTGGCAAATTGGTAGCTGTGGAAACTAGTTTGTGCTTTTATGTGCTCTGATTTTTGACAGGAAGCCTAATCAAAGTCTTTGAAAATTCAAATGATCTTGGATATTGTTTGCATTAAAATCACAGCTTAGTAAAATAGTGTTTTCCAAAAGCAAACAACACACGGATGAGATGAGAAAGTAAGTTAATGCTGACTTTCCCTCCATGTAGGAGCTCACTCACACTCTTTGAGTTGAATAAAGGGAAGAGGTAGAGAAACAGATGTTTAAGACTTACACTGATATGCGAGATAAATGTATCCAGTGTGAGCCCTTTAATTAGTTTACTAATAATTTTCAAAATATCCCCATGCCAACCGAGGAGGGGAATAAAACATAAACACTAGGTGGGTATGTACAGAAATGCTCTTGGAATTGGAAAGAATAACTTTATTATACTGACTGGGATTAAAGGTACCACAGAAGCCAAGTATGGTGACACATAGCTGTGATCCCAGCATTGAAGAGGCTGAGGCAGGAGGATTGTGAGGGTCAAGGTTAGCTCAGACTGAATAGACCCCTATCAAGTAATTAAAAATACACAGATCCACCATTGTTTGAATAATACGGCTTTAAAATGTAAAACGTTGTACTTTACCATTTAAAGTCTGTTTTGCTGTAGTGAAATGATATCCATTTTATGGTTTTGTTATTTGAATAGATTTTGATATTTGAGATACATTCATGCCACTCAAGAGAACTCATGGACACCCTTTGTAAATTTGTATATTTTGTAAACTTTACTAAACCCTCAAGGCAGGAAAATGGCCACACTCCATCCCCCAGATCTCTTTCCAGCCTCTGTAACAGTCACAAAGGTTATCTCCAGCCTCCCCAGATTATGCTAATTTTAGGTGAAAAGTCTGAACAAAAGCCACCAGTCCCTGAACTTCCTACAGAAATCCACCAATCCCTGAGCTCCCCAAACCTCAGGATTTGAAATCCCACCAAGTGTCACCATGGAAATCTCTGCCCTAGAAAGCGTCCCTGCTCCTCCCTCCCCCAAGGACCCTATTATAAAGGCTGTGTCTGCTCAGTTCCCCTGCTGTCTGCTCCCTCCTGGGAGCAGAGGCAGCCACTCCTGGATTCATCCCTCCTCTCCCAGTATCCTCCAATAAATCTCTTTTATGAGATTTGATGCCTGGTGTGACTGTCTCATCAGAAGCAGCTACAAAGCAGTGAAGAGAAGGGAAGAAGTGGAGCAGGGCTGAGGCTCCTGAGCTCCAAAATGTTAGCATACAAAATAATGAGTTTATGACATTTAACTTTTATTAATATTATCATGTATTATATATGATGTGGGGGTATGCATATACCATGGCACCTGTGTGGAGGTCAGAGGACAGTTTCTTGAGTCATTTTCTTCTTTCACCTCTAAGGAGATTCTGCGTATTGACCTCAGGTCGGCAGGCTTTTACACACAAGTGTTTTATCACCGGAGCCACCTCGCTAGCCTCATTATGACAATTTATGCATGTCATTTTCTTTGTCCCCATTGTCCTGTCCTACTTCTTTCCCCCTGAAGTTCTTTGGACACACACACTCTCTCTCTCTCTTTCTCTCTCTCTCTCTCTCTCTCTCTCTCTCTTTAAAAAAAAAAAAAGATTTATTTATTTGAGTACACTGTAGCTGTCTTCAGACACACCAGAAGAGGGCATCAGATCCCATTACAGATGGTTGTGAGCCACCATGTGGTTGCTGGGAATTGAACTCAGGACCTCTGGAAGAGCAGACAGTGCTCTTAACCCCAGAGCCATCTCTCCAGCCTCATTTTTTTTTTTTTTTAGATTTTTTTATTTGTTATTTATTTTTCTTATATGAATACACTGTAGTTGTCTTCAGACACACCAGAAGAGGGCATGGGATCCCATTACAGATGGTTGTAAGCCACAATGTAGTTGCCAGGAATTGAACTCAGGACCTCTGGAAGAGCAGACAGTGCTCTTAACCCCAGAGCCATCTCTCCAGCCCTTTGGATTCTCTTATTCAGACTTCTCAGATTATTTATTCTTCTCTTGGAGTGCTGTGCCGGGGTTTGATGTTGGCTTTCTTGTAAAAATGATTGATCTGAAAACAATTTCTCATGTTGTCAGCAATGATACAGAGTCTGCACAGAAATATTTCACCAATAATTTGAAGTAAAGTAACTACATTCTAAGTTCCAGAATGTCAGCAGCAGTACCCTTCTCTCAGAGTCTAGAGCTCTCCAAGACCCTGACTCCCTGAGGTCCCTCCACATACTCCATGCAGATGAGACCTGGTTCCTAGGGGTGCTGGAAAGAGAGGAGCATCCTACATGTAACAGTCAATGTGGACATTTGATGCTCAGGGGCTTTGGGGACCCCACAGCTGGTGAGAAAGGTAACTGTAACTCATGGTTGGGCAGGGCAAGAGATTTTGATTACCTTTCTTGCTTAACTAGCTTGGCCTAACTTTTAATGGCTTGTATTGTCTCCTTCACTGTAACAGTGTTAGGTGCTGTTCTGTTTTAGATTAAACACTGAAGGACATCCATATTTAAAATGGTAAATCTGAAAATGCTAAAAATTGAGAGTAATAAGAATGTTTATGCCTTATAGGCTGAGCTTGGCTCTTTTCCTGGATTGACGTGTGCGAGTTTGTGGACTTAAGAATTATTCTGGTATCTCCAAATATTGCAGTGTTTCACAGATGAGGAACCTTCAGAGAGAAGAACTAGGGCCTTCCATCTCCATGGCAACCATTGTGGAGATCACTGGCTTCCTGTTCCCTGTGGGACCTTTGTCAGCCTATAGTGTTCATGTGTGATTTATTAGACTCTGATCCTGGTTGAGGGCAAGGAATGGCTATAACAAGGGGGCAGGGATGGAGCTTCCAGGGCCATCCTTGTCCAGAGCTAGTGAAACATGGGATATGAGTCAAGTCAGTAGGTAGTTATGTGTTGTTGTAAGTGGTATTTAATAACTCTATTAGTGCTTAATATGACCTGGCCAACCGCCACTCCCCCAGTAATTGAGACTGAGTCCTATTGACTTTTTTAATCTCAGTTTAGCACAATTACTGGGTGATTATCCTTAATCTATTTTTCTACACACTAGACTAGCTAATTCCCAGCTGCACTCCCCAAGTTACTTGCCGTTTTAGTCTCATCCAGGCTACCTTTGTTCCATCAGTCTAGCCTCAGGATGCACTTCTGGCCATCTCTTCAGGGTGGCCTCCATCTCTCAGTCTTCCTTCTCCCCCCACCCCTTCTCCAAACCCCAGCCTATTAATCAAAGCCCCGCCTACTTCTGTTCTCCCCAGTAATTGGCTGTAGCCACATGCATTTAACCATGCAGAGAAGAATGGCAAGCAAAGTTTATACATCATTTGCTATACATGAGAATGTACTCATGGGGATGTAAATAGATCAGAATTAAGCATTTGTATACACAGCATCTGACCAACCCCCCACAGATATGGTAACTCCAAAGCCAAACAAACAAACAATCATAGTAGCTAGAAGGATGCCATTTGTGGGAATTGTATAAGCATATGATAGGAATGGGGAGTGAGGCTTGAACAGATTTTCACTTTCACCATCTGAGTTCATGTCCACCCAGCCTATGCTGTCCAAAGGCGCGGCTTTCAGATCTCCTCCTGTGTTCTTTATAGTTTGACCTGAATGTCCAGGCTTTCTGATTGTGTTAAGTGCCTTTGTTTATTTCGTTAATGGGACTGAAAGGAAGACTTAAAAATCAAAGCAGTGTTATCTGTGACAGTGTGGTAGACTTGAAAGCATCCTGGTTCTGTGGGATTCTAACAAGCATATTATTCATTTTGCCTAGGGCTACATGACACCGGTTGTCCAATTTTGGGGAGTTAGGCAGAGTGAGAGCCCTGGACATAAATGCAGTGATGGGTTATGTGGGTCTCTTCAATTTCACCAACACTGCCATTGTAGGAATATATAGATTTTATAAAAGCTCATATATTTGAAAACACTCTAGGCATTATTTCAGAAGTTCATGGTGATTTCCAAAAAAAAAAAAAAAAAAAAGTTCTGTTTATTTCTTAGTTTAGGTTTTCATGCCTTCAAATGTCGTCAACATGTCAAATATTGGGATACCAGATATATTTATTGAGAATTTGTTTTTATTCTGTAAAACTCAGAGAATTCTAGCAAAAAGTGGAGAGAACTTTATTAGTTAACAAGAGAGTAATTGTTTAATAGGATAATAAATTCTGGGCTGACAGATCTTAGTGCCTGCCTTCAAGAATGTTTAACCCTTTCATAGATTCCCTTAGTTCTGTTTGGTTCTTTGCCAAAAATAGCATGTTGTTGACAAAGGAAAATTCAACTGGAAAAGTATTTGCGGAGATGAAAAAATTTTTTTAATCCTGCTACCCTAAGAGATAGTTAATCTTAAAATAGGTATATAGTTGTCATTGGTCATTTCATTAGTATTGGAGATATGATATATATCTTATTCATATTTTTCAAGTTGATTTTATATAATTGAGACAGTATCTTTCAGTGTCAATACTTGTACAGAACCCTAATTTTAAGAGGCTTTCATAGAATGTTATGTATCTGTTTTACAAGTAATCAAACGCAATATAAGCCTAGTTGAAATACTGGTTTCTATGACTGCGCCTTGTCCTGGCACCGTGCAGGCACCATGCAGGCACCATGCTTGCCTGTTGCTTCCCAGCATTGAAGCTGTGAGATTATGCCTGTGGTTACAACAGCATTGCAAACAGGCTTGTCCTATTGACCAGGCACCACCTCCATCTGAGGTGGGCAGAAGAACAAGATGCTGTCAGGCCAGAATAGAGGACTGGTGGCAAGACTGTTCTTCAATAGTTCAGCTTCCTCCTCTCAAATAGAGAGAGGGAGTGGGTAAAGGCTTTCTTTTTCATCATCACCTGAAGCTGGAGAGTTATTTGATGGTGGTCAGTTTTATCCAGGGAGTCTGAGAAATCAAAGCATTGTGCACTGCTTAAAAACACTCTTTGATTTATTCAATGAATTCATTTTTGTATGTGGTGTATGGAGAGAGAGAGAGAGAGAGAATGTGCAGAGTCCCAAGGAGGATGTAATTATGCTGTCCCATCACTCCATGCCCTGTTTCTTTAAGACCAGATTGTTCACAGGACCTGGACTTGACCGTGTTTTCACACAGCTGTCTTGCCAGCAAGCACTAATGACTTGCCTATGTCTATGCATTCAGCAGGATTGCAAGCTTGAATAGCTGGGCCTGGTTTTTAGGTGGTTTCAGGTGTATCTGAATTCCTGTCCTTGTGGGGGAAAAAAAAAAGCTCTTTTATCTACTGAGCCATCTCCTTGGCCTCTTTTTCAATATTTTTGGAAGCATCCTTAAGGTTGTTGCCCCCGCACCTGTAATCTAATACTTGATTTTTTGCACAATTACTTGATTTTGAAAAAACCCTATTTTGGCTATGGAAGATAACTGGAGTTGGCAATAGAGCAAGGACTTTCAAAATATAATACAAATTTCTTTCTGACATCTCAGCTTTTATTGTGTGTACATAAACTGTCACCAGAGCAGAGTGATGTGCAGCTTTTAAGTGGGGTTAGCTCTGAACACAAAATCCTCTATCCTCAGCCTTCCTCTGATAGTATGGGCACACCCCCACTGCCACCTGAATTTTTATATAAAAGGAGCATGGAACCTCTCACTTTGTACCATTTCTACCACTCCTCCTGCTGCTGCTTTAGCAGATTCTGTAGATCTCACTTTTCGAAAGCATGTTTGGCTTTAGTAGGCCTGCCATGCTGGTATTCTTATCTGCAGAGTGGACCTTGGGGCATTGTTTTGCAGCTGACAGAACAGCCTCAGTTTTCTATTTTGCTTTAGGATGTTGTATGAGTGTCCAATAGGGCTTCACTATAGTCTCTTGTAAGTCATGAAGCATGCCATTGGTGCATTTCCTTTGGGCTGGAGTGAAGTTGAGCATGCCGTGGACCTTAAGGTCCACATTGTCACTTAAAGAAGGGCCTCATGCCTGATGTGTAAGAAAGGAGCACACTGGTGGTGACACCGTTCTTTCTATGCATGTCACAGTACAATTTCAAAGGAATAATTTTAATCAAGTTTTAGAATTTGTATTCTGGGGCTCACAGTTTGGAAATGCTATTCTCTTATCTTCGATGTGATAATGAGGGTTAGCCGTTGATACACACTAGAGCTCCTCTTTAGCTAGTGCGGTATGTGCTTTATTACTGAGGACTATTTAATTTCTGTTAATTATGTGTGTGAGCGAGTGTGTTTGTGGGCAGGAGGGGCAAAGAGAGGGGGAGGGGAGGGAGGGAACATGTGTATGTTCCAGCACATGTAAGAATTGAACTCGGGCCAGGCCTGCATAGTAAAGTGCTTTTCCCAGCACTGGTCAAGGCTGCTAGCACTGTGAGGTCTTTAAAAAAACATTTAAATTATATCATTGTAATGTTTACTGAAAGCAGTATGTTTTAGATATCTCATTCTTCCATACACTTTTCATTTCTTTATGCATACTTGATTTTTCTGTGGGTCAGAACAGACTTCCTGTCATTTTTTTTTTTTTTTAAATTTTAGCCATTTCTGTCTATGATGTTTGACATGGATTATAAAATATCACCAGTATGTCAATTTCTGGATCTTTTTCTACTGTGACTTGTGTTTTTCATTCTCTTTAATAAACAGTGTGTATTAAATAAATAAACTATAAGAGGCTTTGGGCTGTTGCTCTGCTCAGACTCCTGCACAGGTTTTCCTTCTGCTTTTGGCTGCAGCCTTGGGCTTGAGCTTACTCACAATGGGCACCCAATATAAGGGTCATTCCTGTATTCCTTCTGTCCTGCTTCTAGCATGCAAGACCTGGGGCCCTACCTGAAAACCTTGACTTTGCAACTCTTGTCCCTCCATGGCTCTAAACTCCAGTTTGTGTGGAAGATTAGGAGACACCACCAGCTTCACACCACCTGGGATGCTGCTTATAACCTCCCTTGTGGCACTGGCAAGTGCTCAGAGCAGAGAGCAGTCCCAGAAGGCAGTTTAACTAACCCTGTGCTCTTCTCTTCTCTAGGGAAGGTTTGGTTGTGTGCGCTGGTTTCTTCAGGTGGATTTTGTCTGTGGGGAAGTGCAATTCTTCTAGGTTTTGGCAAAAAGATTGATTTACAGTTAGTCAATCAATTATTAGTTAGTCAATCATTATTAAACTCTTATTGGTATTTAAAAATTTTGGAATATTAAAAATAAGTACAGCATGCCTTATTATTGAGCCTTATCCTGATTATAATTATAATCTATGAGGTTTTATGAATATCTGTGTGTGTGTGTGTGTTTAAGAATGACATAAATGGGGCTGTAGAGACGACTTAGTCAGCAAAGTGCTTCAAGCATGAGAACTTGAGTTTGATCCCCAGAAACTACTTAAAAAGAAAATGCAGAGTGTGGCGAGATATACATGCACTCTTAGTGCTGGGATGGGTAGATCCTCAGCCTCACTGGCCAGCCAGCCTGTGCTGCTGGGAGAGTCCAGGTCAGTGATAAAGCTCGTCTAAATAAAAAGGGTAGGAGCTTGAGGAATGACACCTCTGCCTTCCACTGATGTGCACACATGTGCACCCTTAAGCACTCAGATACCCCCCCCCAAAAAAAATAACAAAACCAACATTCTATAAGCAGTCAGCTGCTGGCTAATTTTTAAAATCCTCTAAGACTGATTTTTAATTATTATATATGTCAGTGGCCATCTTCTTCATCTAGAGTTCTCTTGTCCTGCTTTGCTCTTGGGCTGCTATATTCTGAGAGGCTTGCAGAAGCTGTTTATATATTAGAAACAATAGCCCTTTGTCTGTGCTGCAAATACTTCTTGTTACTGTGCCACCTATGAGTTTGGTTTTTATTGTCACAGAAGACTTAAAATAATTTTTAGATGTTAATTTTTATGGAATTTAATTTATACCCCTTTAGCTTCTGGATAATAAAAAGTTTAGCCTTAGATGTTGTTGTTTTGCCTTTCCCAAATGCCTACATCTTTGATCCATACAAAATATATTTCAAGTATCAGGATCGAGATGTAGAGATATAGTCTTAATTTACTACAGGCTAGCCTGCTGTTTAAACCCTAATAAAGACTGATTTTCTATACATAATCATGTTCATCTGATGTCTGAATATCCATACACCTGGATCTCTTTGGTGCTCTCCTATTTTAAGAGTAGCTCTCTATTTTATTCATTTAAATCAAGAAGACAAATTCTTCACCCTTTGAAAAGGCATACTTAGGACAGATGTCGAGGCACATGCCTTTAATCCCAGCACATGTGAGACAGAAGCAGGTGAAACTCTGAGTTTGAAGCCATCTTTGTCTGTCTGTACAGTAGTTCCTCCTCCTCCTCCTCCTCCTCCACTTTTGAGACTGGATTTCATGGTGGATCCCTGGCTGGCTTAGAATTTGCTAGGTAGACCAGGTTGGTCGGGAACTCAGAGTCCCACTTGCCTCTGTGCTCCAAGTGCTGGGATTAAAGGTATATACCACCTTTATAAAATTGGTTGATGTGCATATCTTTAAGAAAAAAAATAATGAGGCTTATGGATATAGCTTTGGTAAAGTACTTGCCTAGTATGCACGAAGCACTGGGTTCCAGCCCCTTCGCTGTCAAAAGAAGAGAAAGTTGGTTCTTTCCTATTCCTCTCTGCTTTGCTTTCCCCACCCCTAACTTTGTAAAACAATTGCACTCTTGTTCTTTGCTCTTTATTTAGTAATGAAGATATTTTAAGACTTCCACTTTTTCTCTGAGAATTCTTCAATCTTCTGGGGTTTTTTTTGTTTGTTTGTTTTGTTTTTTAGCTTATAACTCTTTCCTGTATTCTAACATTTCAGGTTCATTTCTTCTGATAAAAAGTAATGTGGGTAAAAGTAATGTTGTACAGGAATTTACATGGTAAGCATGGGGAATCACAGTAGAAGCATGCACACATGGACAGCATGCATTCATTTTTAGAATTTTGAAGTATCAAATTGGCTTGCTAACAGTGAGAAGTATTGATTTTCCCTGCCTTTGGTCCTTCTCTTGCATTTGATTCTACAATATATCTATATGTCAATGTGCATTTTAGGCTGGTGGGTGGAGAGGGTCCTACTTTTTACCATGGTCTATCTCTTCCTTTTTGATGTCCTTTCCCCTAACTCCCTTAAATGAAAAAAAAAGAAGAAGAAGAACAATTCTGTGTTGCATCACCTGGCAGGTAGCACACAAGGAAGAAGTGAGTCTGTGCTGAGTTTAAAATCAGGTAGGAGATGGAGAGGGAGAGGCACATGGGTCTTCAGGGTGAGAAGATGAGAGAACATTGAAGTAATACATAAAAATACAAACCAGGCTGCCTGGGGAGATAGAAAGTAAATGAAGTGGAGCCAAAGTTTAGATCCCTGTGAAAGCTAGGGAGAGAATTTTTCATGTGTAAATGCATTGTTAATGCATATTCTTTGGTGTGTGTCCATACACAAAGCAAGTCTCTTTGTGGCAGAGCATAGAGCTTGCTGCCCGAGATTGATTTCCATTCTTGCTTATGTTGTCACCATACGTCCTTGCTTGCTTACCTCAAGAGCTCAGAGAAGCACACTCTGGTTTACATACACAGTGGTCTAATGCACAGTCTTTGAATTTGCTTTGTGTTTGCATTCAGACTAGGTGAAGTTTGGAGAGATAATGGGAGTTTATAACGTATCAAAGAGATTGTCTGTTACATAGTAGGTCAATCTAGAGATAATTCCTTCAGTCTCATCTCTTCTTTTCTGCCTTGTTGCCCCCCACCCCCAATATAAATATGAGCTTCTTTGAATGCACTGAGCAGAAGAGATGGAAATAGACTAGATATGAGTAAATGGCCCTGTTTGGACGCCTGTTTGCTTGATCCTTAATATGTGAGATGGTGGTTTGTTGGGTGAAAACTTAATAAGTGTAGCTGTCAAGTGCTCAGGTGTATGCACTAGATCCAGGACTTGTGGATTGTGTCACTGTATATGGGGAGGTTAGCTACTCAGAATGTTACTTGTGCTCTAAAATGGGAAATTAGACTGGGTGTTTTCTGTATAAAGTTATATGTGTGTGTGTGCACGCGTAAATATGTGTGTTGTATGTGTGAACAGATATCTGTGATATATATGTGATCTATATATGTGATACACACACACACACACATATATAATTTTTTTTCCTATTTCTAGGGGACTCCTTTTCACAGTTCCGCTTTGCTGAGGAGAAAGAATGGGATGGTGAAACTTCGTGTCCAAAACAGGTAAGACAAGTGTGTCTTGAAATGTAGGTTAGCTCTTCTCAAGGCCAAGGCCCCGCACCTTTCCATTGTGGCAGAGATGAAGTCATGATCTGTGGAAAGTAGCTGTAATCCAGATGCATGCTATTCTTGGCTACTTGCCCCGGAGAGAAAGTGTACAGGGAACTGGTTAATAAGGTCCTTCAAGCTTGAGTTTATTTGGTATCTGTGAATGTCTCATATATTGAATTACTCACAACTTCAGGAGAAAGTTAGTGGTTATGATTTTAACAAAATAGATTACTTTGCTATTTATTTTTCTTTTTTCTTCTCCTTTTTTTTCATACTTTATTTACATTTCAAATGTTACCCCCTTTCCAGATCTCCCCTTTGAACCTCCCCATTCCTTCCCTCTCCCCCTGCCACTATGGGAGTATTCCCCCACCCACCCACCCATCCACTCTCATCTTCCCTCCTTGGCATTCTCCTATACTAGGGGATCTAACACCCTCAGGCCCAAGGGCCTCTGCTCCTCCTGATGTCTAACAAGACCCTCCTCTGCCACATATGTGGCCAGCACCATGGGTCCCTCCATGTGTATTCTTTGGTTGGTGATTCAGTCTCTGGGATTATCGAGGGGTCAGGCCAGTTGCCACTGTTGCTCCTTCCCTGGGGCTGCAAACTCCCTCAGCTTCTTTAGTCCCTTCTCCAAGTCCTCCATCTGGGACCTCACACTCAGCCCAATGGCTGCTGTGATGTGACTCTTGGGTATTTCGAACTTTTGGGCTAATAACCACTTAACAGTGAGTACATACCATGTTCAATCTTTTGTGACTGCATTACCTCGCTGAGGATGATATTTTCAAGTTCCATCCATTTGCCTGCGAATTTCATGAAGTCATTGTTTTTAATAGCTGAGTAGTATTCCATTGTGTAAATGTACCACATTTTCTGTATCCATTCCTCTGTTGAGGGACATCTGGGTTGTTTCCAGTTTCTGGCTATTATCAATATGGCTGCTATGAACATAGCGGAACATGTGTCTTTATTACATGTTGGAGCACCTTTTGGGTATATGCCCAGGAATGGAATAGCTGGGTCCTCAGGTAGTATTATGTTCATTTTTCTGAGGGTCCGCCAAACTGATTTCCAGAGAGGTTGTATCAACTTGCATTCCCAGCAGCAATGGAGGAGTGTTCCTCTTTCTCCACATCCTCGCCAACATCTGCTGTCACCTGAGTTTCTGATCTTAGCCATTCTGACTGGTGTGAGGTGAAATCGCAGGGTTGTTTTGATTTGCATTTCCCTGATGACTAAGGATGTTGAACATTTCTTTAGGTGCTTCTTGGCCATTCGAGTTTCCTCAGTTGAGAATTCTCTGTTTAGCTCTCTTCCCCATTTTTTGATAGGGTTATTTGGATCTCTGGAGTCTAGCTTCTTGAGTTCTTTGTATACCTTGGATATTAGCCCTCTATTGGACGTAGGATTGGTAAAGATCTTTTCCCAATTTGTACGTTGCTGTTCTGTCCTATTTACAGTGTCCTTTGCCTTACAGAAGCTTTGTAATTTCATGAGGTCCCTTTTGTCCATTCTTGATCTTAGAGCACAAGCTATTGGTGTTCTGTTTAGGAACTTTTCCCCTATGCCCACGTGTTCGAGAATTTTCCCCACATTCTCTTCTGTTAGATTCAGTGTATCTGGTTTTATGTGGAGCTCCTTGATCCACTTGGACTTGAGCTTTGTACAGGGAAAAAGGAATGGGTCAATTCGCAATCTTCTACATGTAGACCGCCAGTTGAACCAGCACCATTTGTTGAAGATGCTGTCTTTTTTCCACTGTATGGTTTTAGCTCCTTTGTCAAAGATCAAGTGACCTTAAGTGTGTGGGTTCATTTCTGGGTCTTCAGTTCTATTCCATTGATCTACCTGCCTGTCAGTGTACCAATACCATGCAGTTTTTATCACTAGTGCTCTGTAGTACAGCTTGAGGACAGGGTGGCTGATTCCCCCAGAAGTCTTTTTATTGTTGAGAATAGTTTTTGCTATCCTGGGTTTTTTGTTATTCCATATGAATTTGAGAATTGCTCTTTCTAAGTCTATGAAGAATTGAGTTGGGATTTTGATGAGGATTGCATTGAATCTGTAGATTGCTTTTAACAGTATAGCCATTTTAACTATATTAATCCTGCCAATCCATGAGCATGGGAGATCTTTCCATCTTCTGAGGTCTTCTTTGATTTCTTTCTTCAGAGACTTGAAGTTCTTTTTTTTTTTTTTTTGCTTTGCCATTTCTTTTTTTTTCATACTTTATTTACATTTCAAATGTTTCCCCCTTTCCAGATCTCCCCTTTGGAACCCCCCCATTTCCTCCCCCCTCCCCTGCCACTATGGAGGTATTCTCCCTCCTACCCACTCTTGTCTTCCCTCTTTGGCATTCTCCTCTACTGGGGGATCTAACACTCTCAGGCCCAAGAGCCTCTCCTCCCCCTGATGGCTAACAAAACCCTCCTCTGCCACATATGTGGCCAGCACCATGGGTCCCTCCATGTGTATTCTTTGGTTGGTGGATCAGTCTCCAGGAGTATCGGGGGGTGGGGGGGTGGGGGGGGAGGGTGCGGCTGTCAGGCCAGTTACCACTGTTGCTGCCTCCCTGTCATACAGATCTTTCACTTGTTTGGTTAGAGTCACACCAAGATATTTTATATTGTTTGTGACAATTGTGAAGGGTGTCATTTCCCTAATTTTTTTCTCAGCCTGTTTATCCTTCCAGTATAGGAAGGCTACTGATTTGCTTGAGTTAATTTTAATCCAGCTACTTTGCTGAAGGTGTTTATCAGCTGTAGCAGATCTCTGGTTGAGTTTTTCGGGTCACTTAAGTATACCATCAAACCATCTGCAAATAGGGATATTTTGATTTCTTCCTTTCCAATTTGTATCCCTTTGACTTCCTTTTGTTGTCTAATTGCTCTAGCTAGAAATTTAAGTACTATATTGAATAGATAGGGAGAGAGAGGGCAGTCTTGCCTAGTCCCTGATTTTAATGGGATTGCTTCGAGTTTCATTCCATTTAGTTTGATGTTGGCCACTGGTTTACTGTATATTGCTTTTACTGTGTTTAGGTATGCTCCTTGAATTCCTGATCTTTCCAAGACTTTTATCATGAAGGGATGTTGAACTTTGTCAAATGCTTTTTCAGCATCTAACAAAATGACCATGTGGTTGTTTTGAGTTTGTTTATGTAGTGGATTACATTGATGGATTTCTGGGTATTGAACCATCCCTGCATCCCTGGGATGAACCCTACTTGGTCATGGTGAATGATCATTTTGATGTGTTCTTGGATTTGGTTTGCAAGAATTTTATTGAGTATTTTTGCATCGATATTCATAAGGGAAATTGGTCTGAAGTTTTCTTTTATTATTGGGTATTTGTGGGGTTTTGGTGTCAGTGTAACTGTGGCTTCATAGAATGAATTGGGTAGTGTTCCTTCTGTTTCTATTTTGTGGAATAATTGAAGAGTATTGGTATTAGGTGTTTTTTGAAGGTCTGGTAGAATTCTACACTGAACCCATCTGGTCCTGGGCTTTTTTTGATTGGGAGACTTTTAATGATTGCTTCTATTTCTTTAGGGGTTATGGGACTGTTTAGATGGTTTATCTGATCCTGATTTAACTTTGGTAATTGGTATCTGTCTAGAAACTTGTCCATTTCATCCAGATTTTCCAATTTTGTTGCATATAGGCTTTTGTAGTAGGATCTGATGATTTTTTTAATTTCCTCAGAGTCTGTTGTTGTATCTCCCTTTTCATCTCTAATTTTATTAATCTGCATACTGTCTCTGTGCCCTCTGGTTAGTCTGGCTAAGGGTTGATCTATCTTGTTGATTTTCTCAAAGAACCAGCTCTTGGTTTTGTTGATTCTTTGTATAGTTCTTTTAGTTTCCACTTGGTTGATTTCAGCCCTTAATTTGATTATTTCTTGCCTTCTACTCCTCTTGGGTGTATTAGCTTCTTTTTGTTCTAGAACTTTCAGGTGTGCTGTTCAGCTGCTAGTGTATGCTCTCTCCAGTTACTTTTTGGAGGCATTCAGAGTTATGGGTTTTCCTCTTAACACTGCTTTCATTGTGTCCCATAGGTTTGAGTATGTTGTACTTTCATTTTCATTAAATTTTAGGAAGTCTTTAATTTCTTTCTTTATTTCTTCCTTGACCAAGTTATCATTGAGTAGAGCGTTGTTCAGCTTTTGCCAACCTTTTTACCCCACATTCCTTCATTAACCATATACCTTTATTGCCTTTCACTTTGTAGGATAAATGTATGAAATAAAAACAGGTATCATAGAAGGCCTTCAGTCAGTCCTTAAACCTAAGGCTGTGGTTGTTCATGAGTAAGGAGTGGATTAAGTGCTGAATTCCCACTCCTTCCCCACCCTCAGAATCTGTACAAAAAGATTTCACTGTTTTCCAGTCTGACTTTGAACTCATGGCCCTCCTATGTCTGTCTACCAAATGTTGAGATTATAGGTCTGTGCCACTACATACTTTGTTTTCCTCACCTTCATTTATGGTGTGTGTATGTTTGTGTGTGTGTACCACAGATGTTGATATGAGAACTTTATCCATGAATACTATATATCTGTATTATTTTTCTATTCTTCCAACTCTCCTTTGCTTTCACCCCCTCTTAAATTATGACCTTTTAATGTTACTGTTTTACACACACACACACACACACACACACACACACTACTGAGTCCATTTTGTGTTGCTTCCATGAGTGTATGTTTAGGACTGAGCATGTGGGAACAGATAACCTCCCTTGGGATTGTCTCTGGAAAAGACTGATTCTTCCTCTCAGCAGCCATTGTCTATAGCTCTTCTCTAGTGGGTGGGACTTTTGAGATATCCCCTATCTATGTAGGCATTTTAATTGGTGTTGTCATTGTTTGAATATTGTTTAGGCAACTATATTGTTAAGAATTAATGGGTGAAGTTTTTAGTGCTACCACCGCACTTAGCGCATCTGGCTGGAGAGAGCAAGTTGCTGTTTTCTGATCTGAAGAGAAACAGAATTTACCCACTAGCTTCTTTGGGGATGCTTGGCAACTCCATGTTACCACCTAATCAGCTCTTCTTTCTTCTGCCTAGGATGGTGCAGTCTGAGTTTAGGGGATGTTTCTGTCCCTAGTTTTCTTCCAGTTTGAAGGTTAAGAGTGTCCACTCAATGTGATGATGATCATTGTCCTGTGTCTCAGAGAGTGAACTGTGGGCTCCCTGTTTGGTAGAGAGACATTAAAAAATCAATGATTCATGATTGGACTTCCAGACAGAAGTAACTCCAGGGAATGGCTTTTTACAATTATTTTACCATCTCTCTTTTTAAAAACCCCTCTAGAATTCAGCGCTCTATGTGGACAGTGAGTCACTGGTTCGAGCCCTTCAGCAGCTGCCTCTTGCAGTCCGGCTTAATGTTGCTTCAGAGTTGATCCAGGTAAGTACAGAGTCTGCCTGCTGCCTGGGTTGGGGCAGAGGAAGGACCAGCAGGAGGAATGTAGCCTGCAGGGTGTCTCAGCCCTGAACTTTTCTCATCATGAACTGAGGCCTTAGATTGAGGTGTCATCTTGTAAAGTGTAAAGGAAAACAAACAGTTTGAAGTTATTATGTTATGTTTTATATATGCTACATTTGAATGATCAAATGCAATAGAATTAAATGCAAAAAGTCTATAAAGTTTGACTATTGACAGAGGCTATCCAGGTGTCAGGCTCTGAGTTGGCACTGGGGACAAGTGGTAAGAAGGCGAGTGTAGCTTCTCCTTCCCTGAGCTTAATCTACTGGAAAAGATTAATATTAATCCATATAGTGAAGTAATTATACAGCTGCATGGAAATGATAAATAATGTGAATTGCAGTGTCTCATGAGAGCTTAGAGTGAGAGCCTGATGTTTTATGGTGTGGCTAGGACTGGATTTCCTAAGGAAGCAATAGGTAACCCGAGGTCCGAGGTGTAAGAACACTTGATCTGCAATGAAAGGAGATGACGACCCAGGCAGGTTGGCATTAGTGAAAATAATACTGTGCTGGTGGACTAGAAAGCAGGCTGTGGGGTTGGCATGTATATTCAGGCTGTGTCTGTGTGTGCTCCTGTGCAAAGGCAGAGTAGGGAAGCCATCTTAAGTTAGGTGTCATCTGGGTCCAGGTGAGAGACACTAGCTCAGACCCAGTAATGATGGTGGACATAACAGAGACGAGACTTCTGTAAGAAGCATTTGAAGGTAACCTTAACAGGATGTGGGAGGTCTAGATGTTGGCAATTTGGAAAGAACAGTCGAGAAAGGAGTGTGCTTGGACACACACACACTTGTATCCATAGTCTGTAGGTCGCTCTCAACTGTGCTCATGAATATCACCTGGGAAGTTAAAAATAAGGAAAACAAACAAAACTTCCAGGTTCGTACAGAGATCTATGATGAGGCTATAGGATTAGCATAGAGGGCCATACCTGACTTTGCTCTGTTCAGCTACAGTTCTGGACAATGGTCTAGTTCATGCTTATAGGGCCATGCTGAAGTAAATTTCTGAGAGAGCTTTGAGGCGCCACTAGCAATGTGGGTCTTCAAGGAAGAGCAGAGGACAGTTGCTGCAGCACACACTGAACATTAACCTGAACCAATGCATTATAGGTCCCCACCAGCCCTGTGGCCTACCCCCAAAAGAGTGTTTCTTAACCTTATAACTGAGACCTTGTCATAGTCCTGTGTGAAGTCTTTGAAGCATAGCACAGATAGGGAAGAATGTACATTGAATTCCCATCCGCCCCCAAGACTGCCATTACCCTGGCTTTTATTACTGTAGTTTTACCTGGTTTTGAATTTTCTATAAATATCACCAAAATTTTGGCAACTAATCTTGCCCCTTTGTGTCCCTGCATCTAAGCACAGTGGACAGGTCTACTTGGCTAATTTCTTCTTACTTTTACAGATAGGTGGTCATTCTTTGTTACAGACTTAAGTACCAATTTGATTAGACTATGTGGTACAGTTAACCTTTAGACTAAGGATAGGAAAATGTGGGCTTTTAACTTCACCTCTGAGCTAGTTAGCACATAATAGAGGGGAGTAGAGCAGGAGGTACAGCCCTATGCTGTTTCCACAAAGTCTCCTCATTTGGTGGATCAGGAAGAGTGCTGGAGTCAGGCTCCAACAGAAGATACTTCATGGGCTGTCAGAACTGAGAGTCCTACCTACAGGGTTTTATGGCTTAACTTCCTATGCTTAAGCTGACGCAAGGACTCTATTAAACTCTGATATCATGCTTCTTTTTTCAGACCACAGTTCCTTTAGAACTTCCACAGGTGAAACCAAGGAGGAACGATGACGGCAAGGAGCTGGGCATGCATTTAAGGGGGCCCATCTCCGAGTTCAGATCTGCTGCTGGTACTTGTCCCAGGTCTCTGGGCAGAGACAGTTTAAGACAAAGCCCTTTAGAGGGTTTGCAGAAAGCATCTTCCCCACCACACTCAGTGGCAGACCATCTGGAAGAAGAACTGGATATGTTGCTGCATTTAGATGCACCTGTGAAAGAGGAAGACACTATCTCTCCAGACCAGACATCTGTGGACCAGGAACCAGAAAGAGATGGGCAGATAGCCCAGGAGGAAACAGGTATGGCCTTCATTCCATTTCCTACCCATCTTCTCAAAACATACCCGTCTGTGTCTGACATTGATCCAGCCACGTCCCAGGTATCTCTTCCCATGACAAATTACAGCTTCCTCTGAGCTGACCTTTCTGACAGTTTTTCTTACTCGATATCCCAGGCTTCCAAAGTGGCTACCAGCCTGGTTGCAGTACTAAAGTTAGAGCTCAAAATTGAACTGCTGTAAAAGCCTTTCTGCAGAAGACCTTTCAATCGACTGGACATGCTAGGAAACTAACTCTTCATACTTCTTGGTATTTGGGTTTGTTTTTTAAAGCAAAAGAATGGCTTCTAACTTGTGGCTATTTTGAGAGCTGGTAGCCCAACTGATGTGATGTGGCTTAAGATAGCTGTCATATCATGTCCAGTACTCATTGTGATGTTTCAGGATTGTCTCAAACAGAAAAGGACACTGAGCTATGCTGTTGGTCTTTGTGTTAAAACAAACCCCACAAAACTAGTGAGCAATGAAATTTATCTTCAGAATAAATAGAAGAGCAAACCTGTATCTGCTTATTTGTTTAGATAATATTGATTGTATCTTAGGGGGTGACAATAATGAGGATTTCTCGCTTGTTATTAGGAAATAATTTGTGCTGAACTATATCCTTGAACAGCAGACCCCTTAACTAACTTCATCATGAGGTCTGATGTGAAGTGGCTAATGTTGCTTCTGTTTCCATAGTTCTTGAAAAACCATCTGTGACCAGAGAGAAAAATATGGAACCTGAGCAGCCAAGCACATCGAAAAATGTCACTGAGGAAGAGCTAGAAGACTGGCTGGATAGCATGATTTCCTGAAAAGGAGGGGAAGAGTGCCTGAAGCAAATGCTGGTTGCCTTCTAAGTGAGGGTGGGCTAATTTCCCAGATACCGCATGCTAACATGTACTGTTAGGCTTACAGCAGCCAACTCCTACCTCTGTTTGATGGCATCTGAATACATGTATGAGGCTTGTTTGGGGCTTCCTTTCTGTTGTTATCTGGCTTAGTCATCTAATAGATTTCATTAAGGACAGGAGATGCCACAGCTACATTTTGAACCTCCTTCCTGTTAACATTTACAGCTTAACAGGTGGGATTTAAGGCATATAATCAAGCCACAAGGCATGCAGTTGATCAAAATAAACACCCTCTGCTCTGTGGACTTTTCCTTTCTTCATGAAGCCCATGGGCTACTTGTCTCATGTCCCTGAGTCCAGCAGTCAGGTCACTGTAGAATAACTTGAGAGTGGCACATGACAAGAGGTCAAACCAAGAACTGGCATGTGTTACTTTATTGCAGTGGGCACTTCATTTTATTGAAGGAGATTGACCTAAAACATGGCAAGCTCCGCTACTTACATGGAACCATAAAGCATCACTCAAGTTTGGTATAAGATTAAGATTTTTCTGAAATTTCAGTACAGCGCCTTTCTTCGAATAACAGCAGTTGGCAAGCTGTCACTGAAGAAATGATGTGAATAACCTTCAAGTGCAGTTTCATAAAGTAAGACAGAAGAGCAGCACAGCTGTTTAATGGAGTTGTCCTTCTGGAACACAAACATAAAAAACTTGCATAGCTATATCTAAAGAGATTTTTAAGGCACTTAATCGATATTTCAGTTTCGACAAAGTGTTTGTTTTCTATTTCTTTAGCTGCTTAAAGCTTTTCAAGCTGATTCTGGATACAGTCACTAGCAAGTACCATGGAAAAATTAGATCGCAGTTAACATGAGTTGGACATGATTTTGTGTAGTTCTGCCCATCAGTCCCCGGCAGGGGGCCTCTTGCATGACGTTCAGGTGTTCAGGATTTCACAAATTTTCTGAACCTTCCCAATGAACTAGTTGTTTTTAGAACCGAGAGCTCTGTTAGCAGTCAGGTGGAGTCCTTGACACTTTGCCATCCTTTGTGTGTCAATTGGACACAAAAGCCAAGTCAATTACCAAATATATTTGTTACTGTTGTTAAAGAAGTGTAAAAGAAGGATTCTGTTGCATTAGATGGTGACTGTTCAGAACCGTAGCTTGTCTTGAACTCAGGTTTACCCGAGCTGATCTTCATATTGCTTACGAAAGCAGTCTCCAGCTGGGAAGAAGTCCCAACACCTTTCCTGGTACATCTTCCACACATAGGATTCCTGAAACAGTGTAAACAAATGGTACTTTATGTTGAAACCACAATAGGCTAAAGCCCAGTTTGCTTTTGCTCTGTGTGATTTCCTTTAGGAAGACTGATGGGAATTTATTCGAGGCCACATGGGCATGTTCTCACTCTGGGTTCTGTGAGCAAGAAATCACAGTCTTCCCATCGTGATTGAAGGGAAGGGGTAACCTATCCTGTGCCCCTTCTAGCATATTCGATCCCATGCCAGTTGCAACTGGGGTACTAAAGAAGAATTCAGGTTGAGGGGACATTTGATGCTACCTGAGGTCTGGTCTAGACCAAGTATTTGAGCTATGAAGTTTTCCTGCCTATTGACGTTTGGATTTTGAGTGACTAGGCTTTTCTTCCTGTGTTTTCCACCTTTCTTTTCATAGTTAGTCACAGAATTCTGTGACACAGCTCCTCGCTCATCCTCTCTCCACACCCCCACATTCCTGTTGGCGCCCACATACAAGGCCGCTCTTTCTTACGCTGTCTTCCCCCCCCTTCTTACTCTAAATCTCGTTCCTGTTCCAGCCTCCCACTCCATTTGCCATTGTTTTGTCTCTACTGTCCTCCCACCTCCAGCTATTGTACAGAGAAGCAGCGGCTTGAAATGTCAGTGTTTGTTGAGCAGGATTACCAGGGGACTTGGGGAAGAGACTGACATCACTGTAGAACTCTCACTTCTTAGTAAGTAAGAAAAAAGGTGATGGAAAAATACATCTAAGAGATGAATAGCTTCAGATATCCCATAGTGTACTACTCAGTGTCAAGATTTAGTAAAAGGAAGACTCAACACAAACCGACTTAGTAAAAAGGAGTTTCTCACCTGACCAGTGTGTTCTGTTTCATCCTTGTTAATCAAATACATCAGAAAGAATCTGAAAAAGAACAAATAGGGGAAAGGTAGAGGCTTTTTTAATTTAAAAAAAAAAAATTAGTGTAGCATGGAGGGGCTCATGTTTAATCTTAGCACTCGGGAGGCAGAGGCAGGTGAACCTCTGGGTTTGACGCTAGCCTGATCTACAGAACAAGTTCCAGGGATATGGGAGTGGGAGAAAAGAGAGAAACCTAACAGAAAATTATTTATGTGTATGCGCGTACAAATACCAGTAGAGTCCAGAAAAGAGCATCAGATCTGAAACTAAAGTTACAGGCAGTTGTGAGCAACAAGTGCTCTTAACAGCTGAGCAATCTCTTCAGCCCAAAGTACTTCTCACCCAAACTAACATTGTTTACTAAGATAAATTGGCAACAGGGTTTGAAAACTAAGATGACCTTAAGAACCAGGGGATTATTTCTAAGAATGATAGATGCTTATCTCCAAGCCCATGACTTAACTTCGTAACTCCCAAGGACCTAAGCCCAGTTGCAAGTTATATTATCATAAAAAAAAAAAAAAAAGCCCAACCCTTTATCATAAGATTATCAGTAAGCCAGATTTGAAATCACATGTCAAGGATGAGTCAGGAAAAATATGGACAATATCTACTTTCAGGTCACACTCTTTCCAGAAATTTCACTTTGTTTTTCATTGTGGAAAATCGGGATAGGGCAGTATGGTTTCACATGCATTAAATTATCAAAGATTTGATTCTGTCCATGATACACAAGTGTCCCTGGAGGCTACACTCTCAGGTCATAGTCTACAGTTTCAGAGATGGTTTCTAGAAGAATCAGTCTCATGCCCTTTAGGAAAGGGAAATGTTTTACTGGTGAGAAAATTGAGAGAGAATCATGCATGCTGGCAGAGCTGGATCCCCAAACCTTGAGTTCTCACAGGGAAGTGCTGTATCTTTATCTTAGGTCCGGGTACACAGAAACAGCTTATAAATACAACAGCTGCTTCTTTATCTCTACCAAGATTGAGAATTTGTTTCCACCATACTGAAGACATGGGTCTGGGAAACATTGTTCTTCTCCTGGCATGTTTAACTTGTAGATGACCACATGGAGTACTGCATGGTCATGGAAGGGAATCCTAATCCAGATGACTAAAATCTCCTTGTCTGTCATTCTCTGATGCTGCCTGCCATAGGGCTTGTGGGTTCAACTTCTGTATCTTGACTGAGAGCCCTCTTAATAAGAAATGACCATATAAATGCTCATGATGTTAGGGAAAGAAAGTTATTTATTAAAAAACAAACGAACACCATCTTTCCCAGAGTTCAGCCTATTCTGCCCTAAAGAGAGAGAGACCTCAACAAAATGCTGGAAGAGAAAGATCAGAGAGCAGAATATTCATCCCATTGATCCTACTTTCTGGAATTAGAATAACCAGGTTATATAATTGATATACCCCATAAGTTGTACTGTATAGGCCCAAATAACTTGAATGAATGCTTTGCCTTAGGAAAGTGAAGTATTATTTGCTTGTTAGTGGCCAGACATTGCTAACATTGAAACCTTCCCCAGAACAGCCCACTTTCCTGCAGAGCAGACAATGTCTGAAAACTGGTCACAGTTCATCAGTGTGGACCTGACTGCCCTTCCTTGCTGTAGAGGGGAAAGGCCTTTTAGTAAGGCATTCACAGAGGACAGGAAATGGAAAAGGTAGAGGTGATGAGCCTGTCAGTAGTTGGTGGTAAATGTGGACATTCTTGAGTATTTAAAGAGAAATTCTGATATTGAGAGGAAGGGTCTAGGCATGGATCAGTTGACAGTTGTTCCCAATGCAGTGCATAGAGAGAACAACAGTGGTTCATGCAGGCACTTGCAGAATCTTTACTGATCATATCTACCTCTTCCAAACAGAAAGGAAGAAATAACATGAACAGGCTCAACTTTGTGACAAGAGTTTTTGTTTTTGCCCTAAACATGACATCTTTAACCCAAAATACTTACAGATAATTGGCTAGGTTGTGCTCTTGCAGTGTGTGTGTTTCAAAACCATGAGGGGTTGTGTCAAAGTAGTCATTGCCAATGCCACAGATGAAGCATTTAGTCTGTTAAAAAAAGAAGGCATTAGTACACACAAGGAAAAATGCTGACAGTCAGTTGAATTGGGCACATGGAAAACTTTCCTGTTTAATGCTTTGGGCTATCAGCCATTGACTCATGGCCCCACTTGCCTAGCTGAAGATAGTGTTTCCTCCCTCCAGTTGTAAGATGTAGGTGACAGGCATGGGAGGGTGTAGCTCACAAGGTGATAGTAACAAGGGCTGGTAGATTGGTGGAGAGGAAGTGAGAGATAGACATGGGAAGCAAACCTTTTAGTAGTTTTGCTTAGGGACAACCCTAATTAAGAGTCCTAGTTATGGTTTGAGAAACCTGTTTGGGGTTGAAATAAGTAGAAAGATCAGTACCTCCATGTCTTCCCGAACCTGCTCCTGCTGATCCCTTAGCTCTCCAAAAGCATCAATAATAAGACCTGAAAGGACAAAGTGCCTTTATCTGCACCATGGTCTTGGGGGGAATGGCAGACGCCATTCTGATTTGTCAAAACAGTGAATTGTCAAGCTGTGTTAGCCAATTAAAGCAAAAGGAAAGGGAGAAAGAGCTGCGTTTTCAAAGTGCTTGCTTAACTGGTTCTCACTACTTTCCTCCTTGTGCTTCCGTGCTGACAGCTCCCTGCCCTTAACTCTTTCCTCTTGCTTCTGAGCTTTCAATCCTTATATACATCAGTGCATGACTCAAA
Source organism: Rhynchomys soricoides (assembly GCA_019843965.1). Lineage (NCBI taxonomy): Eukaryota > Metazoa > Chordata > Mammalia > Rodentia > Muridae > Rhynchomys > Rhynchomys soricoides. Next base: position 812,690 of record JADRCH010000088.1, read on the forward strand.
CTTAACTCATCATCTTTCCTTCTTCAGTTGCTAGTAAGCTGTTGACTAGACTATCAGCACCTTTCTCTCTGCTCTAAAAGACAGTAAGACATGTCATGTTTTACATCTCCTTTCTCTTCTGCTTCCTTAGCTCACTGCCTGAGAGACCAAAGAAGGTAAGGCAAGCCACAGGGGACATCTAGGAAGGGATGAAGACATAATTTAAAGTGAGGAGCACTCTGTGCATATATATTCTTGAGTTTCTTGGAATGGTCTGGGTGGCTCTTTGGCTCCGTATATACAGGGCATCACAGACAACAAGTGCTCAGTGAGTTGCTAAATTGACAAGTTGGATGAGTTAGAAAAAAAACTTCTTTATAAAACAATCACCTGATAGATATAGAAAAACAAAGCAAACTAGATTTATTCAATCCAGCTCCTATGTACTCTAATTGACAACCATACCTTGAATGATGGCCAGCAAGATGACAATGACGAAGAAGAAGAAGGTAATATCAAAGACGATGCGATACATTTCATAAGGGTCACCAGCAGGGTCTTCAATTTCGTCACCAATGCCGCCACCCGCTCTTACGCCCACATACATGTGGAAGAGGTAGCACTAGGAAGGTGGTAGTTGCAGTTCAGGTGACAATGCATGGCTCATTGGGAGCATCTTCATTTTGCGAACTACAGATCTAACCATGACAGCCCTGAACTGGACGCAGGGGCCTTCAGTGATGCTGGCCTCTGCTGCCCACTGCCCCTAGCTTGCCATCTACCAGGATGGAGAGATTCTTACATTTTTGAAAACCTGCTTTGAATTGAAATGCATATAATATAGAAAGCTGCTAAGGCCTGAGGAGTATGGCATAAGCCACCTCTCAGCTTTGCCCTGTTGAAGTTCAAGCGTGCCAGCCTGGTTTGTAGGCTCTTTTTACTTCTCCTTTATCCCCAGTGTATTTGCCAAGGATTTCTGTAGAAAATCTTAACTATGGAATAAACATCCCTAATCTGAAATCAGAATGTGTTTTAAACATAAAACTGGTCCAATGCTGTCACGACACCTCACATGAAAAATTCAACATCTGACTTTGTGTAATGAGTCATGGCCAAAATATAAGCATTCTAAACACACAGGAGAAAATTACTCTGAGACTTTGGGTGTAAAATATATGGGGAGCAGATGAATTTCATGTTTACGTGTTAGTCCTACTCTTAAGACATAGAGTATATACAGATACCACCACCACCCCAATCGGAAGCACATCCAGTCCCAAGAATTTTGGATAAGGAACATTCAACACACTGAACGTGCAATAGACTTTAGTACATGTGTCTGTGCTATCTGAGCACTGCTTCATCTAGCCAGGCTCCCTCACCCTTTCACCTCACTAGAAAGGGCAAATGCAGAGCAAGGAGCAGCCAGACACCAGCTGCCAGTTACACTGGTTATCTGATAAATGAATGGCACTGCTGTCCTGTGAGGGTCCTTGTCCCACGACAGCATAAGGGGAGTTTTAGCCAACAAGCATTACCTGTTCATAGGGAAATGCTCACAGACCTATACCTAACATGTCTTTCCCCGAAATTAGGGCATGATAAACCCTAGAAGATGTTGCTGCTATGTCTACAGTGCGTTGCCCCCAGCTGTGCCTTTACCCCCACTAGGGCCTAACAGGCCCCATTCACCTGACCGACACCCCCTATCCTGCTGTACCAAGTTCTTCAGTCTTCCATATTTGTTTTCAGTAGATGGCTGAAGTAAGGATCTGATCCTTGGAACTTTGCTCCCAATCTCCAAACATGAAAACTAAAGCATTTCTGCCATGAAGTTTAGATGTGCTCACTCACGATCTGTCTAATCCTCACCCCAAGTAAGAGCAGTGCTGGTACCCCTTGGCTCCCACTGTGTGATGACACCCATTCCCATCCCCTCTAGCTCCCCAGGACACTCCCCTCTTCTGGATGGATGATACCTAGTCTCTATTCTGCTGAAATGCCATAGCTGTTTGTTCTGCCAGTCACCCCCATGGCTCTTCTCATCCAAAGAGGCTACGTGACCCTGGCTGGTGCGTGCTCACCGTCATCATGTCATCACACTTCATATCTGGCTCATCGTCATCTTCACTTTTGTTGTAGAACTTGCGGAAGAAGTTGAAAGCCACCACAGTGTAGAGGTAAACAACCACAGCCAGAAGGCCAACAGTCAGAACCAGCTGAGGGCGAGAAGACAGATGTAGAGGAGTGGAATCTTAGCCCTGAGAGGACCCTGGGCCCTTCAGGAGTAAGGAAGACCTCGATATGCTCTGATGGCTGGTAGAAAACAGGCTGACCACCGAGGACCAGCTTCTCAGGAGAACAGAGTTCATGGGTGGAGTGTTCAGTGCTGAATTGTGTCCTCCCTGTCATTTATGTGTGGAGTCCTAACCACTAGTACCTCAGGATGTGACCATTTGGGGACAGTGTTTAGAGAGGTTAAGTTAGAATGAGGCAGTAAGTATGGTCAATCTTACGTCTCTAGAGGAGATTAGGAGCCAGATGACATGAAACACATATGCACACAGAAGGACAGTGGTGTGTAAAGGCAACCAGAGCATAGCTGTGCAGGGAGCAAGGAGAGAAAGCTCAGAGGAGTCCAACCCATTAGCACTTTCATATTACACTTACATTCTCAAGAGCCTGAAGTCATAGATTTCCATAAACTAAGTCACCTGTCTAGTAGTTAGGCAGCTCCACCACACTAACACCTGGAGTGCAGTTTTGAACAGAGGTAAAGTGCGGATGTCCTTGTGAATCCACGTGTAGGTTCTGTGAGCAGAGTCCCATTGTGCTTATAGAGCTTTCCCAAGGCTTCCACTCTAAAACTGCTACCGAGGAAGCCTGAAGTTTTCCCAGACTTGTAATTACCCCTCAGTGGTATGGTGTCACAGCAGTAAACCACATCATCACCACAGCTTTGACGTTATTGGAATTAAGTTATTGTAAAGATTACAGTGGTTGAGTCAAGAAATCTGCCTAGTCTCACTGTGGTGTATCAGCAGAGGTTTACTTCCATGCTATATAAGGAGAATTCAGTAGCATGAATGAAGACTCGGTGGCCATTCCAGCAGGGACTAGATACTGGGCTGGAGGGAGGATGAACAGTGCAAATATTTTGCCTTCAAGAAACTGTAAAAGAGGGAGTGGGCACACATGCTAAGGTAAGCACCAAAATAGATGTATTGGCAGCCTCCTAAGGGATGAAGTTACTCAGATCTTGGGGAACAGAACTCATAGGAAGTGCTTTAGAAGAGAGGGATCATACCAAAGGAAAGCAAAAGGATTATGGGATCTACGCTCAGCCACATACTACCAGCTCTGTGGTCTTGGGGCAACACAGCCTCTCAGCTTGCATTCTCTGAGATTAACATCTAGCTTACAAGGTAGTGGTGACTTAGTACCTGAGGTGTGGCAAAAGCTTGGCACATTTTAATTTTCTTGTATTCTTGTCCCATACAGAGGTTTAGAAGTATGACGTATGTTTCATACATATTTAACTGTATTAGGAAGAAAACAATGAGCAGTTTGGATTTGCAAATATGGAGAATCCGTTAGAGGTTTTTAATGTCTATAGTCAATGCTCTATCCAGTCTTCTACAAATGGCCCAAGTCAATGCTTTGTTTAGTCATGTAGATGTGCACATTATATATGTATCCATATTATGTGTAAATGTATATAAAAGTATACCTACTAACTTCTTATTAGGAACACATATCAGAAGTACCTGAGACGTGTGTGTGTGTGTGTGTGTGTGTGTGTGTGTGTGTACTTATATATGTATGTATTTGCTATCTCCCAGGAGGTGAATTAGAGCCATGGAGGAAGGGGGAGGTACCCAAAGTGATTCTGATATGTCCATTACTTTGCTCAGCACATCCTTATTCTCCTAGGTGGTCCTAACTTTAATGTTCCATCTTCAGTTGGATATAGCTTTACAAAAACAGCTGTTACTCGTTCAAGTGTTTGACCAAGAAAGAAGCTTAACACACTATGATAAATTTCCTGACATATACAAGCAAACTACCTTTTTTTTTTTTTCTTTTTTAATTTCTATACATTCTGTTCCAAGTCAGTGTAAACGCAATACCTGTTTGCCATTATGAGTTACAGATGACAGGATTGTCCTCAGGGTCTTAAAGCCCATTGCAATGTCCAACAGATGAGCAGCAAAGAAGAAATTGTTGTAGTGGCCCAGGACGGACATGGTTGTGTACCAGGCAAGGTAGAGAAAGGACTGTAGAAAAGGAAGAAAACTGTCAAGCTTTTCAGGCATTGATAATATGATGGACTCACTAAACTATCTTTCCCTCATTGGGGGGACAATATAAAGAAAAGGGTACATAGGAAGTGGGGTGCTGTAAGTTGTCCCAAGGTCTTCCAGTGGAGACCCATTCGTGTTACACCATTGCACAAGGAACCCTCAGCACCACTCAGGCTCCTGATCCACGATTACCCAGGGCCGGCTTATTGTGGCATCCATACAGTGCCATCCTGACTTGGGGTATTAGATCTTTGTTTATGGTACTATACTTACGTTGTCAGTGAAAACCACCCCTAGCTTCCAAATATGGTACTTCATGTCGATGGAACTTAGCCTAAAGAGGAACAATAATCTCATAACTTATAAATGTCAACGTTAGTTTAAGTGTTTAATAAAGGGGAAATTTTAAGGTTAATAACATAAATACAGTTTTGACTTTTTATCAAGTTATATAGATTTTCTAGAGACACAGAATGGTTTGAATCATGCACCCAAAAAACTTAGTCTTTGGGGCATAAGAATTGACTGCCCATGAAATCCTTGAAAGCAGTTTTCTCCTAATTTGTTAGAAAACAAAAAGGATGCTTGTACTTTCCCCTCTAGCTCACTGGAGAGGAATGGGAAACAAAGAATTTATCTTTGCCACTTGGACTTGAGCTGCTCAGATCTGTACCATGACACCAGAGATGCCGCCTCTGCTTTGGCCTCTTCTACTGGGCTAAAGTCAAGGGCATTTTTGTCCAAACCCAGGAGTTCAGCGATGCGCTCTGCTCCATAGAGATCTCCGTACTTGTTGATCACCTAAGGCAGAGAGATGAGATCGTGGGCTGTGGCTGGACACACCACCCAACATTTCTCTAGCTTTGAGGTTTTTGGAGCCTTGTTACGATTTTTCAAAGGGTTAAACAAGATACCATTCAAAACTGGCAGGAAAAGGAAAAAGTAACCTCTTGAGAAAACTAAAGAGAGAATGACAATTAAGTGGAAAGTTCTTTTTAAGCTAGTGTCTCTTTGGAGAGAAGAAAAACCTAATGTGGAGAAAGCAGTGGAGGTTGTGTGTGGGTGCAGAAGGCAGATGGGGATGAGAGCAAGCGGAAAGCCCACATGTGCTAACCCTTCTGCGGCTGAGTCTCCTCCAGGCACTACCTTAAGCCTGACGGCACATTTACCCGTTAGTTACGGTCAACATAGATATCTCACCCCTCCCACCCTGACAAGGCGTACCTTTCTCTTCACGAACTTGTCCCAGTAGTTATTAGGAAAAGATCTGAAAACGAAGATGAAAAGGACAGGTCCTTAATTACTAACTTCAAGGCAAACGCATCAAGAAGCTTCATAGTTTGAATGTCCGGATCTGTGATCTCTCTGGTTTCTGTCCTGCTCACTGAAGACTTCAAACCTTGATTGAAGTTCAGAGTCATCCCGGGGCTCCTTCCTGCCTTACAGTTCCACTGCTGTAACTCTGAGACACTTGGAAAGCCTCTCTAGTTTCTACCTCAAAGTGTTGGTTAAAAAAGGAATCATGATGGCAGGCTAGCATGAAACATGTGCTGTTGGTTTTTTGTTTTGAAAACTCTTCCTGCTTTGCATACCCCCTTCCCCCATTACCCTGGTGTCACATTCTTGGAAAAGTCTCTACCACAGCCTAGTGAGCCTCCTGAGTCACTTCTGCTGTTCCTCCAGGGACACAAATCCAGCTGTTTCTTGACAGTTCCCTGGATCCCAATATACAACAGAAACAATATTCAGAAGGAAATGAATGTCTGCTTCCCATTCCATGACTGACAGTGCCTGGAGAGATGGGGCAAGGTAGGTGGTCCTGGGATATCAAACAAGCTCTCTTACATCCCAGTTTCTCAACCAGAAGGCACTTTGGCTAATCTATAGAACAACTTTATTGACCCCCATGATTCTCTACTCACTTTCTATTACCATGTACTCCTGTGATACCTGTTTCCTTCCAGGACTCAGATTCTTCTCTTCTAGAGGTGGTATCTTATTCCATGGTATACCAACCTCCCCAGAGACATCATGTTTCTCTGCCTGGAATTTTTTCTAGTTCTAATCCAAATTTTTTCTTCTCATTAAAATAAAGAAGAAAACAAACAAAATACTGCCATCCTTGGGAATGTTAGCAAAAATGTTTAAAATGTGTTGTTTCTAGCCAGAATGAGCTAGAATGAACCTCCCTGGGAGGGTTTCTTATAGGGCTGTGGCTGGAGCAGAACCAGCCCTTGTGGTGTGGGTTCTTACTGCGTTCTTTTACATCAGTCAGTCTTCGTGGGTTTGAGTCAGGCAGCAGGCTCCAATGTTACAAAGACCACCAGTTCATGATGAGGAAGTGCCGCCCTCTCCATCCAAGGGTAAAAAGTTTTCTCACAGGTTTGTTTTGGTTGCTGTTAAAATTGTTTATTTGTCTTAATCATCTAATTGCCAATTTAAAAACAAACGCTGATATTGTGGAATAAAATGCTAATAGGCATTGTACTGGCTGGGTTTGTGTGTCAACTTGACACAAGCTGGAGTTATCCCAGAGAAAGGAGCTTCAGTTGAGAAAATGCCTCCATGAGATCCAGGTGTAAGGCGTTTTCTCAATTAGTGATCAAGGGGGGAGGGCCCCTTGTGGGTGGTACCATCTGTGGGCTGGTCGTCTTGGGCTCTAAAAGAGAGCAGGCTGAGCAAGCCAGGGGAAGCAAGCCATAAGTAACATCCTTCCATGGCCTGTGCATCAGCTCCTGCTTCCTGACATGCTTGAGTTCCAGTCCTGACTTCCTTTGGTGATGAACAGCAACAGGGAAGTGTAAGCTGAATAAACCATCCTCTCCAACTTGCTTCTTGGTCATGATGTTTGTGCAAGAATAGAAACCCTGACTAAGACAGGCATGCTTATAAGACGAAAAGTATTTACTCTTTTCTGTATGCGTTATGAATTGAGGTTTTTAAACGAGCTATGTTTAGAATCTAGAAGAATAAAAATCAAGCCATCTTTCCTCTGCCATCTTGATACCTTCCCCTCCCTTCCTCCATTTTGTTTCGTCAGGTTTTGCTTTTGGTTTTGTTTCATAGGGTTTCATTACATAGCCCTGGCTGACAAAGAACTCACTACATAAACAAGGCTGGCTTCAAACTGAAAGTGGCACTCACACTGTTTCTAAGTGCTGGGATTATACATTAGTTCCTCACGATCAGCTTCCTTCTCTCTTATATACAAAATGTTCTCGCACATACACCTTGGCCTATTGGTCTTATTTTTGTCCAGAGTAGAATAAATCCAATCCCTGCACTGGGGCTAAGGTCAAGAAGTTCCTTGAAGGTAGAACATACATACATTTTTATTTGGCTACATGCTTTAAAATATGGCCTGCAGAACAGACTTGCAGAAAAAATGCTTAAAGGATATGCTGAAATCCTTAGCCTCTTTAGTTATTAGGGAATTTAGTTATTAGGAAAGGTGTCATTACATCCCTGTCACCAAAATCATGTGACACTAACAAGTGCTGGCAACAGGTAGAAACTCTCTATACAGCACTGTTGATAATGTATTCTGAAACAAGTATTTTCCATAGCCTGCTCTTGAGCAAATTTCCTTTGGAGAAAAGGGCTCTTTTACTTGTGCACAGATAAAGAGATTTTATAGTAGGACTGTTTGTCATAGTGGGAACCAGAATCAGCTGAAAAAAACTACAGTCAGGAAAATGGACAAATACTATCTTTTATATGCAATTACATGGAAAATGTTACAGTTGGAGGACAACTTGTCAACACAGGTGGCTTCATTGAGGATCAGAAACAACACATAATGGTGAATAAAGGTCTCTGAGAGTCTAACTTACATAGAATGACAACCCCATGTACACTGAGTCAGAATCTTTAAAGTAGAATGTTTGGGAACAAGGACCAGGCTAAAATGTAAGTTAAAGAAAGATAATGAGTCCATAAGTAGTAGCACTAATAACTAATTAAAGATTAATATCATTAACCACTAATGGATATTAGTGAATATGTTAGTTTGGGGGTTGGGGAACATGACTGGGAGAGTAACACAGGGCTTTCATGCTTGTGACAGTGTTCTAGTTTTAATCTTTTTGGTTTGCTACTTTCTATTAAAATACACATGCCTATTTTATAGGTACTTGTGTATGTGTGCCTCGTAATATAAAGCAGGAAAACTCAGAGTGGATAATAGGCACCAAGACCCGGTAATTCTCTGTAGCACAATAGGACAAATAATAGCCTACAACAACTAATTATCAACTCAAAATATCTAGAGAAAATGGAAAGGTTTCTAGTACCAGAAGTGATAGTATTTGAGTACATGGAAATGCCAATTACCCTGATTTGATAATATACATTGCATATGTGTGTTAAATTACAATACTCTTCCTATAAAATAAGTAAATATTATATTATGTGTTATTTAATTTAAAACTAAACTGTAAGAAGAAAAAGGTATCTGTAATGTGTGATTAAGTGAGCAAAGCTAATGATAGAATTGCCCCATCCCATGATGCCTTTGCTGTGAAAACGAAAAATCAGTATTTACAACAGTTGCTCTATTTATGGGTTTTCCTGCTCATGCTTAAGCAGGACTGGCAGATCTCCTTCTTGGAACACTGTAGTGCATTGATTTCATTGTCTCAGGTAAGGTCTAGAAACAACTGCCTTTTTTACTAGCACTTTCGCACTGTATCACATTGTTCCAGACTCACATGTCCCGGGTGGCCACACAAAACACTTCTCAAACTATTATTATTCAGTGCTATCCAAAATGTCTATAATTTAATGACAAAAGATGAAAAAATACACATAAGCCACCTTTGTTGTTGTCCTTGTATGAGGAGACAGGCAGCACTCACAGGGTACAGACAGAAGTGGGGATTTTATTGCTCATGTTATTTTCCCCACAGCCTTCCCTTCCTAGAGGTTGATTAGTTTGGTTGTTCCTTTATAGACCTGCCTCTCAATTTCCTTAATCATCTTTGATCAGGAAGTAATTTCCTCCCTTGGAATCAGGGTCATATCTGATATGTGTATCATGATTGGAAAGACTAAAAGTCTTAGCGTGGTTCTCTTTGCTTAAATGTTCATTCCTATTTTTTTTTTTCCACTTTCACTATAGTACTTTATCCTGCAATTCTCATAATTGTGAGTAGATTGGTATTGGAGCATGCCATTTTCCCATGGTGATGACACAGACACGGCTGCTTTAATAAGGTTGAAATGAGGGACACTTACGGTGTGTTGATCACCAAGCGGTCCCACTGCCCCTTGATGTCATCTTCAGATGGCTGTTCAGTGATATAGAGACCATCAAACTCCAGCTTCCTGGCAATTTCTTTCTCCCTTTTGAACACCACCAAAGGTACCTACAGGTGATAAGACATTCATTAACTAACGGTTTGTGTCTAATGCCTTTTCCCTAGGACCTGTCACAACCAACCTTCCCACATAATGGCAATAATAATTTATACTGGGATTTGATGTATATTTCAAACATATGTATGTATGCCTGTGCACCATTTGCATTCCAGTGCCCATGGAGGCCAGAAAAAAAAATCAGATCCCCTGGAACTAGAGTTACAGGTGGTTATGAGCTGCCATGTGGATGTTGTGACTCAAACCCAGGTCCTCTGGAAGAGCAGCGTGTCTTCTTAGCTGTTGAGCCTTGTCTAAGAAATAGAAAGGACAAGGAACTATTCTAGAACAGATTGGTCAGTCACAGGAATGTGTGGAAGTTTCCCAACAGTCATCTGTGGTAAGGGTCATATGAATATATACATATGTACATATACCAAAGGTTAGTGCATGAAATGTGTTTCCATAGTTACAGTGATGTAGTTCCGAGGATTCTGTGCATACTTGTTACATATTGACATTTTCTTTGCATTAAGAGCTGCAGGGTGGCAGCAAACTTGCTTCTTTCTGCTGTTACTCCCAGTCATTTTCTTACACAATAGACATGCTTATTTGTGGGGGACATATTCCAAGACACCCAGAGAATCCCCAGAAACATGGATAGAACCACAACATATATGTACTATCTTTTCTCTTAGAAATACATGGATTTGATGGCCTTTTCTAACTTAACTGTCTGTTACGCATTGTGGCTTTAACCTGTGCAGGCTGAGGTATATAAAATCGCTCATATTTCTTTTTTTCTCATCCACAACTTTGTGGATGGAAGATGCTATTACAGTAGATCTTAGAAACCTTTTTTTCTTCCCTTAGTAAGAATGGACACACCTTCACTTGGACACTTTATGGCTTCTCTTTGACATTGCAGAATTTCCAGTGTTAGTACTCTTGCACTCTGGATGCCACTATTAAGTAAAATAAGAATTACTTGACTATGAGCACTGTGAAATCTTGCCAGTGGAAGTGATATCTGAGAGGGCTCGATGACTAGCAGGTGGGTAAAGTATACAGTGTGAACACATTGGACAGAAGAGTGACGCATGTTCCAAATAGGACGGTGTATGAATTCATCCTACTACTTAAAATGACATGAAACTTAACATTTATATGCTGCTTATTTATTAAATTTTTACTTGATTTTTTTTTTTTTTTTTAGACCACAGTTTACTGTGTATAGTTGAAATGAATTAATGGGGGATGTGGCGGGCGTGGTACATAACAGTAACTTTTTTTCTTAAAATGAACTCTCACTCTGTAGTCCAATCTAGTCTGTCTCATTATGTAGCCCAAGATGGCCTCAAATTCAGAGCAATCCTCCTACTTCATCCTCCCAGGTGCTATGATCACAGGTGTATAGCACCGCATTCACCGTAAGCTTCAACTAGATGTGGTAGCGTGGCTATCATGATGCTGAGTCTGCATTGTCAACTTGATCAGCTTTAGAATCACATAGGGACACACTGTCTCTAGGGCATTCCTAGAGAAGCTTAACTGAGGAGAAAAGGCCTACTCTGAATGTAGGTGGTAACATCCTGTCTGCTGGGCCATGGGACTGAAGGGAAAGAGTTAAAAACAGGAAGTGAGTAGAATGCCAGCATTCCTCTCTGCTTCAGAGGTCTCCTCCTCCTGCCACCACAGGGGCTGCTCCCACTGCCTTCCCCTCCATGATGGACTGAATCCTCAAACTAAGAACAAAATAGATTCTTCCTCTCTTAACTTGCCTTTATCAGATGTCTTGTCACAACAATGGGAAAAATTAACCAATCAAGTTATAAAGATATTACAACCAAGAGATCAATACAAACAAGAACAAGGAGCAATCCAATCACCTTAACTAATGGGATTGATTTAGAGAGGTCAGAGAATGCTGCTTAAGTCCCAGGAAATAAGAAGCCAGTCTAGCTAGATCCCCTCTAGCAAAACAAACAAACAAAATAACTATTATAATTCACACCCAGCCTCAGCATCTCATTTATTTAGGATGCCTCTAATTAATTGGCAAAATCCTTGAGACTTTAGTCTCCAAACTATGTGTTCATGTTTTTCTTCAAAGGTTATTACATTCATATCACCTACATTTTATTATTTTTGAGACAAAGGGGCAAGAATAGTTTGGAAAAAAACCCATGTCTTGCCCCCTTTCCCCCTGAAAACACTGAAGACCAGTGATAGGAAGATGGCAAAAGGTCTGATATTAGGCATAGCACACTGAGAGGAATGAGCAGCAGCTGCTGGCTCATGGATGACATGGGCAGGGAAGCAGATCTGAGGCCACTCTGCTCTCTGTTTGGAAGACTCTAGAAAACAATGTGACCAGCAAGCCATAGTCCACTACTGATGTCTGGGACTCCAAGAACTCATCTTTGTCCTTTAAGGAGTTTGTGTGTCTTCTGCATTTTAATCCACAGTGTCTTCTACAGGTCATCAGTATATCTGTACCTTGTCCCACAAGCTCTTGGGTTTCAGATCCAGAAGCAGCAAAAATACTTCTGACTTTACAGTTGCCCATGTTCTAAGAACTTTTATACATATGAACTCATTTATTTTCCTGGAATGTCAGTTATTATTAGAATACTCATTTGTCAGATGCAGAAACAGCACTAGGGAGGTTACATGGCACACAACTATGAGTTCAGCCTAGACAGGCTGGCTCCAGAGTCCGTACTTTAATAGTGACACTGGCAGGCTCAGTAAACAGGACAGCACATGCTCTCTGCAGAAGGGGGAATGGAGTTCTCACACAGTGCTATTTTACCAGGAGCAGAGAGGGACACAAAGATAGGAATGCATTCCTTGGATCCTTTCCAAGAAGAAGATAACTTAGCGTATAGTTGAGGATACTCCCTACATAATATCTCAAAGGGAAAATGTAATGAAAATAAAGTATAAAAATCAAAGTGATAGTCAACATTGTCAACTTGATCAGATTTAGCATCACCCAGGAGACACCTCTGGGTCTGTCTGTTAGGCTGTTCTCAGAGATGTTCAACTGATGAGGAAAGATACATCTTGACATGTAGGTAGTACCATCTCATGGGGTTCAGGTCCTGAACTGAAAGAGAAAGTGAGTGGAGCCCCATCATTTTCTGTTTTCTGTGAATGTTATGTGACCAACACCTTCCTGCCGCCACAGTGAGACCTCTTCTCCCTGCTCTATCTTCCTTACCATGGTGGACTGTACCTTCAAAGTGTGATCCAAAATAAAACAAGCAGTTTTATAGCAACAAGGAAAGTAACTTTTATAATCATGGTCTCAAAATAGAAATGAACACAGAACACAAAGTTGAATGAATGAAGATTGATGTACCTTCAGTGGTTTCTAAAGATTGCCCAAATGAACCATGCTTCCTGGTTCATGACTTGAGCAACCTCCAAACACAACTGTGAATCTGGGTCATCATGTGCCTTGCTTTAACTAATAGTGTGTGCTGGAAGTGACACTGACAATGTGGCATTTCCAAGTTTATTTCTTAAGAGGGGCTAGCAGCTTCCACTTCTGTGATCCTTAGAGAAATCCTAAGTCATTCACACTGCAGAGATTACATGGAGAGGCCATGGGGAGAGGGCGATATTCTGTCTACGCAGAAAAAGGAGGGAATGGATTCCAACTACTCCAGCTAAGACTCATTTCCTGACTGTTCCTCTGCTAAGGTGCTAGGCTCAGAAATATCCTTGCCATGTTCACCTACCCGAGCTCCCAAAAGACTGCAGACAAAGCCTTTTCCCATGGAGCAGAGGAATGACTGTGTCCCATCAGTTCACAAAATCAGAGAGAGAAAATGTTGGCCCTTCAAACCAAGTTTGGAGTGGGTTATTATGTAGATATTGGAAATGGGAATGCATCATTGAGACCCACCTCGGTCTCAAATGGTTCCAGCCTAATGGAAAGGTACATTTATAAAAAGCCCAATGGCAACTCAAAGATCACAAGAAGCTCGTGTGGCTAATTTCACCTGTGCCTTAGCCTGATGACTCAGATACTAAGAGGTGCCTGCTGTGCTTCTCCTACAGCAAGAATTAGCTTTGTCTATAGCTCACCTCACAGATTCTCATTTAAAAGCCTCAAGTTGGTGATTGTGGTCCTGCAGGTGTAAGCAGCTCCCTGGTGACAGTACCTGTAGTGTCCCACCAGCCTTACTCTCCTAGCATCTTAGAAGTCTAAGTGCTGGTGGAACTAAAAAGAAAAATGGCACTTCTTCCTCAAGGAGTCAGAAAAGAGAGTGCCAGATGGTTAGAATACTCACCTTCAGGCAGTAATAGCCCACCACACAGACCAGAGAGATGACGGTGTGGACAATGGCCAGAGCACGCAGTGTTGGTGCCATATACCCAGTGCTCTCCTGAAGAACAAAGAACACCATCGCTTCTTCCTCATCATCATCATTGAAGGAGTTCCACAGGTTTGCAACGTCCTCTGTCTCTTCCTCTAAAGGTTCCTCAGTGACCTGGCCCAAGACACATGCCCACAACCATCAGAAGGCGCCTCAGTCACTAGGCTCTTCCTACCAAGTTTAACTTATTAATGTATACATATGCTATCAAACCTAGCATTACCTGTGGAGTAAATGGGTCCTTTACATAACTTACTGATAAAAATCCCCAGTGTTTCTAATAGTTGCAAATAAGAACAAGGTAGAGACAAAATCTATCTCTTGAAAGCAAAGAAAAAATTTAAATGATAGGCCTTTTACTATCTGTAATCCTATAACAAGAGAGAAGGATCACAAGCCCAGTTATACACATTCCATATTTTCCATTCTTTTTTTTCATTCTTGGATTCTCCTTCTGTTCCTACAAATGACTGTCAGTTCTACACCCCTCACCCCAAACTTTTATCCTGTAGCTTCAAGTGCCTGCTGGCTGTCTCTGCCTAGATAGCTGGATTTCCCTCAACCTTACTATGTTTCAAACCAAGCTACATACACCTCACTATAGACTACCACTCTTCTTCTATGGGAAACAAAGCTTACTAGTTTGTCAAACTGAAGATTTATATAGAGAAAATAATGTCTTATAACAAATTTAATTGCTAGTTTTAATCAAGAATCAGCAGAAAGTTTGTTTCTTTGTTTATTTTAAAGCAGACTATGTCAAGAATCTAGGATGGGTCTTTACATACTGGCAACATGCAAAAACACTTAACAGTGTTCAAAATCTTCCACTATGGTGAGTGGAATCTCTGTTCCTCTTACTAATTTTTCCTCATATGTGTCAACAGGGATGGGTCCTATTCTTAGCTCATTCTTTAAGGCAAGAACTGTATTCGTCATTTATTTTAAAATGCTCCATCGTTCCTGACATGGCATCTAGCATATGGGATATGCTCAATATTTAGAGATTAAATTAAATAGGAATCCAAACTGTTGAAACAGCCCCCTAATTTGCTTTTCTTGCATTCTCTGCATTTCTCTACATTTCTCCCATTGCTAAGCATTGCACATATTTTTAGAGATCAGTGTCTTAGACATTTCCTTGGACATTAAATTTTCTCTTTAATTAAAAGCTTGGTATAGTTTCCCCCACATACGGCATGCTCAGTCTGTTGTATATTTATCCTTGATGGAGTATCACCTTATAAAAAAGCAGGATGAAGTTGATAGCGAAGGCTACAAACAGAGCAAGGAACCTCAGGTTGTAGAAATTCCTGGCCAGGTAGTGCTGAAAAGAAAAGGATACGCAGAGGTAGAAGAGCTGTGGTAGGACGGAGACCTCCCTTTCTGACACTGAAAGATGTGCCCTAGGAAGAGGTCCACAGAGGAGTCTATGCTTCTGTTTCCACTCTCCAGGGCAGCATTGGCCTTGTAAGCACACGCACAGTTATTTGAGGGGAACTAGAAATGTTGATTATTTAAAAATGGTTTAAGAGCATATCCAAGGAAACCTTACCATGGATCATGTCCCAGGAAACCAGATCTCTTGACATGCCACCAGCAGAGGGCCAAGTGGTCCCCTCCCCTGTACACAGAGCAGCCAGACTGTGGCCCAGAGTTCTTAACCCTCTTGGAGTCACAGCCCTTGACCTACTTTTCAGAGTATTCCCTTCTCCGCACTGCTGTCTTCCCTAGGAAACTCAGCCCTTGGAGGACAGACCTGTAGCTGCTGGGGAGAATTCAGCACTGCATGGGGCTTCAGTGATGATGCCAGCTAAAGTGTAGTCCTGGTTGAGCAGCAAGTGGACCTCAATGGGGAACTTATCAGAAAAAAAAGTACATACTATACTGAGGCTTGCTTGTTACTAGTCAAGTAACATAGCCTAATACAGGGAACTTTTCGTCTTTATCCCAATATTGAACTGCTGAAATTTTGGATCAGGGTCAGCTGAGTTTCCACACAAGGTACAATAAATTTGCTTGAGGGTGGTGTCTAGGTAACCCTCCATTTTCTTCAACACAAGAGAAACAGGAAGAGAAAAAGGATGGGAATGAGGAAGTGGAGGAAGCATGCCTAAGGAAAAGTGACACAAATAAGTGGCCAGCTCTGAGGTCTGCCAGGTCAGCACCTCTTGTAGGAAGGGACGAGGGCTGGAGAGCTCACCAGTAACTTGGTCTGATAAATCTCCAGCCCTTTGAAGAAATTGGCCATGAAAGCTTCTGGCTTCTCAGTCTTCTGACCACGCCGCCGTGTCTTCTTTACTGTCACGTCTGCCCATAGGTACTCGGCTTGTCCCTCCTCCTTGATTTTGTCCTCCTTTTCTCTGTCTTCCATGCTGCAGGGGAGAGGGCTACTCAGCGTGTAGAAGAAAGGCAGGCCCAGCCTGCTCCTTATCAATCCACTCCCTGGGTGTTAGTTCTATATTTAACGAGCAGTGACCATTTTGATGATCCAATGTGTACACAGGTTATAATATGAGTTTGTGCTATTTTGGAATTACACTTAACAACTCTTTTTACTCTTCTTTTCAAAAAATGTCCTTTCCTTACTAAGTAAGCCTTCTTAGGATTAGCAATGGTACCCACTCCTATAAACTTGGATAGGAATCAAATGTGGTGTCTAAAAGACCAAAGCAAAGGCCTACCATTCAATAAACACCACAGATTATCCACTGTCAATAGTATGTGAAGTTGCTAAATGTGGATATTTGATAATTGTTCAGTCAATGAAACCCTGATGTACTATTGGAATTATAAAGTTAATAAGTGTATATTATAGAGCTGAGGCAGAGGTGGAGGAGGAAGAGGAGGAGGAAGAGGAAGAAGAAGAGGAAGAAGAAGGAGGAAGAGAGGAGGAGGAGCAGCAGCAGCAGCAGCAGCAGCCAGGGCTTATAGAATACCTGTTGCCTGCTCTGATAGAAATCAGGTTTTCTATTTACCATAGCTGTAGTACGGCAGCTGCCGTCAGTATTAACTACCGTAGGAAATAGAGTAGCCCACACCACCAGGAACTCACTCTGCCTTCTCAGATTCAGCTTTTCCCTCAGCTTCATGCACTGCTTTCATCTCTGCTGCCTAGATAAAAAATAACAAACAGTCACGGGTTTCTCAGAGAAAAAAAAATCCAGTTCAAGTCCTACTGGCTTTGTGATGTCCCCCCCTCCCCCAGTACAGCTTCTCTCAGGCTTGCAGGACATAAAGTGTCTTGATGTACATCAAACCTGCTGCTCCTGAGAGATGTCAAATCAGACCTCAAACCTGAAAATTCAGTTATTCCCCTATTGTGTACTCAACTCGAGCTTATACTCAAACCTTGAAGGAGCCCTATGGAAGCAAGAGGAAACTAGGACACAGGTCATAGTGTGTCTAATCTAGAATCTTCTATCCGACAAGCTTCTTGCCTGACTCCAACCCTCTTGTCACTGCCCTGGCGTCTCTGGTTGATAGCCACTGCACTCAGAATAAAACCGTGCTCCCCAGTGAGACCTGCCCGTCCTCCAGGGGCCTGGCTTTCTCTCCATCTTTATCCTCATGTCCTACTACTTACTGTTCTATATATTCGAATGCTCCGAACTTTCCTCTCTTGGAAAGGAGTCTGAATCCTTCTGTGCACTAGGGACTTTAAGTAGTCTTACCCTCTGCCTGGATCACAAAATCCTGGCCTTCCACATGCCTGTCATTCTTAAGAATTTGGCTCAGAACATACTATTTCAGTAGCCTTGCTAGCTGCTCTGTTAATAGCAGATGATAACAAGAATTATATATCCATCCAGAGGACCTAGATGATTGTCCCATGACCTCTCTAACCCATTAGTTTGGTTATTAAGCTGAGAAAACATCACGAACAGTAATTATATTATTTACTTGTTATCTTTTCCCACTAGAGACAAAGTTCCATTAAAGCAAAACTATTGCTTTTTTTTTTTTCTACCCAGAACACAGTCTGGTGCATGTGGTACCCAGATTAGTTTCTATCCCTTTTCAACAGGTTCTATGTCACGAGCCCATTCAGGAGCAATGCAAATGAATGATAGAACACCTATATTGGTGCCAACCTCCCTGGACTTTCACACCTCTCATTTTCCTTTCCATCTCCCAGAATCTCCTGCCTAGCATACTTCTGAGTTGCTCCAACTTGGCTGGTGTCTGTCTTTCCTATAAAATTACAAGGACAAAGGATTTATCCATTAGCACTCAGTTCTCAGACCCTGGAACAGTGGCATGTGCATGTTGCAATAAATGACAATGGAATTAGTGAATGGATATAGCCCTTGTCTGCAACTTCACTCCTTTCTTTGATGATAAAGTGGCACCATGACTTACATGTTGCAAGAGAAGGGAACATGTAGAACATTCTATAGCTAACAACCTCTAAGTTACTTTTGTCTTATCTGTTTGATCTTGTTGACTGCCTCAAATCCCTAATGATAAAAATGTTCCAGGCATAATCTGACTCACTGATATAATAGGCTATCAATAAATAGCAATTATCGTCATCAACACCATATGAGGTTGCTAAGTATTAGTGTTTAGTAACCTTTCAGCTAATGAAACTCTGATTTATTGTGATTATAAAATTAATAAGAGAAACAGAACATATCTACTACAGAGCTTCGGTAAAATGGAATATATCAGAGCTTACAGGAAACATCGAAGTACCACCTCAGAAGACATCTTCTCATGCATCACACTTGGTTTTCTGTGCTTTCACCGAATCAACCTGTGTACCATGAGCACTAACCTAATAAAAGTTGGAAGCAGGTGAAGGTGTCAATGATTATGTTTAAACTCTACAATGTAGACTGGAAGTCCTCTTGGTGACTAAACACTGAAACACCCATCTAAGTCTCAAGCTTCAACCTGCAATGTCAGCATAACCCTATCAAAACCAGTGCTAATGCAGTGTTATTACCTGTGAAAACCATGCCAGTGCTGATTGCAAGATACAGTTAGAGTCATTTGGAGGTAAGGACATCAAACTGGAATTAGGCTTACCTGTGCTTTCCTTTTCTTCTGCACAGTACTCTCTAATGTCGGGGGTTCGTCCTTGCCGATAATTTCAGAGAGGTCACCTAATCCCACTTCAGGCCCTTGCTTTAAGCCACCTTCTTTCTTTGAATGGATTCCAAAAAGGTCTGACATAATGTCTGTATCTCCCGCCTCACCTTTTACAAAGTGGACCAGCTCAGTGGTGGTACCTGGCTCAGTCACTTCTGCCCTGTCATTCTCTATTACATCATCATGGATACCAAACTGGGTGGGGTCAGGCATGTCACCTAGGATCTTAGTCACTCTGATGTTCTTTGCCCCTTCTACAAGGCCCCCTCCAAACACTGTGTTCCAGAGGATCTGAAAGATTCCTCCCAAGATAGTGAAGAGCAACTGAAAGAGGCTCACAAACAGCGTCCAGAAGAAGGAGAAGAACACCTTGACCAGCTCCTTTGCGCTCATCTTTTTCACATTCCTGTATTGTTTCCTGAGGTTTTTCAAGGTTGCCCTCTTCAGAAACTTGGTGACATTTCTCTTTACTGAGGCACAGGCCATGGCAAATGCAGAGGCCGACTCAAAAGACTTATCCTCCTCCTCCCCCTCAATTTCTATTGAGTAAGCCGAATCTTCATCCTCTTCCTCTTCCTCTTCTGGCCTGTCAGTTGAGTCAGATTCTGAGATCTGAGAGGCTAATTGCATCTCGAAGATTGTATCCTCACAGAAGTTCACAAACAGTTCCATCTTCTCTTGCTCCCCACCTTCATTGACAACATCAAAGATGAACTGTCTCTTAGATTCCTTCACTTGAGGCTTTTCCCACTGAGTTCGACTGGATTCACTGATCTCAAAATAAACACGCTCAATTTTCTTGGCCCCACCCATTATCTCGATTCGACCCAGGTATGGTTCGAAGTAATTTAGCACACTTTCTGCTGGGTCCAACAGACACTTGAGACGGGAATCATTGGGCATATGTTCAGAGAGATTTGTCAATAACACCGCCACATTGAACCCTATGTCCTTGGCTGGTTCATGGAACCGCTCTACAAAATCCACATAATTAAACATGTCGTTCTCATCGGTCTCTGTACACGAAAGAAGAAAGTCTATCTCTGACTGTGTATACTGCTTTAGACCTTCCATGGCCTTCTGGAATTCTTTTCGGGAGATGATCCCTTTACCGTCTGGGTCATATTCTTTGAAGGTGTCTGAGCTGGTTAAGTCTTTAAGTTTCAAGAACATGTCAAAGAATTTCAAGATCATCTCTACATTAGTAGACGATTCTACCAGTGTGTCAACCATCTGCTTTCCAATAGTCCCATTTACCACATTTCCTGTGAGGCAGGTTCAAAAAGACATACAAATATATAAATGAACCCAAGTTATCATGCAACTGGACAGACAGCTATTTTTAAAAGACTTAGGTGCCAAATGAGTCAGTTCATTTCTGATCATAATGATTTGAAATTAGTTAGGAGAGAGCAGCAAGCCATAACAACTACTCCACCAGGACAAGGGACAAGAAACCAGGGCAAGAGGGAAATGGCTATACCCTTGGCCTTGTTTCTGCCCTGGGGCCTAGGAGGTTTTATTATTAGATCTCTGGGAATACATAGGGGTACATGGCGTCCCTTTGAGCCCCTTTGACCTGGGAGGGTGCCCAATTAGATGGCTGGCATACACACTGGCAGCCAGATGTGTCACAAAGCAATGGGGAGAGGGAGAGGATAGGGAGGGCCAAAGCTTGGAGGTTTTCCCCAGTTCATTCTGGCTTTCCTATTGGCATCAAATGAGTTGGTTTCAGGCTTTGTCCATCAGACCATGTGCCCCTCACTCATTGTTTTTTTTTTTCTTTCTGAAAATTTGTCATTCTAACCGATGTCTTATGACATCAGTGACCTTTGAGAAGGATAATCTGTGTGATTAGTAAGGTTAGTGCTCAGACCAATTACAATTGTGTGAATTCCTAGTTATACCAAACAGCCCAACCTTCCAGGAGGGACAGAAGCATCACCACCATGTCCTGAAGGAGATCCAAGAGTTCCTTCAGCAGCTCGATCTGACTGGAATCCTAGAACAGAAACAGGAGATACCCCTGAGCTATCTGATCCCCCAGCAAAGTCCAGGGTAGTGAGCAAGAAGGACCTGCTCTAGAAAGGTCAGGTGAAAGCTGCACCAAGGCAGGAATGTGCTCCCTTCCCGCTATGAGTGCAGGTGGCTCAAATCCACTGCCTGGAGCACAGGGATGCTCTTCCAACACAGCTCCTTCACATTCTACTCAGCACAAATGCAGCAGATACGCCAACTGTTACTCAAAGCTACCTAACAGCCCCATCCACTAAAAAACCTTCAGGTACCTTCTGAAGTTTATTTGTTGTTTTCTGTATCATGAGCTTTATGGGAGATGTTGTAATCCAATGAAGGAAACATTAGATTATCAAGTAGATTCTCCTTTCTTTCTGGATTAAATTACCCCAGTTGTAGCTGGTGGTGATCAGGGTGCCACTGAATCCTTAAAATAGCATTTAAGCATGCTATTGCTCTGGATGGTTTTTATGTTCTGTTAGGTTTTAATACAAGCAATACAGGCAGAGTACTGTAAAACTACCTCTGTGCTGCAAACCCTTCAGCATATACAGGATGGTCTGTGAACGATCTCATATGAGGGTGAAATTAAAATTAGAAAATTATGCTTTTAAGAATAAACTGAAGGTATTTATTTATTTATTTTAGGCTTTTTGAGACAGGGTTTCTTTGTGTATCCCCAGCTGTCTGACCTGGAATTCTAAAGACCTGCCTCTGCCTTCCAACTGCTGGGATTAATGGCATGAGCCACTACCACTCAGTTTGAAGGTAATTTTTAAAAAATGTTCTCTGGGTCACACTTGTTTTACCAATTCTCTGTTTCTTTCCTGAGGAACTTTCCCCTACCTATTGTGTGTCACAGCTCTATTGAAAAAAACAATAGCAATAGCAACAACAGCAAAACTGTAGTAGGACAGACTGTTAGAGCTGAGAAGAGACCTCAGAGGCCATTCCCTTCTAACCCTGAATACTTTATAGATGATGAAACCAAACACTGGAAGTGGGGAGGAACTTTCCAAATGTCACTGATGATGAGGTAGCAGGGTAAGGGCTCTTGTCTCCAGAGTCTTTACACCACACTGTCATGGTTGACACAGACATGGACATGTTACTGCCAAATTAGTAGTCCCTCCAGAACTCTCTTCCCATAAGGCCAGAGTCAAAAGGGGAAAAAAAATGAAAGGTCAAACAGCACATTCCATAAGAGAGGAGGCATGTGTGGTAGCCTTGAAATTTTCAGATATACATTATTTAAATTAATGCTGCAAATGTCCCTCTAATCAGTCTGAAACACATCTTGAAGTCTCTCTCATGTGTTGCCATGGAGAGAGGCGATCACCGACTACATATGTTACATTTATTTGTTCATAATAAATGCTCTGAGTGGTTCTGATTCATCTTGTCAGAGAGATGGTGAGAAGGAGAGGTAGAGATGGATAAGGAGGGGGAGTGGGGAAGGGTCATTTGTGGATGACAGAGACATGCAACATTTGGCAGGTGAGAGACATTAATGTATGGTATTCTAAAAATAAAAGGACCATGACAGGGAAGCAAAGGGGATGAGCACCATGGAATGCAGTGTAGAGGCACTTACAAAATAATAGCTTGGTGGGACACAAGGAAGGAAGAAGCTGCATTCATGCAAAAGCCCCTCTGGGATGCCCCTGGAGACATACATCTGTTTCCCCTTTTTGGTCCTCAGTTTTAAGAATGAAACTTAATCTGTTTGGCTTTCCCAGCCTTTGATTAAACAGCCACATCCACAAGGGGAAGTCTAAAAGAAGTTAACTCAACATTTCACTGTAATGGAATGTGTAGAGGAACAGGTCACAGTACCTGAGAGAGCTTCATCTGCATGTTAGCAAATACATGAAGGAATCCGACCACTGCATCCCACAGTCTACTGTGAGCCAGGCTCTGCTGGTTCCCGATGCAAGGGCCCTGTAGAGAGGAAACAACCTGATTCCACTTTGAGTCACCCAGAGCCTGTCCTAGGAGGGCATTTGACTGAGCTTTATGTGAAAGAGCAGCACCTTTCACACTCATGTGTTTCATGCTTCAATATTTTCCCAAGTTGCTTTTCATTTTTCCCAATTATAGGATTTTCTCTCTAGGTGGAGAATGGGGGTTTTATAGCTCACAGATTGTCTTTTAGCTTCAGAATGAAGAATTTAGTTAATGAAATAGTTAAATACTACAGTTGAAGCAGGTCCGAACGGCATTCCTCTACATCGGCAGTTTTTGACCTTCTTCTTCCTCTCCTTCCCCCCCCCCCCCAAAACAATGCCAACTCAATCTCTGAATGCAACAACTAAAACCTAATCTTGTAAGTCTTATTAAATTCTGATTCCTCTGGTGGCGAACCCTTGTGGATCTGCCATGATACCAGGAAATTCTAGCAGCTACATCCTGCCCTTACACTATCCCCATTCCAAAAGGACCCTCTCTCTCACCTCCTACTCTCTTCCTCCATCCAACCTGGAAGTCCCTCCTACGTGTCCTGTGATTGGCTCCATTATTCATTAGGGGATTGGTTCACAAGAAGTCACCTGAGTATGTAACTCATTCCTTGTTTGCAGCCCCTCCCAGGAGAGCAGAATTAGCATCAAAATATAAACAGCATCAGGCCCATCCACAACACTTCCCCCTTTCTGTTCTAAAAAAAAAACAAAACCTTTCTTTCAAATATAAATATAGCACAACTATTACCATTTTGTAATTTATAAAGTACAAGATAGATCTAACACCCAGTCCATCATTTTTGTCAATAAAACAGAATACTGTCATCTAGCCTAACTTACAAAAAGACTTATAATTCTACACCTGATTTATGTCCTGGCTTCAGATTGTATGCCATCTGAAAACCATCCTCTCAGATCTGTTCTCTCAATGTAAATAGGCTGGGTTGGCTATGAGACTATAAGGAGTCTTTCAGCCCCATCAGAAATCTGAGAATGACCAACATTAACTGAAAATATATAAGAAGCCTAACACAGCTTCCAGAACTGAGACAAATTGTAGAGATAGCTGCCTACCCATACAGCCCCAGTAAGTGAGGAAGTTGGAGCATTAGTCTTCAGCCTTCTGGCTCAGGATCATCTGACAGACCCTTGAGAAACAGGAATATTAAGGATGAGCCTATTCTGTCTTGGCAGAACTAAGCTATCCTAGCCTGTAATTGTGTCCTTTCAAGAACAGTACAGGTCTTCAGGAAAGACTGGCAATTTTCTGCCCAGTGGCCACCTAGCCACAAATGTACAGCCTCACCTGGAGGTAAGATGCTCAGTTTTTGACCTTCTTAATGCTTCATCCCTTTAATACAGTTCCCTATGATGTGGTGGTCCCCAATTATACAATTATCTCTACTGTTACCTCAAAATTGTAATTTTGCTAGTGTCAGGAATTATAATTCAAAATATATGTACTTTCTGATGGTTTCAGGTCCCCCCTGCGAAAGGGTCAGTCAAAAGGATCACGGCCCACAGGTTGAGAATCATTGTTCTACCCTCTCTTCACCCAGTTCTTTCCCTGAAAGGCCTTTTAAGGAGAACAAGGGATTCAGAGACAGATTCAGAGACAGTCTACCTGTTGTTTGCAAACAAAGCTCCACATAAGTGCTGCAACTTCTGACTAGTCAAAGCTCAGTAATAATCTCAGTGATCAACTGCTTCTAGGTTTTTCTTACTAAGTTAAACATTATATATAAATACCAACCCAAATATTTTTTTCTCAAAGCCAAACATAGATGACTTAGTTACCAGTTTGCTTTTCTATGATACTAACCTTCCTATTTATGGCTATCCTTCAAGGTCTTGGGGGGTTTTCTTTGTTTTATTTTGTTTGTTTGTTTTAATCTTTTATTCAACCTCCAAATTTCTCTTTAATAAGAAAGATCGGAAAAGGACACACATATTATCTTTCACTTACACAAGAATATAAGAGTCTTAGTAGGATTCCCAAAGGAAAGTTGAGAGGAAGAAGTACTACCTACTTTCCCAAATCACACAAGCATGTTTAAAAGTTACTGTTCATCTATGCTCGGTTTCTGGTCCCTAGAGGTCTCATTTTCTAGGTAGAACAACAGAGGCTGATAAGTTCATTTTGGCATAAAACTAGATGTTGAAAGAAACATGTATTTACAGAACATGGGCTCCTCTGCTGTGTTGAGTACTCCAGGAGAAATCTGTTTTTGTTCACGGGCTCTTCTTTGAGAAGTCTGTATCTGCCTCTGGGTGGGATACTACTATCCTGTTCTTAATGGGGCCCTTCTCTTTTTGTTTTGAGTTTTAATACAGTTTAACTTTGCTTCATTAAAAAAACCCTCATTTTCTAGGCAGTACCCTAAGTTTTGTATTTATTTTTATGAGAAAATAAAATCTGAATGAGCCAGTTACCTCGTGTTTGGACGGTGAATGAAAATCCAGTTGCCTCCCCTTCTTCCCTTTCCTTTCCTTTTTTTTTTTTTCAGTACTGGGGATTGAACCTGGCACCTCACAAATATCAGGCAGAAATTCTACTATTGAGCTATACCCTCACACCTTTTAAAATTATCTAAATTTTGAGACAGGGTCTCCTTAACCAGCTGGCCATGTACCCACTCTCTACCCCAGGCAGGTCCTGAGCTTGTGATCATCCTGTCTCATCCTACAGATAATGTTTTTCATAGAACAAGTTTCAACTCCATGATGTAAAAAGAGCTACACTCAGATTTCCGGATCAGGGAGAGAAGGGAATGACAAGAAAGGGGATGAAACATTCCTCTTTTCTTTCCTTGTTTTTCCTTCAGTTGCAGCAAACTGAAGTAATTGTTGACATTATTTCTCATGAAGTCTTTCACAATCCTATCTCCATGACTTTTCCAAAAGACCAGTATACCTCCGTCTTTATCTTTCCACAGCCAGTATGTATCTGTAACCACACTGTGCCCTGGGATTCAAAAGAGCTTTCTCTTCCTCTGAACTCATACATGTGTGCTTTATTTATTTCATTTCGTTGTTGTCTGACTCTGAATCTCAGGATGTTGTTCTGGCTATCCTCAGTTCCATTTCTCTATGTTTGGTACATAATAGTTATGATTTGAGCCATAATGCATGTGATTATTTCAAATCTTGTGTGATCATCTCCTATCAAATATTTTTCATCATGTATATGATTTTTTTCAATGACACTGTAAGCACTTTCATGGTAGAGACAATAAATTATATTCTTCCTGTGAACTAAGGAGAGAACACAAGCTCAATGTTTTGTTCAACCAATAAATAAGAAAATATTTTATTCATGAGTTTTCTGGTTATGATAACATAAAAATGAAGTGTCAATTCTGCTTCTAAAAATTCTTTTATTACAGAAGGCTGATATGGCAACTGGTTATGTTATATAGCCAGTTATACCTAAATATATCATTCATCTCTCTTCATGGTAGGTAGACTGTTGCAGGAAATAGAGATTGTTATAGAAAGAGAAAGACAACTAGAACATTAAGACAAAGATACACTTGTTATTACTTGGCTTGACTAACTTCTTCCCTAGTAAGAGCTCAAAGATTCTGGATTTTGGTTGTTTATTTGATTTTGTGACAGAGTCTCACCATGTTACCCAGACCAGCTTCAAACTCAAGATCATCCCACCTCAGCCTCCCAAGTCTTGGTTTGTAGGCATATGTCACTACCACAAGGAGGTTAGATTCTGAGGTTTTGTTTGTTTGTTTTTTTTTTTTATACCATTGTTCTATAATTCTATCTCCATGCTTACTGAACATCAGATATTGATGCTTCATCAGATATTCTAGACTGAAGAATGTTGTCTTAGTCAGGGTTTCTATTCCTGCACAAACATCATGACCAAGAAGCAAGTTGGGGAGGAAAGGGTTTATTCAGCTTACTCTTCCACACTGCTGTTCATCACCAGAGGAAGTCAAGAATGGAACTCAAGCAGGTCAGTGATCAGGAGCTGATGCAGAGGCCATGGAGGGATGTTCCTTACCCACTTGCTCAGCTTGCTTTCTTATGGAACCCAAGACTATCAGTCCACAGATGTACCACCCACAAGGGGCTCTCCCCCCTTGATCACTAATTGAGAAAATGCCTTACAGCTGGATCTCATAGAGGCATTTTCTCAACTGAAACTCCCTTCTCGGTGATAACTCCAGCTTGTGTCAAGTTGACACAAAACCAGCCAGTACAAATGTTAAGTTGAACACATTTTTAAATATATTGTCCATTTAAAGTCAATCTTGAAAGGGAAACTAGAATGTCTCCTCTCCCTACTTAGAGACAGGTTTCTCTGTGTCACAGAGCCCTGGCTATTTTGGAACATGCTTTCTAGAGCAGGCTGGCCTTGATCTCACAGAGATCCACTTGCTTTTGCTTTCTGAGTGCTGGGATTAAAGACATGTGCCACCATGTCTGGTGGGGAGCAAAATGTAATGAGATAAATGAAAACAAAGTGTAACAACACCATGAACAAGTCCCTGTGGGGGACCACAGACTACAGGGCTTCATGGACCACAGGGACCAATGGTTCCTTTTTCTAGATAAGGAATAATGTCAGCATTGCGACTGAGCACATAGGCCAATCACTGTGTGCATCCAAATACTCTTTAGAGAATATAGAAAATGAGAATGTTAAAAATATTCTATTTGATATCAATTCTGTTTATTAACACCTACCTGGATGTACTCTGTAAGAGAATTAAAAATTTGCTTGGTGACTGCCAGAGCTTTAGAAAAATTGTGCTGTCCAGATTCATCAATGATATCCTTTCCTGAATAGTACCAATAGAAGTCGCTGATTGATTCCTAAAAACAAACAGCAGAGTTTAATATTTCTCTGTCTGAATTCAAGAAAAGTAAACTCAGTAGACAAGAAGAATTCAGAAGAATCCCATATCTCTATGCCCCTGCTATACAGGAGCTGGGGACCTTGTGAAGATGAACAGAGATAGTCCTAACACCTACCTTTCAAATACACACACATCTCCAAAGGGAAGAACATATAAGGGAGACACCCAGTCTTTAGTACCTGGGCAACTATGATATACAACATTCAAAGTGAACCATGTCCACCAGAAATAATAGTGCTTATCATGCAAATAACCATAGTAACAGTAAGGGAATAACAGCTAAGTGGCAGATATTGTTCAAAGTAATTTATGACTATCAAACCTCTCAATATTTATCACCACTCTGTGAGACAAGTTCTACCCATCATATAGACAAGAGAACTGGACCACAGGGAACTTTATTTAAGTTTATTCCTGCTTCCTAGAAGGTAGTAAAACCATGGTGAGAAATCTGTTAAGGAACTAAGTCAGGAGACTTCTCAACACCAACAATGTGAAAACATATCACATTCTT
This sequence comes from Rhynchomys soricoides, assembly GCA_019843965.1. NCBI lineage: Eukaryota > Metazoa > Chordata > Mammalia > Rodentia > Muridae > Rhynchomys > Rhynchomys soricoides. The sequence goes on from JADRCH010000088.1 coordinate 841,187, forward strand.
ATTACCAAACATGTTTTTCTCATAAAACTACACTTCTTAGTTATTAGTTATTTGATTATTCTTTCTTGGACATTGTGGCTGGATCTTCACTGACAACACTAACAGCCAGTGTTTTGTAACATACTTTCATAGCTAAGGTCCTCTTACTTAGTCTTTGAACACCTGTTTTAGGAATTAAAACTTTCCTTTGGAATGAGGAAAGGTATAACTCTTCTTTGAGATGATATAGACACTCTCTCTGACCAATGTAGGCCTATAAGTTGTCAACTTAACAATGATATGGAAATGGCATAGATTTAGTTGAAATTGTACTTGAAATTCTGATTATTGTTTTTTCAACTAACAATTTATGGTATGATGCTCTCTCATAATGCTAGGGTTAGCCATACAATCTTAAGAATAAACCACAAAAATGCCACAGTGCAGTGGTTCTCAGCTTTCCCAATGCTGTGACTCTTTTATATTGTTCTTCATGTTGTGGTGACCCCAACCATAAAATTATTTTCATTGATACTTCATAACTGTAATTTTGCTATTGTTATGAATCATAATCTATTGCAAATATCTATTTCCAATGGTCTTAGGTGATATCTGTGAAAGGGTTATTTGACCCCCAAAGGGGTTGCAGCCCATAGGTTGAGAACCACTGCGTGCTGTATCATCTCATTTAGCTATGACATTTAGTAGCTAGGTGTATGAAATACTTCTTTAGCTTATGGTTGGTTTATCAGGATATAATTACATGGAGGAGCATCTGTATCCTGGGTCTCCATGGATCTGCATAGCCATTGCTAACTTGTGTAACTGTAGATGAGACACACCATTGCCTAAGGTCCTCCAACTCACCTGCAGACGCAGAAGGTAGTCCACGGTGCTAATGATGATGTTCACAGTAGTGGTGTTGCCCATCTGAGTTCTCAGGAAGTTCTGAAAGTCTGAGAGCACAAATGCTGGGTCAGAACATAGGCTCATTACACCAAAGGGAGTCAGGCATGCTGCTTAGCTGAGCTTAGAAGTGGTATACTATGTGGCTCAATTTCTACACAGATAATATATTTGGAGCCTTGCAGATCCTCCTCTCTATGCCCTGCCAACCTGGTGACATCTAAAACAAGATGAGACCCAATTGGTGATATGAAAGGGCTGGTGATTCTAGCTGTGGTTTAGCCTTGGTTACACTAAACAATAGCAGCCATAAGTCTAATGGTCATTTTATATAGCCTCTCTTGTTAAGGACTAAATGAATTGGTATTCTTGAATAATGTAATGGTTTAAATCAGAATGGCCTCCAATAGAATGGCTCATATGTTTGAATGGTTGGTGACCAGTTAGTAGATCTGTTTGGGAAGGATTAGAAGGTGTGGTCTTGTTGAAAGAGGTGTGTCTCTGGAAGCGGGCTTTGAAGTTTAAAAAGCCTATGCCAGGCTCAGTCTCATTCTCTGTTTGCTTGTTGCTTTTGGATCAGGATATAAAGCTCTCAACCACTGCTCCAGCAGCATGCCTGTCTGCCTCTGACATGATGATCATGGACCAACCCTCTAAAACTGTAAGCAAGCCCCCAAATAAGAGTTGCCTTGGTCATGGTGTCTCAATAGAACAGTAACTAAAACAGAAAACAACTAGTTGAATCAAGTGGAGTCCTTCGAAATGAATGAGAGTTGTGCATACAAACACCCTTTTCCCTTGACAAGGCAGTTAATTTCACTCACCACTGTTATGCCCTTCACAAAGCAACTGTAGGAATCTAAAGAGATCTTGTGTGAATTCATCATTCTGGAGTACCTTTTCACCTTGAAAACATAATATGCACATCAACATTTGCTTGGCTTCTCAACAAGGTACATCTTCTGATGCAAATGACTCCAAAAATGACGAGGGTTTGGAAATGTACTTTTAGATTAATGTTGATAAACTCAGTTAATTGGGCTCAAGGCTTCAGGGTACACAGCCTCAACAGTAAACTGTTTAGCCTCAAGACACATGTGTAGTGACAACAACTAGGACAATAGCAGTCAGTGGCTCACAGTTATTACCCATGCTTTACAGATGGAAGACACTTCTTTAATTAAGCATCAAACTGCTGGGTTAAACTTGATATGCAGCAACCCAACCTAAGATGTGTCTGTACTGAGGTAATTAAATCTATTCTCTTAAGATTTACACACATGGTAGGAACTCAGGGAAGAGACTCACACTTACCACGCTCACGAACAATGACTGGTAATAGGAGAAAAAAGAGAAAGTACAATGTAAGCAACCCATAAATACTATAACAAACTTTTTATTTTGTATTTTTAAAATCTTTTATTTTTATACATTAGCAACTAACCATTGAAAACTGGAACTTTAAAAACAATGCCATTTCTAACAGCACCACCCCTACCTATATCCCATCCCTCCCCCCAGTATCTTGGAATAAAGCCATAAAAGATGAGTAAGACCTCTATACTGAAAAGTACACAATACTGTGGAATGATATTAAGTATTAAGGAAAATGCAATAAGTGGAGAGATAAAATCCACTGACTGCAAAAGTTAAGTATTATGTCACTTATTTTGTAAATTGTATTTTATATAACAAACTTTCTTCAAATAAATTTATCTCCACAAATGCATCCATCTTGGATGCTGGTCTTAGCAAAGTTGCATATAGAAATGTTTTTGTTCAAATGAAGCAAGTCTTTGCAGATAAATAGCATGCAAAGGCTCTTATTAGAAAGAGTTGAAATTTCAATCAGTAAGAGAATGACCTTGGCATTCATTAGTTACTTACGTGTCCCTTCTTCTGTAACCATCCCCAGGCCTTCAGCTTTATTCTGCCTCTCAAATGCATTCAAATCAAGGACACTTTTAATGGACAAAAGAAAACAAGGTTCAGGGCTAACTGGTTATGCTATGAAAAGAGATTTCTAATGTCAATATATCTACTAAAAATATTTTATCTCATTATCATAAGTAGACCAATACCTAGCAGCTTGGTAAAAAGTCTGAAGATTCCTTGGGTTTGTGACAAGAACTGTGGTTTCTGGATGTGATAGCTCATAGTCTTTGTTATATGTATAGAGAGGTGGTAATCATTGTTCAGCTTGAATCCTTTCTTATGGATGAAGATTTGGAAAGCCTTCCCAAATTAGGAAGATATGAGTTCTTTTTGAGATTTTATAAACTACACCCAATGCTCACCTTCCACCTTTAGCTACTTTCTCTAAAGATCTCAGCAAATTGGAGGAAAGAGCTAGAAACTCTGAAGACTTCAAAGGCCACACCCTTTTATGGTTCCTGCTTTGTTCAAAAGCCAGTAGCCATTGAGAATCTTCTGTGCAATGAGCTAAGTAGTTGTAACTTTGGTTTCTTTTAGAATGAGTTTCAGACAATTCACAATACATAGAAAGCTTAGAGAAGGATACTTTTCTTAGAATGTTGGCTCATTTTAAAAACAAGCTAGTGTGGTGGCCTTACAACTTACGGATATTTATTCAAATGCTGGTTCAACCATGATGGGTGGCTTATAAAATTAGGTAAGATCAACTGATAATTCAATGCTTTGCTAATTACTCTGTATCAAAATTCTGTTCCCATGCCAGGATGGACCTCTGTAAAAATAGATGTCTCAAAATATGTGCTTACCAAATACCCATTTAACCTCAAAGTTTTGTTAAGGGGAAACATTACAAGTTGTTTTATGGGTTTAAAGAAACCAGCCTTCACTAAGAGACAGGTATCCCCCCTTTGCCCTTATTTATTTGGCTTCACTTTTGGGGGTATCCATGTTTGAAGAAAGACTTATACATTGAGCATAGAAAATGACCTAACATAAGGAAGGAAATAAGGGAGGAAGGAAGGAAGGAGGGAGGGAAGGAAGGAGGGAGGGAAGGAGGGAGGGAAGGTAAAGAGGGAATGAGAGAGGGAAGGCAGGGGAGGGAGGGAGAAAGAAGAAGGGAGGAGAAGGAAGGGAAAGGGAAGGAGGGTGGAGTAGGGGAAGGGAGGGGAGGGACTGATAGACCACAGCACTAGGAAGGGTGTTTGTGGCTAAGAGAGATTAACATTTTTTCACTTATGTTTTTTAATCTAATCCTGAATGCTAGGGAAAAATATTCACTTCCTTAGATTTTTTTAAAGTTGGATATTTTATTTATTTACATTTCAAATGTTATCTCCTTTTCTGGTTTCCCCTCCAGAAAACCCCTATCCCATCTCCCTCCCTCTGCTTTTATAAGGGTGCTCTCCCCCCACTGCAACCTCCCTACCCTGGCCTTCCCCTACACTGGGGTATCAAGCTTTCACAAGACCTAGGGTCTCTTCTCCATTCTGTTCTACATACATGGCTGAAGCCACGGGTTGCTCCATGTGTACTCTTTGGTTGGTGGTTTAGCCCCTGGGAGCTCTGGGGGTTCCACTTTTTTGGATTTTAAGGTGGGTAACTGCTGAATCTTCTCTTCAATTCCATGACAATCTAGCTGGTTTTGTATACTTCTATCTGTCCCCCGCTTTCTCTTGAATTATGAAGTTTTAAGAATGGTGAGTAGTTTCCCCATATTTACCTGCAAGACTGCATAAGACCAGAAAGGCTTTGAAAGAATCCAGCATCTTTTTTCTCCTTTAAGTAGTCTAGCATTTTCTGCAAAGGAGACACAGTTTAGAGGGAAGCAATGAAAACTGTCACAACTGATGATCTTCCTAATTCCAATGGAGAAATGGCAAATGCTCTGCCACAGAAGCGTTAAAAGAACTGGTGTAGTTACAAAAATGTAACCTCTATACCCAAGGCTCAGGAGCATCTCGGAAGAGGCAAAAAGACTGCAAGAGCAAGAGGAGCAGGATGTCAGCTGAGAGACTGTCTTCTATATAGTACAGGGATTCTGCACCCGTGACATATCAACAATGGGCTGCCTAAACAAGGCCTGAACAATAACACCACCAGACGGCGTGCCCATCTGGTTTGGGATAAATCTTAGAAGGTCTCATTCTAAGATGAAGAGCTACAATTAATGAACACAGGCATTAATGAAGGAGAATCAATCTTTCCCAAGGATGAGTCCCTTGATAGGTTACCCAATACTAAGTGGTCAGCTCTAAAATCATAGTTTCGAACCTCACTAAATAGACTCAGAAGGTTATATTAATATGTTTATATTAATACATACATGTAACAATAATCATTAAAGAAAAAGTGTACATGAGGTAAGCCAACTACTTGGAGAGTCGGATTTTATTGTATAAAGGCTCATTAGTTTTACCATTTCAGCACAGTATAGTAAACTCTTGGCATTTGTGGGTCTACTGTTACCAGTTCTAATTCAGATACTGACTGACTAGCAGCCATCAACACTGACTGTCTCATTTTACACTCATTGGAGGTCTGGGTATTTTATTTTGTACTCTGAGAAATTGAATACAGTGTAAGCAAGTGCTTTGTCACTGAGCTGTATCTCTGACTACTGATTTTATGAGACAGAGGTTCACTCACTACATAGCCCAAGCTTGCCATGAACTCAAAATCCCCAGCCTGATCTTCTCAAACACTTTACTTGTATTGCCCATTGTAATAACTTCAGCCTTTACAGCAGAACCAGGCATTGTCAGCAATCAGCAAATAACTGTTTAATGAATAAAGAATAATTAACTGAATAACAGTTTATGAATTACTGTGGTTTCTCATGGTAAAGCAGTTCACAGGTTAAAGTGCTAAAACAAATACCAGAGGCTTCAGAAATATCCTCTAAGTATTTACAGTTCTGCAGAAAATCTGAGGGAAAATGCAGGGCTTTGTTCTTTTAATCCCAGGCTTTAAAAACGTCTTTGTTAAGTACACACTTGCATGCAGACTCTTGGCTATTGTTTTTATCTGTGTTCCCAGCTACTCTGACATAATTGGCCACTAAGGGCAAACACTAGCCAAGCAACTGTGGGTAGCCTTCTTGGAGCAAATTAAAACTCATCAGTGAGAACTGTCAAACAAAGTATCCCAGAAACTCTTCACCATCGCCCTTGATGCTGAATTACCTGTTGCACACCAGCATTGCCTCCATTCAGAATGGCAATCCCCAGCTTCAGTGTCTCAACCACCATGGGGCTCATCTCACCTGCCAGGGTGAAGATTTGATTAAGTCACCATGGAAAGAGGTAGTACATCATACCTACAGGGCCTTCTCCAGTCTTGCTAAATGACTTTAGCTCAGGGTGTGCTGGCTCTGTGGCAGTTACCTAGGGTCTACCTAGAAACAGGGATGTCACCTTTGCTGGCACTTATCATCTGAAGGACCATCTCTGCAGCACCACGCTCATGCAGCCTTGCTTGCTGATACAGTGTTTTTTGCTTCTCCATCTCCTTCTCCTAGGAAAAGAAGACATATGGAAAGATTTGCTCTCAGCCCTTCCAGTGTCCTCATCTGTACCATCTGCCCATGATCTCCTTGAGCAAATGCAATGTGATAAAGTGAGCTGAGAGTGAATCTTTAGGAGCCCAGGAAAGGCAGTGCACATCATTTTGGATAAAGCAAACCTCTGCATTTTATTTCCAGATACAACCTAGCTTCCTCAAAGGATATACCCATTATTCACTCACCCTTTAATGATGGGTTTTTCACTCTTTATGTTGATAGGTAACATAGTGTTTTCACCTTTTATATTATAAGGAAACCTATGATTATTATTATTTTTAATAGTGAAGTGCAGATAAAAGATATTTCTTCAATATGGCCATATTGGGAAGAGGAGGAGAAAGATCCAGTGAGCCTTCTCAATCTTAGTCTTCAGGGTCCTAGCATTAGGCTAACTAAGCCATGCATGGCAAGGTCTGGACAGTCCAACCTTGTCTCAGCTCCAAGCTCTCCTGCAAGGCTACTTGACAAGCTCTAAGTCTTTCTCCTGGAGACAAGTTCCTCCTTGGCTGCCTCCAGGGCTCTAGCTTTTCCATCTCCAGCATGAGATTACTTGGAAGCCAAGATTTAAATGTTCTTATTTCCAATATTCTGTTACATAGGAAACATGCTTGGGGGCCACTTGAATAAATTTGTCTGAATATAAGAAATGTCCCTGCAGTTAGACTGCAGACATGCTCTGCCACAGCTGACTACCAGAACTACCTGCATTCACCTTTATTATATTTTTGGATGCCTTGCCTATCAAAGAGCACAGGAACCTAAAATTGTGCAATTTTAGTAGTTTTGGGCTTCTGTACTGCCTTGAAATAAAACTACTATCAACCTGTATTTATAGATCAGTGTAGATCCCAATGTCCTTGATTTTTCATTGTTGGTTGTTTAAATTTGATCTTCTACCACTGCTATTACTACAGTAGCTAGGAAGTAGAACATTTTCCATTAAAACAAACCTAGTTGGAAATGGACATTGCTGATGAGCATGTTGCCTGATGCTTGTCAGTCACACAGGCAGATGGCAGAGCCATGGCTAGATTTGCTGATTCAGATAGAGCAGCACAGTGAGTCTCGTAAGCAAATGGTGGTCACCATTCTGAAGCCCCAACCTATAGGCCAGAAGGGCTCTAGTTCTAATCTTTGTGCAAACTCACTTCAAATGTTTTTTCCTTGTCTTCCTCTTCTTCATCCTCAGCACTCTGACAGCTCTGGGTTCCATGGAGCAGGGAAAGGAGGAGACAGAAAACCAAGTTATAGGGGAGTCTAATGAGCACAGCTCTTCTACAATGTGTTGCCAGGGCGGGGGACAGGCTATTATTCACAGACTCCTTGGGGCCTCAGCACTTTATAAAATTTGGAACATTTTGATCATTGCATGGAAACATTCTACTTTAAATGCCATTTCTGCAGTTACCAAGGGGTTAAGGAACAAGATAGAACATGGAGCCCACATATCCAATGTAACCTGTTTTAAGCACAGATATGAATTCTCTTCTCTGGAAAAGTCCTGATGTAAATGAGAACCAAGGAATGCAAGGACTTGTCCTTGTTAAGACAAATACCAGGGCCTTGGTAGTAAGTCTGGGCTACCTAGGATGTAAGCCTTAAGTTACCTCTGTGTACTAGATCTGTGAGATAAAACAGAACAGAGAGATACAAGGTCCTGTTTGCCAACATACTCCAGCTTCCTGAATGCCTCTCTATCTGCGGACAGTTTCCTTCTGTGTATTCAGCATTCCAGAGTTTGTCAAACTCCTGGTGGCAATTCCTCCAGTTACTGTGACTTCTCAAGGACATTGGAACCCCTTTTCTAGTATCCAGCATGTTTCCTTTGTTTGCACATGGACTGAAGTTCCTGGCCTCTCCTGATTGCTGACTGAAGGTACACCTAGGCCCATCTACCCAGCATTAGAACTGTCCCATGAATCTAGCCACCAGCAGTCACTATTTCTACAAAGTATCAAGGTGTCACATTTATGGTGTGTGAGCTGTGTGTTACCTAGAACTTGTCATGACCAAGCACCAGCTCCCCTGCTCACATGACAATTTTACATGTCCAAAGAGGTCTAAAGATAGAATGTGAGAGAGTACTAGAAACCCAGGTGTACCTTGGCCATCATGCTGGAATAGGAAGTATACAATGGATCGTCTTCCAATTTGCTGGAAATAACAGAAAAAATATTTAGCGAGCTATTTTGGCATCAATAACAACAACAAAACCACCAAGAACCATTCTAAGTTAAATGTACCAGTGAACTAATCAGATAGTTTGGCTCAAAAAGTTGAGTCGGTATAGGCTTGACATGGAATTTAAGAGTAAAGCCAGAATTTTAAGCTATTTAATCTGTAGTCTGTCTTATATTATGATGAGAAGCCAGTCCTCTATATGATTCCTGATGGCCATAAGAGAGGCTCTCAGTTCTGAAATTCCTCATACTCTTTGCTGACCACTATGACTGAGTTCCATCCCTGGAGTGAGACCATCCCTGGCCTGGGGGAAGAACACCAGAGTGATGCTGACCTCCTCTCCGTGAGAGCATTGCGGCTAAAATGCAGAATGATCTGGTGGAGTGGGTCAGGTTGCTTTTCTGTCTCCTCTTCTTCCTCATCATCAACCCTGGGAGATTTCTACACAGAGTAACACAGATAGATTTTAGGCACAAATTCCAGCAGGCACCACACCACTGCATGCAAACAAAGAGAAGGCAAAGCACAAGGCACAGAGAGGCATCAGACTGGAAGCAGAGAGCAAGCTCTCAACTAGATGCTTATCTCAAGGTAGGAGTCCTAAGGATGCAAGGTTGGCACAGACAGACGCGTTTCCCCCAGCCAATCAAAGATACATTCCAATTTTAAATTAACTGAAAGAAAAGAAAGCAAATGACTGACCACAGGGAATGAACTACAGAACTCCCATGCAAGTTGTGGGCACCCCAGTTCAGGAGGGAAACGCCACTGTCACTTTTGAAACTGAATCCCTCTAGACAATACAGGAGGTTTCTTCTGTGGAGCAGGCTAGAGATAGAGGTGAGGCAAAAGTCACAAATCTCTGGGACTTATGTGGGGACCAGTTGTATTATTCTAGATTTAACTTCACTCTAAAATTTGCATTGTTGTGCAAAGCTGCTATCTAGGAGTCACTTCTCTATCTTTATAGAAAGGGAACCAGCAGCTGATGTTAGTCACAACAGTAACATTTTCTGTCATGGGCCATCCGAAGGTGGGGGTTGGGGGTAGGAGGTGGGAGGTGGGTGGGTGTGGGGGGGTGGTACATGGTGAATTTGTGAGATCCACACAGGCTGTGTGAATGGCTCAGCAGAGCCTGAGCTCCCTGCCAGCTTCACACCAATCAGGAAAGTGGGAAAACAAAGACAAGGCCTTTCTTACCAACAGGACTATGTGGGGAAAGAAAGGGACCTAGAAACAAAGGGAAGGAAAATGAGGAAGAGAAGTTTAAAAGAAAAAAAAAAAACGGGAGGAAGGAGGCAAAGACACGGGACAATAGGGGAAGACAGAAAGAGAAAGACAGGAAGAAAAGAATGAATGAAAAACAGTACAGGATTAGCACAGAGAGCAAATATGAAGAGCGAATGAGAAACTGGAGTGGTGAGGTGAGGAGAAAAGAGAGCCACACACTGGCCAGAGAAGAGAAGTGAGGGCTTACCCCACTCTCCCCTCCCCAGAGACAGGATGAGGCTGCTCCTTTGTGTTCTACTTCAAGTGGTTTCCGAACATGACGTCTGTTAGAGACAGTGCGTGCCAGATTTTTGAAGGGCCAACACAAGTGTAGGAAAGAGGGTTTTTTTGTAGAGGCATCTTTCCCAAAGCAGAGCTATTATTATGGGTGTGGGGTCTAGGCAAGATGGTTAGCAGGACAGGGGCGCCTCCTGCAACAGATGATGCTCAAAACTTAACTTGGCATGAAATCCCCAAGACATAGCTGTGCAACTCAAGAACCGTTAGTTGTTAATGATGATGGAGCTAGAGGTGAGGACATTATTAACACCTCTAACTGAAGTGTCATCCTCTGGCTCTTAGGACCTAGGATTTACATAGTTACTTATTTTTTCGATTGATTCTCTGTGAATGCCTGACTCTCACAACATATACAAACACAAACACAAAAATCAAACCCATTCACACCCATATCTGCTCCCAGTTCCTTCAGTACTTACAGCCAAATCCTGTACTAGTTTCTCTTCAAAGGAATACGCCTCTGTTTCTATCCAAAATCTCTGATAGCCATGGAGGAAGAGGTTAATAGAGCGGTGCCTGAGTGGAAGGGGTGAGAGGGGGGTCAGGAGAGTGGGACTTGTTATTTTAGGTTGGGTGGTTAGTGGTTAGTAAGCAGGACAGAGTTTTTGTACAATTCTCGTCTTCTGATTGGTCAGGGCAGTCAGTAGCTCATATTGTACCTTATAACTAGGTAATTTGTAAATATTGGAGTACCTTCTGGGCACCATAGTCAGAGCGAGACACAGCATCCCCACTTAGTTTTACTAGGTCTTTATCACATTGCCATTCTAGTGAGAAATAGCTAATTAGATCAAGTCAGAAAATATTTGCTTCAGAGAGCGATTTAGTCATTCCTTTAGATCTGTCAGCAGTTTACATGATACAATTGAAGTCATGTTGTAGTTTAGTATCAAATGAAATCCTTCCTACCATCCCCCGTTCAAGGAACAGCTCAGCAGGGGTCTCCAGCAGTTTACTCAGGAAGGCAAGAGCTGGGCATGCTAGGCCATAAGGCATACATACCTCCCGTGTACCTCTGAGATCCTGGCTGTACTCTGGAGTCTGGCTCATGCTATTTCCTACATGCCAGGACTGACTTCCTGAAAAGTTAGTCACAGAAGCACAGCTATGTGCTATGGTTGGTTATAGCAAGCCAGGCCGAGAGTGTAGATGAGGACAAGAGTGGCCATTAAGTGTCTCTCATTAGAGTCTGACCAATCAGAATTTTACTTTAAAAAAAAAATTGTACAAATGTATATTCTTATGGCAACATTAACTCATGGCCAAGAACGGAGGCATGTGCAGAAAATGAGCCAGTGTCTTTAAGGTTACATTACCATTAAAATGGGAATTAGTCTGTCATACTGAGTTTTTTCATTAACCTTTTCCAGCCAAACATGTTGAAAGGTGATCAGGAAGAAATTGTTAATTTTGTGTCTGGAGAAAAGCATACAGGATTTTCTTTGAAACACCAACACCAGAGAAATAGCATCTCTATAATTAGATAAAGCCCTTTTGTCCTTTAATCTGGAAGATTCCATGGAGCATAGACCATCACAAAGTAGGGAAGATCCACCTCCATTGTCACCTCCTCAATGAGCTGGCTGCTACAAAACTGATCTGCTTCCCCTCATGCTAGAGAAGACCCCCAGGCAACTGTTCTTGAGCATCTGGCTTGAGGACAGCAGGCCTTACTACTGAGAATTCTTAAACTTTTTCTGGCCTATCTAGGTGTAGGAATACTGAAGGAACACCCCGATAGAAAGACATGGTACCAACATCATTTTTAAAAAGCTGGTTTTGAGAAGGATAATTTCTGCCTGCCTGGCCTGGCCTGGAGAGGTGTATGCAGAGCTCAGTTCTTCAAAGTACATCCTCAGGTAGGACATCTCACTGAGAGGCGAATGTTTTCTGGCATTTTCATCATGTCCAGAAAACTAATAAAAAATCTTATTACAATTACAATCTTAATCTACAATTTTAAATGACTATCAACCTTACTTTTCTGCCAGAACTTCAGCATCCTGTGTATGTATGGCTAATTTCCATTTTCATCTTTTCAGTTATGAATTCTACTTGATTTTTACTGTTTCTTTATTCTCCTCCAAATAAGGCAAATCTATTTTCCTGGGAGGGATCCTGTGGAGCAGATGTATATCTTAGAAGCTATGATTGCCCCATTTTCAAAGACCCTAAACAGGAATACTCTCTTGGTTCAAGGCAAAGTACAGGATTTTCTGGATAAATGACAGCTAAGATCCACCATTTGATGAAAACAAAGGCCAAGCAGAGGATGGACTCTGGTCTCATAGTCTAGAGAAACATATTGGTGTATAGGATTCAGAATGCTTTTGTACAAGTCAATTGTCCATGGTCAGCTGAGGCTGTTTCCAGAGACTGGGAAGTTGATGAATCAGAGCTTGTTACTCAGTCACCAGCTTTGTAGATTGATTATAAACCTGCTCTCACCTACTCTCCAGTATATCTTTGAACAAGGAAGTTGTCTTATCACCAGACATGCAGATCAAGTCCTAGTAGTGAGTACAGGCCTTGACCCTTATTGATATTAAAACAGTGTAGCTCTGCAATGCCCTCCAAAGGTCCTGCATTGAAGGCATCAGTCTCTGCTGTTACCAGGAGGTGGTAGATCCTTTACAAATTGAAGTCTAGTAGTGGGAAGCAAGGGACGCACCCTTAAAGGGGATTTTAGGACTGTTCTACCCCCTCTTTCTGGTTTCTTGCCTCTGTGAGGTGAGGAACTTGCTCTACCCCACACTCATTCCCATGATTCTCTGCCTCACAACAGACTAAAATGATGCCACCATGCCTGTGAAACCATGAACTAAAATGAACTGTTCTTCCTTTTAAGTTGATTTGCCTCAAGTGTTTTGTGGTAGTGGAAATCTTACTAACACAGATTCCCTATGTTGACAGAAGATATGCTAAACAGTATGAGCAAAACACCAAAACTAATCCATCCACCCAAATTTCATATCATTTTTACTTCAAAGTACAAAAGACCAAGATAAGCACACAGATTAGCCTCTGGGTATCTCTAGCCTTTCTTCCTCTTCTTGTTTTTAAATGAGGACTTGCTGTATAGCCTAGGCTAGATTCGTATTCATGATCTTCCTGTACCTCCTGAGGGTTGGGATTACAGGCATGTGCCACTGAATCTGGCTACCCCTTTCTTCATCTTGATGGTAAATACACTGCGATGAAGGATTCTCAGGTCTCATTTTTTTTACTTCTTCTTTTTTTTTTTTTTGCCTCTGATTAATAGTAAATTTTGTCATTTCACCCAGTGTCTGAGCAGGGAAATGATGAGGTTTGGGCTAAGGTATTTTAGAAAACAGTTCCCCGTTCCCAGAATCATTTATGTTCTTACAAAAACCCCTATCTCAGCAAAAGCAGAGAGCCTCATTGTGTATTGTTGGGAGGCTGTGAAGGCCCAGGGTGAGGCATCCTCACCTGCCTCCAGACTTCCCTTGACTGTGTAGTAGACCATTATACAATACAGTCTGCAAGACACCGTAAGCCAAGGACCCCAATTCCAACTGTTAGGATCAAGCTGTCCCAAGAGAGCTCAGCTGTAGGAGGACACTTTAATTCCTATCTTGGGCTCACCTGGCAGAAAATAGTGACGGAGAACCTACCTGGGTAGATTGTAGAGGGGGGCCATCCTGAAACAGGCCACCACTGCCCGTTTCCGTTGCTTTGACAACAATTTGTGCCATACTGCCTTTTTGGACCTCAAAGGCTGTTCCACCTAAGAAGAAATCACGTGAGTAGGTACATAGTAGGCCAATATGAGTGGCAGACTGAATGGCTCAGACAATTGACTCTGGAATAATATTGGTTTTGCAACTGAAGTTAGCAAAACTGTCCCCAGCAGTCATTCTTGTGTGACAGTCCTCTGTTTTTCTTCACTTTCCCAAGTGCCACTAGACATGGATTGCAGTTTTACAAATGGCAAAGAGCTGTAGTAAGTCCTTTGAACTCATACTAAGAAGTCGTAAGAGGACAAGGGAAAGCTGAGAGGGTTACATCCACTAGGCACCAGGCAACATTTGGGGGTGATGGGGGATAACATCCAGTGGCTGCCTTTTGCTTCAAGTGGTCTTCTGTAATTGAGAGCTGAGGACAGGGAAGACACTTCTATCCTCCAGGGCAGTCTTGCTCACGTGCTCTTTAGAGCAAACCCAGTACCTGCTCCAGGTGGAAGAGAGCCGCTGATATCCTCTGCACCCGCTCCACTGTCTTTTCTGGATTAGAAGGCTCTTCATTCCTCAGAACGTCTTTGTAGAGGTTCAGTTGCCATCTCACAGCTGGGTCATCAGACTGAAAGTTGAAGCACATCCACGAGATGAGCAGTTCCCTGCCTCTTGCGCTGAGGAATACTTCCAGTTCTATCAGGGTTCCATGTAATAAAACTCATTTTTGCTATACTTTCCTTTCTCCCTTCCTCCCTTCTCTTGTCCTCCCTCCCCTGTATTTAAAAAATATATATAACATGGGTATTTATGTATATGTGTGCCTAACTCTGTGAGCATATGATACTTGTGTCTGCATGCTTGCGGATGCCAGAAGAGGGGGCTGGATTCCCTGGAGTTTCAGTTACAAGTAGTTGTGAACTGTACTGTGGGTGCAAGGAACTGAACTTGTGTCTTCTTGAAGAGCGGCAAGTGCTCTTAACTGCTGAGCCATCTCTCTTGCCCCACTCCTTTTTTCTTAGCCTACAACATATGGATGCAATACATGAACTTCATGTTCCCCAATCCCTTTATCTCTTTGTGTTACATTTCGAATGATTTCCACAAAGCAATCTTCTAATTTCTTGATTCTGTGTTCAGCTATGCCTACCTTGTATCTTATGCCTATAGATTAAGGTTTAAATTTCGAGAGTATGTATTAGTATAATTCTTATGCTTTTTTTTTTTTTTTTTTTAAATCAAACCCATTTCCCTCCTTTTTAAGAACAAGATTCTGGTTGATTTTTTTGTGGATTCTATTGCTTACTTTGCCTAAATTCTTTAAAACTGCATTTGTATTTAAATTTCTTTCTGTTAGTTCCTTATTGCTTGTAGCATTCATTTCCTTACATGCTTTGAATCTTTTGAGTCTATTTTGAGGAATAGCTTTATTTATTTACTTTCCACCACACTTTAGTAAGTAGAGATCCTCCAAGTGGCTTCACTGTTGTCTCTGAAGGAGATTCATGAGCTTCTCTGGCATGAGACTAATTCTGTTCAAGTCTCACATCCTATATTTATGACAGAATAGGCAATCAGTCCTATATTCCTGTTTCTTTAAAGCTAATGAAACTCCAGCCCTAAGGAATGCATTTGAGTGAAGCACCCAGAGTTCTCTCCAGGAGGCTCTCCTTTGACCGGGCAAGATAGTGCAAAGATTCCTCCATCTTGTACGCTTGCTGAGGACATTTCAGGTTTAACTAGAATTTGATCTCCTTGATAAAGGATCCCATGGAAACTACTCAAATCTGTTCTAGGAACCAAGAGTCAGGATGTCCTAGCTAACTTCTTAGCTTCTGTTGAACTTCCTGTTTGTGTGGCACCCTGCAGCTAAACACTTAGCTTCATACCTTGCTTCAAATACTTGCTTTTGCAAAGCTCCCTGCAGCTGCTGAGACAGATACCAGGACATGGCTTTTGCCTTTAAAAACCCCATGTTCTGGGCACTCAGAGCCACCCAAGGTCCTCGAACACTTGGCTGTGGTCCCAGCCTGCTGGAATAAAGACTTTCAATTGACAATACACTATGTCTGAATGGTCTCTGGTGAGCTCCCTGTTAGATCCACACTGTCAAGATTTAGAGCTTCTTAATTTTTGGCAGTTATGATTTTTTGTTATTTTTTTGTTCGTTTGTTTTTCCTAGAGGATTTTATCTCTCATTGCTATACATTTTTACGGGAAAGAATCAGTACTTCTGTTTTTCCTCATTCTCATGTTAGGGCATAATATATCCTGAAAACAGCTGTTCAGAATTATAGAACTGGAGAAATCTCAAGTTGCCTCTAAATTCTATTTTTCTAATTTATTTACTTATTTTTTTTTTTTTTTTACCCAAGACACAAACTTATTTTGTTTCAAAAGCATTCAAGAGTAGCAGGCGCTAAAATGTCCTCCCAGGAGCCTCCTTCGCTGTTCATCAAACACTGTAGTCAATAGATTCAGAGACTTAATCCGAACCCCCCCCCCCCAGAGATGGCCTACTGCTCATTAGAAAGTGTAACACATACTTATTAGAGGTCTCTTTGCAATAGCAAAGGAAAAAACCAAGCAACCAAGCAACCAACCAAACTAAAAAAAAAACCACCAAAAATTGAAGACATGGCTGTAAAGCTTAGTCTCTCTCTCTCTCTCTCTCTCTCTTTCTCTCTCTCTCTCTCTCTCTGTATGTGTCTGTGTCTGTGTGATTTGTTTGTTTGTTTGTTTTGAGACAGGGCTTTCTGTAGCCCAGGCTGTGCTCAAACTTGCTATCAGAACCAACACTGGCCTTAAACTCCTGACCCTTATGCCCTTGCCTCTCATCTGTAGCAATTAAACAGTTTTTAGAATACATTTTAAAACATGACTGAAGTGTGGCATGGTATATATCTGTAATCTTAGCACTTGGGAGGCTGAGGCAAGAGGGTCTCAATATTGAGGTTAGCCTAGGTTGAATAGCAAGACTGTATCTTAACAGTCAGACAAAGTAAGCCAAGCAGGAGGACCAGGTCTTCCATCCATCAGGGCAGCCTGTGAGAGATGAAGCATTACCTTCTCCTGCAGGTGCAGGTTATTCCGAAGATGTTCCTTGACTTCTTCATCAGTGTCCCTCTGTGGAAAGATGCAAAATCTTATACCCATGGGTCACTTTGGAAATGCAACACAGGGTAGAAGGAAGTATGGATGATCAGTGCACAATTTAAAGGGCAACTTTCTTAGAAGAACAGAAGGAGAGAAGTAAAGGAGACTTACCCCAAGTTACTGACTCCTAGACAGCTTTACAAAGTATGTACTTTTCCCTCAACCCCCACCCTTGCTACCACTGTAAAAAAAGAGCACCCCCCACCCCCCACAACCTTTCCTCTGCACTCAGCTGGACCACAGAGGCAGCTTACACAGCTGTATCGTGATTTTGCAAGTGAGATGAGCTCCTGATCGCCTGGAGTACACATGTTCAGACCAATGGGCAGCATTTTCTTGAGCGCGGCCACGATGAGGGACGTCTGGATGGAATACAAGTCTCCTCGCCTCTTTGTCTTCTTCCGTTCCTGGTCCTGTCCTCCAGACTAGGAGATGATGTTGAAATAAAGAGAGAGGCTCAGTGACTCTCTGAAAGGAACTGCCTCAGCTCAGGGGTAGCTTGCTTCCTTGAGGCCCTGTCCGTACAGGTTGGGCCTTACTACATTTCAAAGAACAGTAAAAGAACAAAAACAAAAAATATGTTAAGCAAAAACAAACCAGATGGCCATTAAAGACCAGCCCAAACCCGAGCCTTCTCCTCTGTACATGCACACAAAACCACAGTAGCTAGACGCACAGCACAGACATCCACAGTCTTTTCTTACTTGATTCTGCACCAAAGGGACGAGAGTCACAACAAAAAGAATGACTTTTACAATAGGTAAAATAAGTCCCACAAGGAGCAATGCCCTTCTACTGGGATACCAGTTAAAATGTGGAAGAGCATCTATCACAGAACCAGTGGCCTGTTTCCACGGCTGAAGCTGGTATTTGATAGCACAGGCATTCCACACAGCCTCTCCACCATGGGGCAACACAAATTCTTACAGGAAAATCGAGACTAGGACTGCTTTGGGATCTGGCTTGGTATGTGGAAAAACTATTCATGAAATAAAGGAATTCGCTAAGCCTCTGAGAGTTTTTCTAAGTTTAATTTTATTTTTAATTTTGCATATTTGCACTCACATGTGTCTCTTGTGGGTATGTGCACATGAGTTCGGTTTCCACAGAGACCAGAAGAGGGTATCCAATGCCCTGGAGCTGGAGTTTCAGGAGGTTGTGAGCTGCCTGAGGTGGGTGCTGGGAGTTGAACTGGGGTCCTCTGCAAGAGCAGCAAGTGCTCTTAACTACTGTGTCATCGCTCCAGCTGATGAGAGTTTGTTTTGTTTATGCCTTACCATTCTTTGTAGAGTTTATCCAGCAAAGTATTAGTGGTTTTGTTTTTTTCCCCGTGGTGGTGGTGGTGGTGGCTGTAGTTTTGTCTATTTGTTTGTTTTGAGACAGGTCTCATATGGAGCCCATGTTGACCTCAGACTTGTACCATTCCTGCTTCAGCCTCTCTATCCCTAGGCTTACAGGTGTAAACTACATACTTGGCTCTAAGTGATAAATGTAAGAGAGAAATCCAACTTGCTTCACTATAGGTGATGGTAGCTCCCAGACAAGCAACCAAAAACCACTCAGCACCCACAGCACACATAGTAGTCTGGGTGCATGCAGGAGACAAGATGCTATAGCAACAGGCTTTTTATAATACTATGCTTGGAAGAGCAATGCTGACCCTGCTTCATAGACTTTGCCTCAGCTGAATAACCAGATTATATAAGCAGGGAAGGCTTTGTGGCCTCAAATTTGTCAGGGACCATCATGAGGAAATGCTGGTTTTGCTTCTGATAACATGCAGTAGCAGTATTATAGTTTACAATGGCATGAACACTGAGCAATGTGTGTCTATCCCCTCCCCTAGAAGTGGCACCTAAGGTCTAGCTCTCTTGGCCTAGGGAAGAACCTATTTGTGAGATATATGGTTCCTTTTTTTCCTTTTATTTTTTGTATTTATTTTATTTTACATATATGAGTATTTGGCCTGTATGTATGTATATCTCATATTTGCACTACGTGTCTGTCTGGTGCCAAGGAGTTTAGAAGAGGGTATTGGACCCTCTGGATAAGATGACTGTGAATCACTGTGTAGGTGCTAGGAATTAGCCAAGGTCTTCTGCAAGAGCAATAAGTGTACTTAACCACCAAGCCAATGTCAAAGCCCAGACATGTGTATTCCAAGAGAAGTGCCAGAATCAATTCTGCCTTTGGACAAATGACTATGTTCCAACATGTGAGAGAAATTCCTAATGACTAATGACACACTATTGAAAATGTGATTTCCTCCACCAGGCTACATGAACAGCACTTTCAGCTACTTCTATTACCATTTTGGAAATCAGTCTGATAAAAGAGAATTACAGAGGCATTGTGTCCCTAGTACTCCAAAACCAGAAGTCAACGCCAGTATGCAAGTTAGGAGGGCAGTTACACATAGGAGAAGGGAAGAAATGATGCAAAGGTCCAGAGAGGCCTCTCATATACTGTCCACATAATATGAAACACTACAAGTTCTATGCTCACAGAGCTTCCTAGGCTCCTTCTGTGTTCTACCATTGAGTGGAGAATTCCAAAGGAAAAATCCACCTGGTAATCACCTAACCCATCCATTAAGGATAGAATCTGGCTATACACATATGATCTACATGGTATCATATATGTATAAATGTAAGCAATAACACACAGCACATGGGTAAATATGTCAAATGTAACTGTGGATTTTATATATAACCTAAATGATTTCTCAGTTATTTTGCTTAATTTTGCCAACATCATATTCTAATCATAACTGCTGCATATATGATTTCAATGTGCTTGAAACATAAAATAGAACATTTCTCATCCTCAGAAAAGTCTGAAATATTTTAGGAGTGAAAATATGATACTCAGAGATGGTGAGTTTTTTGAGGTCACACAGGAAGAAAGCATCTGAAACACCACCCAGACACAGCTATATCTGGCCAAGGCTCCATTTTCCTTTTCTTCAAGCTGCATGTGAACTGACTCTTACATGTCTCCTCTTTTCCAACACATACTTTGGGTCAGAGGGTTTGGAACAATAGCATTAGATACTTATTATTGAACAGAAAGAGAAGAATTTCTACACAATGAACTTCAGGAACAATCAGAAAGTTTCTACATCAAGTATACATTTTGTGTACAAGCTTAACATTATCTGCTGATTTCAAACTTGAGTTCAGTCCCTGGTAGACTGTCTTTGAATCATAGGAGCTTAAATCAGAGGCAGAACACATGTAATATGAAAGATCTGGGGTTACTAACAGAAATTAGAAATCTAAACCCGGTACCATGGCAGAAGAGTGAGTCTCTGAAGCTCCCGAGCCCTGCCAGGCCTATCTCCGGCAGTATGGTAGCTGCCAAACTAGCAGAGTAGGCATCCAGAAAAGGGAACAGAGATAGCAAGGAGACCTTGGGTAAGGCAAAGCTTCTGTGGCTTCCCCATTCCAAGGATACATAGACCTACAGTCACTCTGACAGGTAGTTGCCTTCCCTGGGACCCACAGGTTAGAAAATCCACCTGTACCACCCCCATGGTGATCACAGAGCGGAAGGGGACAGAGCCTGACATCACTAATACTAGGACAGAAAAGACACATCATGCATTTGACCTGTACCTTTACTTGCATGGCCTGTGTGGGAAGACAAAAGGAAAGAAACAAGGAGAAGAGTCAGTCAGTAAAAGCAGGGATTCAAGGCATCAGGCAGCATGTTATTCATAGCTTCTTAGGCCCAGTTGTTTAGTCAGCACTACAGAAACTCAACACTTCATGTAAGCATAGCATGAAGACTGAGGGGAGGTTAGAATGTAGGTTAATTTGCCTGTAAAGAATTATATATTTATAATAATATTATATATTTATCTGCATCAAGCACTTCCGGCCTGGGAGGAAGTTACCTCAGAGACCAGCTTTCCAGAGTGTATGCTTTGTAGCTACTCATAGAAACTCTTGATATATACACTGTCTCCTCTTCTACTTCCTTTAACCACATGTGGCTGCAGACAATTTGCATGTACCCAAAGACTTCAAGTTTTAATTTCTCCCTCCCACCACATTATCATCTCCAGCATAATGGAGAACCAAGTTAAAGGCAATGTCTGTCGAGATCATTTGGTACATTTGATACATAAAACATTATTAGCCTAATGTGCTATTTTACCATTTTTTTCATATTTTAATTTTTTTCATCCAATATATTTTGTTCCTATTCTTTCCTCTCCCCCAATTCCTCCCAAAGCCTCCCTACCTCCCTATCTGTCCAACCTTGTTCTTTCTCTCTCTCTTAAAAAAATCTGAAACCAAAACTAAACCAGGCTTCTCAAAAGCATACACAGAAGCAAAACAAAGTGAAACAAAACCTGGACTCCTTTTCATGTGAGCTATTTGCAATTGATAAAAATATATTTTAAAAATTACTTTTAGCACTGAGATGTACATGGCTTACACAGGGCCCTAGCTTCCATCCAAAATAATGAAATCAAAGGAACAAAACAGAGCAAACAACAATGACAATGGAGAGACCATGCTTTTGGGCTGGGCATGATGGTGTACACTTTTAATGTCAGTACTGGAGGCTGGGGCAGATAGAAGAAGAGCTTAAGGACAGCTTGGCCTACATGGTAGAATCTGAGGTTAGCCCGGACTACATAGTAAGACTCTGTCTCTAGATAGAGTGAGAGAGGAAGAGAGGGGGGGAGAGGGAGGTAAAGAGAGAGAAGAATGGAGGGGGGTCCTGTAATCCTGTCCAGAATAATTTGAGATTACTCACAACCTAAACAGCAGAGTCTCTCGAGTCTTACACTGCAACTTTTAGACATGCTTTAAGTCAAATTTCCCACATCCTGAAGGCTGTGCCTTTATTCTTCAGGACTAAGTTTAAATACCTCACAGTAATTCCCCAATTGTAGTTTATATGCCCTCACAACAACTTCACCTATCTGCTCATAGGTCAAACTACAGCAGTACTTTATGTTCAAGCAAGTGACTTTCTGGGTAGCTCTTAAGGGGGGAGGGGAACCCAAACCAGAAAACCCAGATTTGCAGTCTTCACGTTTTTCTGAGACGTAGGAGTTTGATGAAGGTACATTCCCTGGTAGTATCTGTGCCACTAGAGCGCAGGGGACTCACATCAGGCTTTGATCAAAGATAGACCTGCACTGCAGGAAGTCGTTACATCACAGAGACTGTAAGTGAAGTGAATGCAAGTCAGCTCAACGTGAGGTGTTAGAGGAAAGAATTTCTAGAAATCAGTTTGAGAAATGGTGTGTTTATGTGGGGGGAGAGGGAGATGGAGATCGTGCAAGGGGGGATCATGAGAAAAGGGGAGAGAAAGGAGGGAAGGGAGAGAGACTAGAGAAGAAATGGTAGGTGTGTGTGAGAGACGGATAGAGTTAAAAAGGGAAAGAGAGAGGGAGAGAGACAGAGACACAGAGTGAATATGAAAGTGAAATGATTAAAAAATGTAAGAACAAAGAAAACAGAAGAAAGGATGCAGAGCAAGGAAGTGAAAGAGAATAGTGTGTGTGTGTGTGTGTGTGTGTGTATGTGTGTGTGTGTGTGTATGCATTGAACAAAACTCACACATAATTTTGTGTGCTCTTGAAAGAAGCAAATATACCTTCACAAACCAACTCCTGTCCTTTCCAACCCACTAAAAACACACCAACGCCTGTGTCTCAATGGTTTATCTTAGCGTTTATAACATTGGTCAAGGACTGTTTTAACATTCCTTTAGCTAAATGCTTTCTAACTTACCATTCCCCTCCGAGGAAGCTGCTGCCGTATCGCCAGAAAACAAAGTACATTTAAAAACCAAGCCGAGCCAAAATATTTGCTCAGCTAGTCACATTAGCTAAATATATAGTCACAAACTTGTGCTTTATAAACAAAATATACAATGAGCTTTCAAAAAAAAAAAAATCTGTGTTAGCTGCCAGCAAAATAATATATCTTTGAAGGGCTCTTAGAATAACTGGGTGGAACAACGTGGCCCACTGTATATTTTTTGTGCTTCCTTGCCTTCAGGCATGACTTATGCAGTGTGTGACATGCAGCATTCATAGATGGGTACCTCCACCAAGACTTCCACCAAAGGCCTCTTCATTTATGCAGCACAAGAGTGCAACTAAGAACAGGGACAAATGCAAGTGATGGTGGCAAGCGCCCATTCACACAAGGTAGCAGAGAACATTTTAGTGTACAGACTAGAAGCAAGGGCAAGAGGGAGTCAACTAATATGGAAGAAAATCCCCTCTCTGGATTCCCACAGTTTTCTATCCTCAGATACCAGAAATGGACATTTATTGGAGGCAATGAATCTGTCTCAGAGCGTTCATCAAATGATATTCTATCTGACACCTGCTGCTGAGTACTGACTTTTAACCAGACTCTCTTGGGACTGTAAGCTTAACCCTATTATGTAGATTGGAAAGCTGGACTCTGAGGAATTAAGTGAATTAAACAAAGCCCTAGTTGGCACCTTGGCCACAGGTATTTTCCTTTTTATTTCTGTCTTTTTACTACTATTTTCTCTGTTCTGAGGCAATAGGGTTGGTGTGAATGCAAAATGCTCAGAAACAATCGGCATAGAGCCTCAGTGGAAATGCAGTCATTTGCTCCTAAAGACAACCCTTTCCAAGAGGAAACTTGAACATTCTCTGACCAGGCAAATGCCCCCTTTTCTTGTACAGCATCATGAAGGAATAGAATGTTATGTTAGGTTTTTTTTTTTTTTTGTGAATGAATTGTGAAATTGTTTTCTATTGCTTCATTCATTTATAAACTCAAAGATCATGATGATCCATCCATCACCAGAGAGCTGAGATGGCTCTCCCCATTCCTGCCCATCAATCATATCAGATTGCTATGGATGCTAGCTGGGTCTGTCCTGAGCCAGAGGATCTACCCAGTGTAAAAGGTAGCCTGATATCTGTCTGGGATTTACTGACTTTCCGTAGGCAATCTGGGTTAAAGGACAGCTTGTGATGGCCACAAGAGGACCCTGCAAAGGTATCTTAGATAAGCGGGAGTCTGGGAAGCCTGGGCTTGTGGTACCCAAGTGGAACAGCTGTGTCTATCAACAGGTAAATCAAAAGAATGTGGAAAACCGGATTAAGTGTATCTAAAGCACCAAAGGAGACAGCAAAAAATTCCTTTGCAGCCAAGATTCTCTGGGATTATAACCTCTCTGCTTTGTATATGCACACAGTCCACTGTCAACTTTATTTGGCAGCGTATGTTAAAAGTGTATTCTAGTGTGTCCTGGAGAGTAGATTGTAAACTCTACAGTCAAATTTTGGAAGAAGTTCTAGTGTTAAAACAGATGAAAGACAGAAGAGGCAGTGCTGAGTGGCTGCAGCTGACTGGAGCCAGCTGCCCCACTTGGTATAGCCTCAGGGATTCAAATTATCATTGTGGTATCATAATAGTTTCTTACTTGCTACGCTGAGACATTGGTTGTCCATCCCAAATGGTTACTAGAAAGGTGCTCAAGGCCCTCACTTCAAGCCCATGATTCCCATCTTGCCAGACCCACCTTTCACTTCTCAGGAGGTCCTCATGCACACTCCACCTTCATGTTCCTCACAGGCAGCACTGTGTCAGCCACGAGACAGTTGTCTCTCATCTATTACAGGCTATTTATACTTGACATACAAGCCAAACCTCCCCGAGGCACAGTTCTCAAAGAAACAGGGTCAAGAGTAAGCCACTGCCAGTAACAAGACATCACATTTAAGGAGACTTGGCTTTTGTATGTGCAACTGAGGAAGTGTGGCTAGCAATTCTCTCCAGCCAAGACAATGAAGCTTCATTGTATAGAGCTGACTGAGAATGAGATGCAAGTTCACTTTCCCTCCTATAGGTTAGCTTCTTCCCTAGCCAGTAGAGTGGCATGCTCTCTTTCAAACATCCCCTGCAGAAAGATGGACAGACGTTTGGTTTTCTGAGGGCAAATGTCATGGAAAAATGAACATAGGCAATTAAGAGGTCAGCACATCTGGAATAAAACAGATGCTGGCATTTCAAACAGAAAGAAAACAAGCGTGAAGCCAGGGTGCATGCTGAGAAGGTGTAAAGGCAAGGTCATTTCCTCCCGACCCATCAGAAGGTGGCTTTGCACACTTGTGCTTCTGTGGTGTAGCTATACTGGACACATTTCTATTTTAAAGCCATTCACAGCAGTGTCTGTTTGGAGACCTTTCAAATGCCTTGGGCAAGTGTTGAGTCTTCAACTTTTTGATATACAAGCACTCATTTATTCACAAAGCATGATGACACTGCTGCTCAACAGAAGCTTCTTCTGGCACATTGTGTGTGAAACAGCAATAGAGGCTGCTGGTTATATGTGGAACCTAAGTTGAGTGTGTTATTTGAGCCCCACAGAATAGGACCTAGATCCAAGACATAGCTGAGGTCAAGGTTGAAGCATCCTTGAGACAGAATTCTAAAGACTTACTTTTGACATCTTGCTTTTGCTGTCTCCAGTTAAAAATGCCAAGTTATTAATTTCATTTTGAATCACAAAATTTTGTTCTTCCCTCTTGAAGTTCTAGAGCAGGGCAGGGTAGAGGAAGATTATGGAGAAAAAAAAAAAAGCATTAAAAGAAAGCTTCTCCAGATATATACCTGTCAAAACCATTCTAAATCCAGAGCCCAGGTGTGTCCTTACGTGAGATTTACACCATAGAATGAAGACCTCGGCCACCATGCGGAAGAGCTGGTCAGAATCAGAATCTGGACTTTTGAGCCAGTTAGATCTGCATTAAGAAGCAAGGGAATAGGTACAGGAAATTCAGTAGCCATGACAATGATCATACTCCATAAGTAACAGCAATATATATTTAGTCAGGTAAAACTTCATTAGCATATGAAGACAGTAAGCCTCATACATTTAGGTCCAGGTTCAGAATTGGATAAGTATCATTTATACTTTTATCAAAGTTTTCAAGACTTGTCTCAGCAAACAATTGTCAGACTCTAACATTTCAAAACCATCACCTTTGCTTTGTGTCTTTTGTAAGTAGATGGTTAAACCATAAGTTTGGAAACAGACCATTCCAGATGCCTCACTGCAGAAAGAATTGATGAATAAACCTTGCCAGCCTATGACAACAGTGGCGACTATGGCACCCAGTTCTACCCTGGCGTTGGCTATGGAAAGCCTCTGAAAATCTGAGCCTCATAAACATGTCATGCCCTATACCTTTGACTCTGAAAACCAGTTCTTTGAATGGAAGATTTAAGAGAGTTTAAATTTTGTGTGGGGCTGTGCTTTTGAACACATATGCTTGCAGATATCAATGGAGGGCATCAGATCCCCTGGAGCTGGAATTACAGGTAGTTGCCAGCTGCCACAATGTGGGTACTGGGAACTGAACTCAGTCCTCTGTAACAGCAGTACTTGATCTTCACCACTGAAACATTTCTCTAGTCCCTCAAGGCCAGTTTTCTGAATAAAAGAAAATTTTGTCTATTATTTAAACTGTTTGAACAAAAACCATATCTCTTTGTGGGTGGTGGTGTTGGGCTTGTGGTGGTGATGGTGGTGGGGTTGTAATACTGGTAGGTTGGTGGTGGTGGGTGGTGGGTGGTTGTTGTGGTTGTGATAGTGGTAGATGGGTGTTGGTGTGGGGCAGTGAGGATATGTTCATGTAAAGAGACCAGAGAACAACTTCAAGTGTAATTCCTCTTATATTATTTCTTACTGGCCTGGAACTCCCCATGTTGACTTGTCTGGCTAGCCATCAAGCTCCAAAGATGTGTCTATCTCTGCATGCCATTAAATAAAACAATACAAAAATAGCCCCCCCAACAAACAAAGAAACAAAAATCCTGTAGTTTCTGGAGACCATATTTATAGGCAAGAACTTTACTAAGCACTTTCTCTAGTCCCAGAAACCAAGTGTCTTTTATAACCTCTTAATCACCTTGGAAATCCACTATAAATAGGCACTATTTTTTTTTTCCCTTTTAAAAACTAGGTTAGGTTAAGACATAACCTAATAGTGACAAGATGGCTAAGTCAAACTCAGTCATTATCTATAAGTTATCTTGCCCATGTGTATCTTATGCATTTGATTAAGCTGTATTTCAAAAAGGCAGGGTGAATCGCTATTTTCCCAATTTCTGCATAGAATGATTAAACACACACACACACACACACACACACACACACACACGCACCACTCTTCTACTCAACATTTTTATGTCAAACATGGGTAGTTTCTTCACATTAAGCAATTACTCAACTTTCCAGGAATCCACCCACCAATTCAATCATGACATCATCTGGAGTTAGCAAATGTCCCAGATATTAAAAACTCAGTCCCACCAGACTGCTCTTCAGTTCATACACTAGCTTCAGAATGCAACCACCTGGCTGCAAATCAGGAGTATTTACAGTTCTTTCTGTTCATGGTTAATAAGAACAACTCATAGCTCTGGAAGTCAGTTTACTTGTTATTAATACTTTATCTTAAAATCGAGAAACATGAAAGATACAGGGCAAGATATTATGAATGAAAATTCCTGAGAGGAAGTTGTGACTGGCTATGAACAAAAACACCTAGGAGGAGTTTCTGTGTCTTCAGAGACTGATGGACCAATTGGAACTTCAGTATTGTGGAGAAATTGAAATGTTATAGACTACTAGGCTAATTACTTTATCTAGGGCTAGTTTTAGTCTTCTGGAACAGCCAGTCCTTGCCCCACCCTATATCTGAATTAACACCTCATGGTTATAAATAAAAACCTCTTAGAAGCTATTACCTTAGCAGAACATTCACTCCTACCAACCCAAGCACTAGGGATGTCATCAGATAGCATCGTGGGCTTATAGAATACCTACTCCATGTTGTTGTACCCATCTCTCTTGTGTACCCACCAATGTACTTTATAAATTGCCTTGATTTATGAATTTCTTCATTCTGTAAAACTATAAAAACTCTGTGAAACTGTTTTTACCTTGGAATATGGAATTTGGGGTAACTAAATGGTCACTCAAAATAGTTCCAGAATAAATCTATTGTTTCCTTTAAGATGTGGGCTGTAGTTTTTATGTTGACAATGTAGAAGAGGAGTCAAGATTCCAACCTTTCTCCAGGTACCTCACCCTCCAGGTATCTTTATGTTTCTAACAGTTCAGAATATCTACAAACTCCAGAGTTTAAGGTTTTTAAAAAGAGGCTTTATTTCATAATGTTACAGTTTGTTTCAAATGTCAACCTGACATACCTGGGAAGAAGAGGGTTCAATTGAGCAATTGCTTCTATCAAACTGGCTAGTGGGCATGTCTGTAGGGCTATGTGATGTAGGAGGGCCCAGCCCACTGTGGAAGGTACCATCCCTAGGCTAATGGGCCACGGCTTTATAAGAAAAGTAGCCAAGCAAACCTGGGACTGTAAATTTTTAAGTAACCTTCCTCTATGGTTTCTGCTTCAAGCTCCTTTTGTTGGAGTTCTTGCCCTGGTGTCTTTTAATGATGGACTATATTTTGTAAGCTGAAATAAATGTTTTCTTCTCCTAAGTTGTTTTTTGTATAGTGTTTAACATAGCAACAGGAAGCAAACAAGAACACATAGACATGATAGGTTAAATCATTGGCTTTGGTCATTAACTCCGTCTATAGCTCCTTTCTTCTGGAGAGGTCAAGAAGTTAGAAGGTAGAGTTGAAAGTTCCAAAACATCTAATTATGTAGTTGATTCCTCATGAGTGTGAGCTCAAGTGTGGTGGAATGAGGCTTATTGTGAAAAACAAAAGGCAATCCTATAACTCAGACAGTCCCAAGGGTTTTAGGAGCCCTGTTCCAGGAACCTGGAAGCCAGATTACATTTCTTTTTTATGAAATAAATTTCTTTTATTTTTAAGATTATAATATACTTACATCATTTACCCCTCCTTTTCTTCTCTCCAACCCCTCCCATATACCTTCCTTGTTTTCTTTCAAAGTCATTAACTGTTGATACATGCATATGAGTATATGCTTATACATTCCTGAATATAACTTGCTCAACCTATATAATGTTACTTCTATGTATGTTTTTAGGACTGACCATTTGAAATTGGATAACGACATGATGTTTTCTTCCTTGGGGATGACTATTAACATATAATGGTAGCATAGAAGTTAAATCATATGGCTTTCTTGGAGAAAAGAAACAATTGGTTGCTGGTGCTAGGATGTCTTTAATTCTAGCACCTAGGAGGCAGAGGAAGGCAGATCTCTATGAATTCAAGGCCAACCTGGTTTACATAGTGAGCCTTCTTCTAAAATATGGGGGGAGGGGGAACAATTGGCTCTCACAAATAATCTGAAAATTGATGTATCTTGCCCAATCATCAAGAGCAAATTATGGAGCTGAGGAGACAGCTCAGCAATTGAACTCCTCACTCTTCAAGTGTGATGGTCCAAGTTTGAATCCCTAGAGCTCATGTAAAGTCAGACTTAATAGCATGGGTTTGTGATCTCAACACTCCTACAGTGAGATGAGAGGCAGAGACAGGAGAAACGCTTGAAGCTCATGTGCTTGATAGCCTGGTATACTCATTGGAGAATGCCAAAGAAACCCTTTCTTAAGCAAGGTGGGAAGCAAGGTGGGAAGCAAGGATGAGTAATTCTGAGCTCCATGCATGTTCCTGCAGTTATACAAATGCACACATACACACACACACACACACACACACAGAGCTAGTTGGGGAAATATGATTGGTATTCTCGGACAGCCTGATAGATAGTCCTACCCACTCATGGAGAGCTCCATGGCAGGTAAGGAAGAGAAACACTATAGAGGTCAATTCACTTTTAGATTTTTCCTTTCTTCTTACTCTAGCTCTAACCACAAGAACATTATTACTGAACCACTTTTGTTTTCAAATTCAACTGTCATCTTCTTTATATAGGAGATGTGGATTTTGTTGTTGCTGTTGCCGTTGTTCAGGGTGATATCCTGTCCCACTAAATACCATGGTACTCCACCTGCCTTAACCTCTAACCAGGAAATGATCAATCAGATCAAAGTGGAATTTGAAGAATGAACTTCTTGGAAAAGTTCTCTAAGAAGGGATCTCATAGCAGAAAGTATCTTTTTGCCTTTGCCCTGTGAAATTTGCTTTAATCTTTTCTGTTTAGAAAGAAAACCCAAAGTCTGGAACTCTAATTGCCATATTAAAATGAAAAATAACTTTGGAGATGGAAGGCAATGGGAAAGATATAAAGACAAAAGTGTAAGGGCCCACAATGAATGAACACTGACCATACACTGCCTATCTTTGGGTTTCTTTTCTGCATAATAGACTTCTCATCTCTTTAAGCAGTATAGTCACTTCTTCATTACCTGCAGCACAAATGCAATTCAAGTTTGAGGTTTGAGACTGATAAGCTCTTTGATTTTCCTTCACATTGATTTCTCCAGAAAGCTTTTTTCAGGGTTACATTTCTCATTTTATCAGAATCACCAGCTGTTCATTCCTTGGTGTTTTAGTTTAAATTAGTTTGGTGCATTTGTGAAAAGAGGCAAGGGTCAGATCCTAATCTGCCAAGGAAAGGTACAGCCAAGGGGATGGTCAGTAAGCAAGAGTAGCAAAAATAAGAACTTAGGTACCATTTCCTGGTAGAAATTCATTCCATTCTCTTTGCCTTCATGTTGGAATGCAGTTTGAGATGGAGGAATTTAGCTTTACTCATGCCTTTTCTGAATGCGACTTTGTATTCACTGCCTCTAGTAAAGTTCTTTCTTCCAAGCCAGATTGGTGAGTATGAAGAACATCCTCTTAAATGTCTTCTCCCAGGCACACAAGCTTTCTGCTCCTCTCCTTCAAACCAGACCAAGATGACACTTGCAGGAGTAAAGATTTTGTCTTCACTTCCGTTGTTCAGACTCACTCTGTTCAGAAGGATGACTTCAGAGGATTCAGCATCTAAGTCAATACTTAGGCACTTGATCCCCATTGAGATTGTTACCTAACCCTTGGGTTGCTATTAAAAGGCAGCCATGAAATGCAAGGTTTCTAACAGAGGAGATTCAGTTTAGAGGTCATGAGTTGGGACTTTTTCAGGTAAGGTAATGGGGAAAGCAACATTAGCTGGTGAAATAACAGTATATTAACAGAGAAAACAAGAAGACTTGTGGACTAAATCTTAACAAGCTGAGCATGGTGCCTCAAGATGCTAGCTGTGATGCCAGGAAAGGAGGAGACTCATGTGAGGAGTCTCAGGCAGAGAAGACAAACTTTATTCACTCTGGGTGAAGGCTGCTTTACAGATTGCTAGGTGGCCAGATGCTGGCAGGTATCCAGGCACACACTGGCACACACATAGACTGCTACACAGGTCACATAGAAGTAGGCTCACAGGTCTGCAGATAGGCATATGCAGGCAAGGTAGGGAACATGCAGTCTCTGGTTTGGCCATACTTTTAAAAAACCTACACAACAGTGGCATTTTTGCCATAAATAGTTACGTAACACATTACATCACTACATATTTTTGTGTTCTCTGGACATCTGGTATCCATCATTTTTTTGCTGACTCATAGCCCTACAGATGTCCAGCATTAGCCATCTTGGCCCAAGCTGGGTATCCATATTATTGCCTTGTTGTCTAAACATAAACCAGTCCTTATGACATTCTGTGCACAACAGCTGTACACTTGTAATTCTAGCACTGATGAGGCTGAGACAGGAGGATTGTTGAGTTTGATGCTAGATTGGGATACATAAGCAAGACCTTGTCTCAAATTCCACATGCCCTCAGCAGGGTGGAATAAAATATGAGCAATGGCAAGAGTAAGAACTCTCCAACTTACATTTTCAAGATCATAGTTTGAAAGATGCTAAAGCTGTGCTCTTGGGTTCAGGGTCAGGTTGTCTTAGGTGAGGCCTCCTCTCAGCCTTACTGCAAGACTTCACTCCAGATAGGCCTCAGCCTAAGATGGCCACTGAACGGGGTTTACTTTGACTCCTTTTGATAGCTTCTAAGATGGATTTTTTTAAAATCAAAATTCATATGACCAAGTTCATATTTATTTCCAACACATTTCTGATTCCCAGAAAGGAGGGAAAAGACCACTGCCTTTTTAGAGACTTGTTGAATAAGTCTTGACTTCTGTCTCTAGGCAAGAGGAAATAGGCAGCTGATGTACCCTGATCTGCTCACAAGGTCTGTGTATTCTGATCTGCCGGAAGGTTTTGTGTATCCTGCCAGCTTCAGGTTCAATACTGACTAATGGAAATGTCTTTTCAAAAGCAGATTCAAACACTGTCCCATAGGGACGAAGGAAGTACAAAGGTTTAAAACAATGAGAAGACGATGGGACATAGAATTTCTTCGATATTTTAAAGTGTTGCTACATGAAAGATTAGTTTTCTCTGGCTTTAGAGAGCAAAGTCAGGGCCTATTATCCAGCCAGGTGGAGGGAACGTGAGGTGACTACAATATCTCTGTCAGCTCCTCCACTCCATCAGTCCAAGTCAGTTGGTTCTTTTGGATGGAGAAAGTACTACTGGACTCTACTGTTCTACTGTGCTGCTCTCTGTTCTCCACTCTATCTACTGAAAGCCCAGGGACATATTTTTGGTGGAAAGTGTTTATTCAAGGCTGACCCTAAGGCAAAAGAAGACTTTCCTATCTCAAATATCTATCCAACATTGAGAAATGGGCAGAAAAATCCCAAGATGGGGCAAGTCTTTTCATTTCCCTTTTTGGAAGTCTTACAGTCTTCAACTTCTTGGTCTGACCAGATAAACCACTTCTAATGGACACAAGGAAAAGAAGGAGGCATCCCTTGATTAGGAAAAAGACTGTGGAAGGAAACAAAGATAACAACAGAGTCAAAGAAGATTAGAAGGGGAGGAAAAATAAACCTCACTTTATGACCTCAACATCCCAACTCACCTCCTGCATTTCTTTCAATACCATTAACAATACACTCAGAGTCACCAATAATGCATTGGTGTCAAATTAAGGGCAGAACTCAGAGCGCTTCCTCCTGGTATCACTTGACTAAGAGCAAGCCCAGATTTGAATTCTCTGATTCAGTCTCCCTGCGTCTTCCCTCATCCTGTCTGTTTTCTGAATCTGAATCTATACCTGTCTGAAGGTTGCCTTTCAAATCCATCTGACCCTGTACGTTTGTCCCAAACAGAAGTTTTGTGATCTCTTTCCTTGAACAGTACAGAAAGTATCAAATGGGGGGAAGGAATGGGGACATGTCACAGAAACCTTTAACAAAATCTTAGAAGGGATTGAGTCACTGACTCTAACTGGCCCAGATATCAAACCACATCTGAGTGCTTTGTTCAACATTTACTGTAGCTACCCATTTATAAGACTTTTCAGCTTGCATTTGCTATTTTTAGCAAATGATTATCATAGCACATCAAATGTACATGTATTACCCTCGGATCAGGGACATGAAAGAATACTTAAGATTATAGCTATGTATTAGTTTAGCCTGTAAAAGCTGATTTCATGGGAAATCCAAGGCAAGCAAGGTTGGTTGTTAAATTGTTCATTTAAAGGCAAGTTAAGTAAACAGGCTGAGTACACAGTAGGAAAACAGTCTTAAGTGATGTTAAGATGTATTATTAACTCTGGCTTTGAGGTCCAGCAAAAGTCTTAGTCTCTTTTAATGTAAGAATTATTTTTATCATGACACATAGTCATATCCTTCAAAATAATCAAGTTGGAAAGTGTGTTTTTCTGGAATTTTATCTCAGGGCCTCACTCTTTAGCCTAGGCTGAAGTCTTGGTATTCCTTTTCCCCAGCCTTATAAGTGCTGCGCTGACAGGCATGGGCACCCATGGACATTTTTTTTCTACACTTCACTCTAGTATAGTACAGATACTTTCTGCTTTCATGCTTTCACTCTTTTGTAGGGACATACACTCATGTTGAAAGGATGTCTTTCTAAGCAGGCTCACATGGCTGTGACGCTCAGGAAGGAACGGGTTGAATAGTAGAGATGAATGAATTAATGATGATCTCAAAGACTCTCTGACATTGCCATTTTTAGCAACTGTCAAGCGCCTTGTAAACAGACCACGCTCTATCTTGTGTCTTGATCACCCACAGTGACACGCAACTCAAAAGCTATTCCAGGGGCAATCTTGCCCCAGTTTTATTTTTATTTTCACCTCAAACTCTGACAAATTTCTTCTTTAAATTGCTAACGTAATTACGTTATCGGAAATGACTAAAGTTGATACTCTAAGAGCAGAGCTCCTTTGTCAAAATGAGCTTAATTTCCTGTAGCTAGAAAAGGAAATATAATATTCTAGCCTCAATGCACATGTTTATGCATACGAGTGTAGACAATATGTATGCAGAAGATTTTTTTCTTTCAAATCCTAAATATAAGTAACCTCATACAAATTACTTTAAGTACAGCATATATTATAAAGATGAATGCTAATATGAATATGAATCTCCTGCCATGGCAAGAATTGGAAACAACTCCAGTGTCAGTTATCTTCTCTCAACCATTTTTGTATCCCTTCAAGCACCCCCAGATTATAAGTCTTTCAACTTAGGGAACCAACCAGCAACCAACTAAGGGAGTGTGGTGTAGTGAAATACTTAGTCTTTGCATCTATTCCTGGCAAAGGGGGTCCTGAGCAGTTGGAGTCGTTTTTGCTTTTCATTGAAAAACCCTTTTGGCCATAGAGGGATTTATGACTGACATGAAGCTTGCCATTTCATAACAAGTCCCTACATTGACAAGGGGTTAATTAACTTCAGGATAGTAACCACAGACAGACTAGAACTCTCTAGTGCTAGTTGGAATCAGATTACAGGCGTAGAACTTTCAATCTTATTCCTAAGCTCTTGGAAAAAGAGAGGATTCAGTTCAAACTCAAAAACCAGTGGCCATGGATACAGTCAATGTAGCCCACCTATACAACTGTTAAAGACCAAGGCTGCTGATCAGTGGTAGCATACTTGCATGGCAGACAAACCGTCCTAGGCTCAATGTCTAGTAAAACAAAGCAAAGCAAAAGAAATCACAACACAATACTACCATCAACAAAAACTCCTGAACAGTAAGACTCAGGGCCTTCTAGACAGGTGACCACACTGATGTTCAAGAGGCTGCTACACCCAGGGAAAGCATGGGGACTCTGTGCTCCTCAAACCCATGCATTTCTATTTGAATGTCCCTGAGTTATATTCTAATAAATCAGTAATTCTAAATGCTTTCTTGAGTTCTAGTGGGGCCCTGAGGATTGAACTACTTACAAGAAAGAGCATATTCTCAGTGCAAATAGCTAGTCCCATGAGTTCTGGACTTTCCCAGGAAAGGGCCTTATCTTCCACGTCTGTTAACTTCAGCCCTCAGGTAAATCAAATACACACATTTCCTAGCTTGTGCTTTCTACCCCCTCCCCGTAAACTAGAGTGCTGTAATAGGCCCCAGAAACAGATTAAGAATTTCTTTTTCCTCAGTTTTAATTTAAAAAAAAAAAAAAACCACCTGCAAAAACACATTTCCCCATATTAACATGTATTATGATATTTTCTCTTACTATGGGTGAGTATTCTGACCCAGGCTTTGTTCATAACCAATCATTCTGAGCAGGGGCTCATAGATATCTGAGTTTATATTCTGCACTGAAAAACTGGCTAGCCTGGTCACTTCCTTTTAACATTTTTTATGAAATTTGTTCGTAGACAATTTTCTATATGTCTACAATGCATGCTGTGCATTCCTGTCTTCTACCTTCTTAGCTTTTAGGTTGGCCTGGTGCTGCAGAGTATTCAGATGCTAAGTACTGGCCCTCAAGATCTGGTTGCCATCCTGAGGAGCATGTTCCCCAAATGATGGTATTTAAACTTGGTTTACCAATCTTCTCTAGTTAAATAAAAAAGTAGCTGACACCCAATTACTGGGGAGAATAGAGGTGGGGTTTTGGTTACCAAACTGGGGGCTGCAGTTAGAGACTGGGGTAGGGGGGGCCGGAGATGGGAGAGCAAGAGGTTTCCATTAAATGAAATGGGCCAGGAGCACGTGGCCGAGAAAAGCACACTTGAGGACAGATTGATGAAACAAAGCAGCCTGGGGAAGACTAAAACATTAAGTAACTTGGGGAGCACAGCCAGTCTAACATAGGAAAACAGTTTAGGGGCAATAGCCCAGTAATTGTGCTAAAGCTAATTAAATAAATTGATAGGACTCTGACTCGATTGTTGTGGGGCTGGCTGGGTCAGAATAAGAACTAACAGAGTTATTAAATACCAAACATACCATACAACAATGCCTACCTCCTTGCCACTCCCATCTCTTCCCCATTAATCTCTCTTTTATGTTTTTGTCTATTTGTTTAGTGACCTGGTCTCCTTAGTGACCAGGAGCTTGGAGCTATCCTTTGGAGCCAGGTGAACTTGGCAGTGGGTGCATAACTGAAGACAATGATCCCTCCTCCCCCAGAATCTATCAGTAGCCAGTCATCAGAAGTTAAGGTAGATCTTTGTGAGTTCTTCTCTGTTTCATCACAGACTATTAAATGGCCAATCTTGTGTGGGCCTTGCACATGTATCTTCTGTTGTGAATTAATGATTGTAATATTTGTTAGCTATTTCTTTTTAAAAGTACTACACAAACACCCGACTATGAAGCCCAACCCATGGGCTTCATATATAAGACTGGTGTTTCAAGTTGTGTCAGTCCTACAGAAAGGTCTGTGGTAACTCTGGGTAGTGTTAGAATTAGTGTACATTGTTTGGTACCCTGATGGCATTGAAGTGGAAAACCAGTGTGGGAAAGTTATATATATTTGATGGGGGGGCGGGTGTAGAAGCAAATGTCAAATAGTATAGTTTAAAGTGACATATTTGTGTATCAAATTGACAAGAGGTGGATTTGTGATGGCTAATTTTGATTATTAACTTGATTGAGTTAAGAAATATCTAGTGAGGGAGCTGGAGATATGGCTCAGGGGTTAAAGACACTGGCTGTTCTTCCAGAGGACCAGATTTAAATTCCCAGCATCCACATGGCAGCTTTCAACTGTCAGCAATTCTTGTCCCAGGGGATAAGACACACACCTGGGGTACAAGCACACATGTAGGCAGAACTTACTCACATAAAATCAAAATGAAGGTAAAAATACGAAGTGTATAGGACATTGGTGGGGCCCAAATTTGGGTATGTCTATGAAGGTATTTCTAGAGATGATTATATGAATGGGAGGACCCAACCTGAAGGTGGTGGCACCATTTCCTGGACTGGGATCCCAGGCTGAATAAATACGGAAAAGCAGGGCAGGCAATGCAACCATGATATTCTTTTTTCTCAGCTTTCTTATCTACCCAGATGTAAGTAGGCCCCTACCGCCGCACATTCCGCTGCATGGTAGACTGTGTCTCCTCAGACCATGAGCCAACATAAATCCTTCCTTAAGTTACTTCCCATCAGTTATCTGGTCCCAGCCAGGTAACTAATACAGCATGGGTCTTCAATACCACATTTTAAGGTTCCCTAAAAATATCTGTGCTTATCCTATAAATACTCTGCTTTCTTTACAGACATATAGGACTACAGGTCCCCAGATATCTCAAATTACGGGTTCAGTATTCATTATGTGAATCAAAATTTATGTGCCAAATGAACATATTAGGTTTTGATAAAGGATGGCTCATACAGAAACTTTCTGGTATAATAGGAATCAATTTGCTTAACTATGACATTCGAGCATTTCAACTATTAAACAAACACCACGAGCACACTGTCTCCTGACAACTTCTGCCCAGAGTCCCTCGTCCCAGAATGATCTTATTCTGAACCTTTATGGTTCCCAGCCTCTTATTTCCTGCAGGTCTTTGCTCAAACGCTGCTTTCCCAGTAACACCAGTTAAGGAACTGCATTTTACTTGCTCTTCCTAATTCCCTTTATTTCTCTCAATATTGTTGTACTCTGTTTTTGTTTTTTTTAAATTGTGTGTGCTTTTTTTTAACTTCCAAAATGAACGCTCCTATGCTAACGTGTATGCCCCTCTCTTAAGGCCTTGAACAGTGCCTGTCAGTCAGAGATAGCCATTGAGTGAATACACAAGTGAGTAACAAAAGTGAGGCAATGCAAACCTTATTCCATCAGCTCCCCTTGCCCTGAAGTGGCCCATGAGGACGCACGCCTCCGTCCGTACAGAATCACTGGCCAAATCACTGTATATATATTTCCTGACTACTGGTGGAAAGACTGGTAGTGGTAGCTATAACTTCCTTCATCTCCCTAGCAACCCAAAGCACTATCATCTTTCCATGTTATTTGACTGTATAAACCAGCCTTGGAGGGCAGCTGGCAGCTTCCAGACATCTCCTTCATACCTGTTATTGTCCACATAGCGGATCAGCATGGGGTAGAAGGCATAGAGGTCCCTGCAGAGGACAGCAAACTCATCTAGGATGAGGAGCTCAGCCTCCTGGGTGTCCCCCTTGCCATCAGTCTTCAGCTGCTCCTCCTCCTGCACAGTCTTCACTGCCTTCTTCTTTAGCTTCTCCAGAGTGGGGATGAAGTGGCTTCGAAGCAGGTCGGGTCTGGCTTTGCCAATGATTGGCTGGGCATACACTGCATTTGCAAACAGAGGACCTTAGTCTCATTCCATAGGTTATAACCATTAATGAAATTTAAAAAGGTGAGATTAAAGAAACCATCAATGACATCTGTGCCTAGCTCCTATCTGTAATCCTTCCATGAACGTCCCTCTCCCAAGTCCACAGTAAAGAGTGGGGATCTAGCACAGCCACCCTACTCAGCAACTCTAGGCCACAGGAGCCCCACTCAACAACTCCTTCTCTCTTCTAACAAACTATCTTCCATCATCTGACAGCCGGTTTATGTTGGCCTTGGTTCATCAGTTAGATTTTATGTCCCTGCAGGAAGCCCTTTGTTCATGGATATTAGTACTGTGTTGACCTGGGAACAAGCACTGGGTGTGTGCTTTCTATTAAGGTGACAGATATGTCAGTTACCCTGATCTGTCATTACACATAGAATATGTGCACTGGAAGTCACACTAAACCCTAAAATGTACATTTATTATGTGTTAAAAATAAAATGTATATGTATGCCTATGTGTATATGTTTACATATTCTTCTAATTATTTCATTTAAAAAATCTGCCAAAAGCATAATAGTCCAGTTAGGTTCTAAGCTCTCAGCACTGGCGTCTTCTTTGGACTTTGAGGGAGGAAGCATGAGCTTGGAAAAACTGGGGCATTACTAGAAGCAGAGAAGCTGAACAAGAAATTATCAGGGCTGCCATGTTGTCCTTTTGTAAAAAGAACGAATGGAAACCCACATGTCCTATCCTATTTTCTATCCCACTGATTAATTCTGATTATAGTATTATGAATTAGGTCACTGAGTGGAATAGTGTGAGTATTAGAATCAGAGTCATTGCAAGACAAAGTGAAATAGAATGAACACATCCTGAACCATTGACAATGGACATCCAAACATCTATTTCCACATTTCTTTAGCTTAGGGAGGAAATTCAATTAAGAACAACTACATTCCAGGAGATTTCTTTTACACCCCATTTTTCCTTATGTTTTGCTTTTCTAATACAGGAGAAAGGGATAGCTTCAACTGGAGAAGGCGAAGATAACTTTTTTTGGTAATATGCATTAACCATGGAGTCCTGACTTCTCAGCAATCTTCAAGGCACAGGCCCATTGCTGTACCAAACTGAGCATAAATTAGGTCCTTAAAACTGACTTGTATTAGTCACCAGGAGTTAAGTGGCCTTACTGAATGAGATATGGATTTGCTGCAGGAAGGACAGCTACAGTTCTGTTTCCATCAGTGTTCCTCAGTGACAGGAACTCTCACAGCCTGGGAGGAAGGGAGCAGATTCTGAGATCCTTGGCCTTCCCTTAACTCAGACTTATATATAAGAATCCATTAAATTGTCTTAGGATTAACAACCTTTTAAGGGACTGTCAATAAGGGACTGTCTACCCTGTTTATTATCTGTCCACAGGATCTGCATTATCCAGTGGTCAAAATAGTTGCAATTTTAATCTCAAATAATTTCTGAGACCGAGAGGATGTAGGAATACTTCCCACTTGTTCTTCTAGAAATGTGTCTATTTATTTGCCAGGAAAGGTCACCATTCAGTGTTGTGCTCCCTGTAGCCTAGTATTGCTATTTCATGGTCCAAGAGGTTGGATGGGGAATGCTGTGACAAGTGGACTCCATGACCTGAACTGAAGTTCCATCAAAAACAATGATTTTCCCCAGTGCGGATCTCCCAGACTCTGGTTTGACAGGCAAGGTACTAAATATTCATGGCTTCCTGCTGTGGAAAGGAATACATTTATTTTCCAAAACTTTCCCTCTTTTGGTTGCTTCAAGAACAGAAAATTGGCTAATAGCATTTATTTAGCGCCTACTGCATGCCAGGAGTTAGGGAGAATACAAAGAAAGAGAGAAAATTAAAAAAAAAAAAAAAGAAAGAAAGAAAGAAAGGAAAAAGAAAAAAAAGCAAAAAAACAAAGTGCTGTTATTGTTAGCTACATTCAAGGCAGTCTTGGAAATGCAAATGCTGAATGACTTTGAAGAATTTAGTAAGCTGAGATGGCAGTGAGTTTTTATGTAAGTGCCAAATGCAAAGGGTTACTTACTAATAAATTATAATTAGTAACAAAAGAGCCAATGGGTTTCTTAAGCACCCCAAAATGAATACGGCAATGATCATCACAGAGGAGTGCAGCTGATCTAAAGGACTTCTTGGAGATCTGAGGGTCTGGATTAGCAGGGAGTGGGTTGGGGTAAGGGTTAGAGGAAAGCATGGCCATTCAGTTTACTGTGCTGTTTTTGTTAGAGACAGGGTCTCACATGTCCAAGACTGGCCTTGAATTCCTGTCTCTACCTACCAAGGGCCCATGTTACAGGGGTGTGTCAACATGCCTGGTTTATGCAGTGCTAAGAATTGAACCCAGGGATTCATACATGCTAGGCAAATACTCTACAAATTGTTCTACATCCCCAGCCCCCAAGTTTACTGCTGAGCAAATGGGAGGTAGAAGACTAAAATACAGAACAGAACTTGCTCAAAATCATTACAGAATTAATAAAAGAGTTAAGAGGAGAATCTGGCTGCCTTAACTGTAGAACCGAAGATCCGTGAGAGAAAGGGCTTTGGTACCTGCAATACGCTTCATCCAGGAGGCCTCATCAATGCCCAGGTTGTTGTTGATGATTTTCAGGATGTTGCCCAGGATGAGGCTGAGGTGTTCAGAGGTGACCTTGGTGCAGCAGGGTCCTGTGCTGGGGGGCAGGTTCTCAGGTCCCCGCTCCCACCAGTAGGACAGGTAGTTGCAGAGCATGGGCAAGATCACTTCAATGACATGGGGCATCTCAGTATACCGGGCACCTGACTCAGCCAAGCCATTGATTTCCTTCATCAGGCCTTCCAGCTGGGGGATATCAGGACACATGTCCTCCACCTTGTCTGGCATGCCCAGAACTGACCAAGAGAGTACAGGAAGAAAAAAGGTACACTGATTCAAAGGCACAGTGATATAGCGTACCATTCTTTTGGTCTTTAGGTATAAATTTCCATGGCAGAGCCTTAAAGGAATGAACTTGGATAGGAGCAGCCTCAGGACTTGAGTTGTGTATGTACAGACTGTTGTTTCCAGGGGCATTTTTCTAAATGCCACATAAAAGTTAAAAAATATAGCTAAAGCAGCACAATGGAGACACTGCTGAGGGACAGTATTTAAGACTACTTTGTGACAAGCAGATCCTTTGTTATTCCCTCTTGGCCTGACTATTGGGACCTCAATGTGTCCATTGCAAAAAACAATAGCATCCAGAGCAAAATAACTCAATGTTCTGATGCCAAATTATATTTCAATCATCCAAATCATTTCTGTACATCCATAAAAGGGAAAGGGAAACATTCCATCTAACATTCCTGCAGCTGGGCTAGAGGCTCTAATACTTAGCACCTAGTTCAAAATACACTGAGGAAAAAAAAATTGCTCCCAGATTGATTTTTCTGCCTTTACAACAGAAATGATCGATAACTTCAGGTGACTTAAAGTGACTTTCTGCCAGTCACTCACTTTGCTTTTTAAGAAAGCATATTTACTGGGACTAGTGAGTTAACTCCCTTTTCTCCATTTTGTGTGACTGAGGTCAGTTCACTGGATAGGGACAACCAGGATAAAATGAAACTAGAATTCAGTATTATTTCAGAGAGGATTAGATTTCTTTCCTTTTCTTTTCTATTGTTGATGCTGGTTGTTGGCAAAGGATCTATCTGTCTTGTTCTGTGCAGCAGAAAACAAACATGGCTAACAACCTGGGAATCCTGGGATACCCTTACACACAAGGCAATTTTACATATACATGATCAGAGTAAATAGTTAAATGCTGAGAAGTCAAACTTTGCACCAGGAGCTTCACATTCAGAACAATGTCAACGGCCAGCAGCAACTGACACACTTAATTGCTATTATTATCATATATAAGAAAGCTCAGGTGTATGTGTTTAAAAGTCACATAGATAATTATCACCATAGACACTTCTTTCTCCCATATAAGAAGAACAAGAAGTTGCTTAAGGTTGGTGCACTGTAGTCATGATAATGACCTTTAGAAGTTATTTATACATACAATAATTAGTCCTTGAATGGGACCAACATTTATGATTCAGAGGGTGCTTTTTGACTCCAAATGTCACAGGATAAACTCAAAGAGCAAATTCTGGTATGTTAGCTACCTGAAGTCAGCCTCAAAGAAAACTTATTAGCAGCAGATACAAGAGTGTTGGGAAGTCATTAGAACATACTACCCTTTTAGCTTCTATATAATGGTTCTCATGGTGGGGGCCTCTCACCTGCAGCAGCTGTGTCCCCTGGAAACACATCAGAGATGTAGGTCCTCAGGCCTTATTCCAGGTCTACTAAGTTAGATATACCAGTGGCAGTGGTAGGACTTGGAGATCTTTAACACATCAACCAAGTGACTCTGACAACCACCGAGTAAGATTCTAAAGTTCTTCTTTATTCATTCCTCCTAGCAGCTCTTCACCCAAAGAGCACTGCCCCTTTGCAAGATAGGTTCATAGCTTACACTAGAATTGTACCTCTTTACTCAGTGGCTGATTATTCCAACAGGGTATGGAAAGTAAGCAAGGTGGCTGGTGGTAGGATGTTTTTGTCAACCCTATACTCTGATTAATAGGCTATTTCCATGTGACTAAGGATTTATGTCATTTTGAATAAGTATCACAAAACAGTATTAAACTTTTTCTTAGGCATATCTTAGCTTTAGATAAGAAAGTGACCCATGTTCTTAGGGTATTGAGGTTTCTAATGCAAATAACTCTATTGGCACAACACTAAACATCAATTAATAGAGATGTCCAACTGGTGGAAGATTGATGCTATAAATCAATCCATACATTTAAAAAAACATGCCATCATAGTAACCTTAAACATCCCTTCTTCTCCTTTTCTTCCTAGGCCACCATTTTGTAATGGATGAAGTCTATTGTTCTATAGTCCATTAAGCTATCAGTCACTCTCCAGGTAATTCTGTGCATCCCAAAATATATTTTGATGCACATATGATTTTAAAAAGAGCCACAGAAATGCTCAGCATCCATTCATTGCTTATTTAAACAAACAGTGC
Source organism: Rhynchomys soricoides (assembly GCA_019843965.1). Taxonomy (NCBI): domain Eukaryota; kingdom Metazoa; phylum Chordata; class Mammalia; order Rodentia; family Muridae; genus Rhynchomys; species Rhynchomys soricoides. Next base: position 884,812 of record JADRCH010000088.1, read on the forward strand.
AAAGCAGGAGACTTGGGTGTCGAGTCTCAGTGTTGCTGATGGAAAAAGTATTAGATCCAAAGGGAACCCCCAATCTCCTTAAAAGGCAGTGATGCCCCAAAAATGACAGTATTGACTCAGCTCAAACTTGGCACACTGACATGCAGCATTCCTCATAAACCTGTGAAATGGGTTTCTGCCTGTCAGAGAGAGCCACTTCCTTCATCCCCTCTTTCCTTTGGTGAATGAGGCATTTGGTTTTCTATTGGTGAATACTTGTGGTGCATATCAAATGCTAGCCTCCAGTTTTTACTGTTATTTTAGTTCAGTAGAATTTTATTAGTGGTCTTACCTAAATTATCTTGGGGACCCTATTGGAGGGCAGGGTATTCTTAAGCAAGTGAAATAAGAAGCAATAAAGACTAAAATTGCTGTAGTTTAGCACTCTACATTCTAGATTAGAAGGACAGTGGTGACAAGGTATGCTTAGGACCTCATGGCAGTTTGAGAAAGAGCACCTGAAATAAATGGAACTTTTATGGAGTATAGCTGTTCATTTGTAGTATATATCCTAAATTTAAGAAAATTTTGTCTCTAGATGAGGTGGACATAGTTTAAAATGATTTACTATATTTTTCTTTCTCCTAATAGGGCTAGGCCTATAGTATGGCAGTTTGGGCTTCAGATTTCATTAAATCATTACAGTTCTATTGGAATTCAGACTTTATTAAAAAGTAGCTATTGAAGAGTTTCTATTCTAGCCTATCATCTTTTGACATCTTGTGTCATCTTGTGCCATCTAAAACAGTACAGAGCTTTCTCCATCTTGTATTCTTGCTGAAGCCATTTCAGGTTTAACTAGACTCTTCTTGATAGAGAATCCCATGGAAATGGAATCCTAACTCTATTCTAGGAACCTAAGGTCAGGACGCTCTGACTAGCTTATCTTCTGTTAAACTGCCTGCTTGTGTAAACCTCTCCCTCCAGCTAACTACTTACCTTAGCTTCTGTTCAACTGCTTGATTGCACAAAACCTTCCTTTGCAGCTGCCAACAAGATACCATGATGTGTTTTTTACCTTTAAAATCCCTAAACTTAAACACTTGTCACTACACTTGGTCCCAATTACCTCAGCTAGATGGAATAATGACTTTCAACTGGTTATAAGCGGTGTTTGAATGGTCATCTCTAATGGGCTCCCTGTAACAACCTTAATTTATATCACACTGAATCCAAACATGAGGGAACTTCTTTTCATTCTCCAGAAGGAGGATTATAACTTGATTTGGATTTTAGCTTTAATGGTTATTGGCCGTCTTCTAATAAATTTTTATTTGTGAAAATAGGCTATGGGACAGATTTGTACTATGTACATATTTTACCAATCTCTGTTATAGAATTTAGTGCATGTCAATTCTTCTTTCAAAAGTCTCTTCCTTGTATAAATACAATTCCTCCTGGTACTATTCAATGTCTTATTTTCCATGATGGTAGATAATACATGCTCAATATCCCTTTGAAGCACAACTTTCTTTTGAAGACTATACTTAGATTATTATTATGCATATGCTCCTTTGTGATGGCACTTTGACTCAAGACTAGATAAAAGTAGTCATGTCCCTAGGCACAGACAAGAAATAGAGACATGGGGAGACAGAAGACTCCAAGGTCTTGCGATGTCAGGACATGAGAATCCAGCTAGACTGTCTCCTCAGTATGAAAGAACTATCAAAAGTCTGATCATGAAAAAAAGTCCTTTTTAGCCTATTTCTCTAACAAGATAGAGACAATATCTGGTCTCTAATTTAGACCCACTGACCTTCTTTTACATTGTGATGATTAACCTTGTCAACTTAGTGGGGTTTAGAATCACCTGTAGGTAGGCTTGTGAGGGGATTACCAGAGAAGTTTTGCTGAGGGAAGACTCCCCCTGAGTGTGGGTAGAACCATTCCATGGGCTGGGGTCTGAGAGTAAATATAAAGGAAAAGTGAGTTGAGAACTAACATTTGTCTCTCCCTCTTTCTCAATGTGGACACAATGTTACTAGCTGCTTAAGAACCTTTACCTCCATGCCTTCTCTGCCTTGAGAGACTGAACTTCTTGAACCACAAGCCAAAATAAAAATTTTATCTGATACAAGAAAAGTAGTTAATAATACACCATGTAAAACAACATACCACAGAGCTGTGGTTCTATCCCTGCCATCTTCCTAGCTACTCCCTGGGTTGATACTTACTAGACCGCTCCCTGGGTGTTTTGGTGTTGAAGACTGAGAGGGGATTATAGCGGTTAAGGCTGGGCTCCAGAAATGCCACAGGAATGGCAGCTGCCAGGGAAGCCAGACATTCTCCAAGAGCAGGACGTTGCCTGGAAAGAAAGAAGTCCATTTGGAAGTGGTGCCATTAATATGTGGATCCCACACACCAGCTAGCTCCCTTTCTCAGGATATCTCTCACAGCTTTCCTATGTTTTACTTCCCTGGACATCTTGCGGCACAGTAAGACTGCATGCACTTTCTTTCCCCAACTTTATCCAGATACTAATAGTTTAGATTGAGCTCACTGCTTCAAACCTAGTTGTGGCTAAGATGATGTAAAGATATACTGTAGGGCTGCTATAGGACCATCATGGAAACAACAGCCTTCTGAAGAAGGTGCACCTGAAAATCTATGGAACAGGCTGTCAGTTATAAGATTCCTTCCAGTTCCCAACCAAGACCTGCACCATGACTGTGTGGGTTAGTTACCCCTCACTGTGACAAGAACCAACAATTTCAACAGCACCAAGGAGCTGGAATTTGAAAAGCATAGACTCCCTGAAAGTAGATAACAAGGATTTATAGAAGTGGTAGCATTTTTCACTTAAAAGCAAGCCAAATTGGTCTTAAATTTAACCTTTGGTTAAATTGGTGATTGCTGAGGTTTTGTCTGTTGCTATGTATAATAATGCTAAATACTGCCCCCAAGGTCTGGTTCCTCCTAGGGATGAGGAGATCCTTGTGTATACCAAATGATGCTATGTAATTTTGCTCCTTAATTTAAAAATATTAATGCCTACAGCTTGTAGCTGGGCAGAAGAGAGGTAGGCAGGGCATTGGTTCCTGGGCTTGGGGTCTGAGGCAGAGACCAGAAGGAGAGGAGGGGAGAAGGGAGAGGGGGGAGGGAGGGAAGAGGGGAAAGAGGGGGAAGAAGGGAGAGAAAGGAGAGGGGGTATAGAGGAGAGGGGGAAGAGGGAGGGGGGAGGGGAGGGGAGGGGAGAGAGGACAGAGGAGAGAGGAGAGAGGAAAACACCATGGGGTAGGTGGATTTGTGAGAACATGGCCATGAGGGCTGGCCAATTGGAGTAGGACTGCCCCAGGCAGACATGGCAAGTTATATCTTGGGTTATTGACAAGGAAGTAGACAAAATAGCAGAGGGCTGATACCTGCCCAGTTCTAGTGCTTTAAGGCTTATAAATATAATGGTTTTATGTCTTTTATTTGGGAGTTAAATGATCCAAGGTGGGCTAGAAACCCCTAATTAAGTTTTACTACAATATGTGGTGAATATCCTTACTTGCTATTATAGACCAAAGATAGAACATATATTCTATAAAGAACCCCAAATGAATGCAGCTTTAAAAGCCAGATCTCTACAAAGTAATCAAAAGGTTTAGCTTTTTTCTGCAGCTATGTTAGAGAAAGAGATGCATTTGCATTGAATTTTTAAAATGTATGCTTAACCTTTTTTTGAATAAAATTACTGGAGAAGGCCACTGGGGTAGATTGGAATCTTTAGGGCAGAGGGAGGGAGTATAGAATGCCTTATCTTGAGATGTAAGAGTAATGTACCGATTAGAGAGGGGAGAAGGGAGAGGGAGGCTTAGTTGGCATCAAGCTTTGAATTCACTGGAAAACCCACCCAGGCTCGACTCAATTACCAAACTGATTCAAAAAGTGAAAATTTAAACTACTTTAAAGAAAAACTAATAGATGCAATTTTTATCCTTTATTTTCTCAGGCTCAGCTTTTAAGAAATGGACCTCTTATGTGCTATGAAGTAGTTGAGGGAATAACTTTCAAATCATCCCAGAAGGAGGGGTCCTTAGTCAATTCACCATTTCCTAGATGATGGCACAGCCTTGTCCTCCAGGGAAAGGTCTGGCTGTTAGAATCCTGACTTCTTCCCCTGATCCAGGTAGGCTTCATAGGCAGAGCACCCTTGGACCAAGCTAAGGCCCTCTATTTGTGTACCAATGCTGTCCAAGTCTCCTCTGGAGATGTGTCAGTGGGAAAAGAGATAGGGAGAGGGAGAGGGAGAGGGAGAGGGAGAGATGTGTAAACCACTGAGACCAAGGCCCACTTCCAAGCAGCCTTCAAACCAGGCCTTTTCCCTCAGCCATCCTCCTCCTCCTAACCTCTTCTTTCTTCTTTGCCTTTTTAGGCAAGCTCAAGATGGCAGATAGGCCTGAAGAAAAGAACATCCCTTTAACTTCACATCTGAAATGCCCAGTACCCTCAAAGAGGACAGGGAGGAATAACTGAGTGGCCCACAAAGGGCCATTTCACAGTGTGTACCAGCAGAATGGTCAATAAGCAGTTATAGGATGTCTCTTCTGTATCACTTTTGAAGAAGAGAATGAGAAAGTGTGGCAGGGAAAGGACTGTCATGGGGGGGGGGGGTCACAGATGGAAGAGAATCTAGGAGACGTTCACGTATGGTATGAAATGATTAGGTAGGATCCCAAGTCTGAGGGTAAATTTCAGGTGGCACTGGGAAGTGGTGCTGAACTGACGGCATCTCCACTTGCTCTTTTACCAAAATTGAAGTCCTGAGCTCATGATAGTGGGCATTTAGATAGTGAGGCAGCTGTAAAGGCAAGTCTTGAGGGGGAGAAAAGAGCCGAGAAGTTCCTGTTGTGCAGGGTGGCAGTGACAGGGACATGACCCTGTCCTCTCTGATATTAATTACTGAAAAATCTAAGTCAAACCAGCCAGCTTCTCACCAGGGCACTCTCTAGTCAGGAACACATGTGGATGCTAATTAGCTGCTCAGCCAAGAGAGATAAACAACAGCTCTCCTGGCCCAGCTGCTAACACAGTAAAACTCAGAAGTCCGACAATTAATACTTCTGGCTGTGAAATGCCAAAGAGAATGACCTGGGGCCTCCAGGCCCATGGAGTGGTGGAACTAGACACAGGTTTCTCTAGTCATTAGTGCCCCCAGGGGGCATGTAGGTATGCACAAAGCTTCCAGGTAGGGTAGAGGTTGCATGGTTAGCTCCATAGCAACCGAAAATGAAAGAATGGATATGGAAACCAGTTTTTATTTAATCTTTACTGCCAGATAGAATATTTTTCTCATTATAAGTAAGTCAAGGGTAACTGGCTGGAGACGTTTCAATATGTATTCCAGTATTTTTAGTTTCTAATTTCCAAACTACGGAGTTTTCTTTGTCAATCTCTTATTTACAGGATGTCAGTGACAGTGCATCTCTTAGATGACTATTGTCAGGGACATCGGCAAAGACAGTAGTACTGTGGTGGTTCAAATGAAAATGACCCCCAGAGGCTCACAGAGAGTGGCACTATTGGGAGGTGTGGCCTTGTCGGAATAGGTGTGGCCTTGTCGGAATAGGTGTGTCACTGGGGGGGGGGTAGACTTTTGGGTTTCAGAAGCCCAAGCCTGGTCCAGTGTTTCCCTCTCTCTCTCTCTCTCTCTCCTGCTATCTGGTCTAGATGTAGAACTCTAAGCTACCTCTCCAGCACCATGTTGGCCCGTGTACCACCATACTTCCCATCATGATGACAACGGACTAAACCTCTGAACTATAAACCAGTCCTGATGAAATGCTTTCCTTTATAAGAGTTGCTATGGTCATGGTGTCTCTTCATAGCAACAGAAACTGTAAGACAGATACCTTATACGCATATATGCATCATGATTATAAAGTTCTGTCCTGTATACTCGTGATGATACAATGGAAAGGAAGCAGCATGAGCAGAGTAGAAAACACAGTGGGGGAGGGACCACAATCCTAAATGGCAATATTAATAAGCTTAGATATGTGTAATGTACAATCAGAAATGATTGTAGCCAGGAAGGTTGGAAGGAACAAGCATCTAAAATGTGAAGGAAAAAAAAATTAGTTTTCATTGGAAATAAAACTGAGATTAAAGATTAACAAAATGAAGACCCGAACTTGGTTTTCTGGAAAATCTTCCCTGAAACCTCTTTAAATCGATTTAATAAAAAATCTCCATATTAGAGAACTCAAGAATTTTGCATGAGCAAATAAACAATATGTTTACTCTTTTATATTCAGCATCTGAAAACCTCACAGATTTATGTAATTCTCAATATTATTCTAACTTGAAAGTATTCCAAAAGATACTTCTTCACTTCACTTTGTTGACTTTTTTCTTCTCACAACCAATCCCATCACTGAGATGAGTGAATCTTTTCTAACTACAAGTCACATCCCAGGTAGAGCTGGGCAGAATACTTAGTGATGCCCCTGCAATTCAACAGATGCTCTTTTGTCAAGAAAAATTTAGTCAAATGCTATCAGGTCCAAAGGAAACTCCATTTTCTAAATTCTGATGGTTAGATAAAAGCCAGAATTCCTTGGGAATTTGTGAGGCTGGTTCCACTCTATCAAAAAGGCCATTTGTCACTACTGGCAGAAGGGACAAATGACCATTGTGGCCTCCAGGTCCCTCAGTATCACAAGACCCTGTTATACATGTCAACTCCATAGTGACATTCAGACTCTTCTCACATCTTCCACTTCCCTCCCATCAAGCTGCTCATTCTTCTTGTAACACTGCTATTTTGGCTCTATTCTCTCTTCTGCCCACACTCTTTGTCTTCTTTCTTGCTCTCCCTCTTTCTGTGTTTCTCTCACTCTCTCTGCTCTGCTCCTGCTTCTCTCATGGTCTGGTCAGGTCTGCTGGCCATGTTCAGTCTACTTTCTCTATCTGCTCTGGACTCTTCCTCTGGTGGTTCTTAGAGATGACTTATCAGTTAAGGGCACTGGCTGAGCTTTGAGAGGATCTGGGTTTGATTCTTAGCACCCACATGACAGCTGATAACCATCTGTAACCCTAGTTCTAGGGCATCTGATATATTTTCCTGACCTTCTTGTGTACAAGGCATGCATATGTTGCACAGACTTTCAGATAAAACACTCATATGCACGAAACTAACTAATTAAAAACTAACAATAATAACAATGACAATAGCAACAATAAGAGCCAAAACCCATACTTTCCAGAATTAGAAGACTGAAGAAGTCTTTGGAGGTAAATACAGGATTTAGAAATTGCTTGAAACCTTTAGGTATATGAAGTCTTCAAAGACCTGGTGGACAATATATATGTGGGGAGCTTCCATCTTGCAGAGTAAGAGATGGGGCTGAGAATGACATGTACCTGCCATTCCTGTCACCTGTACTCCCAGTCTGGAGACACTCCTGGAAGTGCACTGGCATGACAGAATGTGAAGGAACTTGTTTTGGAGCTGCAGACCTAAGCTCTCCAGAGGATGAGCATATATTAAATCTCTCAGAGAAGTGCCTGGCTGCAATGTGAGAGTTTTACCCACTTCTCACCTGGCCTAGCCATTTACTCTTCTTAGGGGTGGACATCAGAGCCCTGGGAAGGGTTTGGCCCTCTACCAGTTCTCAGCTTTGATGCTGCCTGCTGTTTTCTCCCAGTTCACTCTCATCTATTTAAATACACACACACACACACACACACACACACACACACACACAGGCACGCACACAGGCACGCACACATACATGCACGTGCATACATATGCACACATGCACATACCTTTGTTCTTGAGAGTTAACCATATTCCTAGCAGCCAAAAAAAAAAAAAAAAAAAAAAGGGAGAGAGAGAGAGGGAGCAAAAGATGATAAACAAATGTGTATCCTCTCTACACTCACAGAAAACAAAATTGAAAATACTAGCACAGAGGAAGTTTTCAAAAAAAAAAAATCATAAAAAATGCTAAACAGAAAAGAACAAACAGCTAAAAGTTTCTAGTAAGAAACCAGGTGTGAAGGTTAAAGAACAAAAGGATTACTTTCCCTAAACAAGAGATTGGGAAAAAACCAAACACCAACAACTGTGCCGTAGTTTAGACTTGAAATATTTTCAAAAGGTCCATGAATTAGAGGCTACTGGGAGCAGCAGTACTTTGAAGAGATAGGGGCAAAAGAAGGATGTATGTCACCGAAGCTGTCCCCTTGAGGGGGACTGTGGTTCCTTGCCCTGCTTAGTATTGTTTTACCAGTGGCCAAAAGTAATGGAACCAATCAACTATGCACTAAAATCAAGTTGTTTGTAATACAAGCTACAGAAAAGGGAACATTTCCCAAATAAAGCAAAATTTCCTGATCTGAAGAGTAAAGTGGAGAGGGTTAAACAGAATAGTCAGTCCTGGGACACATCACAGGGAAGTGAGGGGACCTATGAACTGCCCGTTCCCTGCGCTCCTCTATAACATCAGGTGTGAGTGCAGTGCTAGATGCAATGGAGAGAAAATGATGGTGGCTAAGGCTCTGTGGAATGGACATTATAAAGTACCCAGAATACCTCAGGGCTCTTACAGAAGTGACTGTCCCATGATGACTCCATACTGTCAAAAGACAGAAAAAAAAAATCTAAATTCAAGGAAATTAAGAATAGGGAATTTCTGGTTCAAAGTGTGAATGATGAGCTAAATGACATTGTGCAAAGTAACGTGAGCAGGGCAGGGATATTAGGAAAAACTGTAAATGCTACAGTGAATTCTATAGCAATATAGAAAGCGGGACAGGAAGTAGGTTGGATTTGCAGTGTATAAAATTTGCTTTCCTTTTAAAGTAGAAACTTAATAAATATAGGATACTAAATGATATATTTTTTTAAATACGAATTATAAGTTAAAGAAATCAAGTTTTTGTCTTTTTCCAAATGACAAAGATGCAAAACTCTATGTATACTATGATCTCACATGCCTGGAAATGAGTATACAGAGAAATTATCAAGACTGTTGCACACCCAGATGTGGCTAGTGACTTCTCAGGGAAGGGGACCCTGATGGGACATTGCATAGGGTAAAGATGATGGCAGACTAATTTAACTTTACATACTTCTGCCTGTTGGGTTTTGTTTTGTCAGTTAGCATGCATTTCACAATGAAAATGTAAAATAAAATCAAAAAAGAAAAAAAAAACCCAAACCAGACAGATAAAAATCATTGATTGTGCCAACAGCACAGTCCTAGGATCCTAAGTTGCTAGGTTTTCAGTTGTTGAGTTTCTTTAAACTAATCCTGGCTAGCTAGTCTTATGTGGATGTAACTCCAACATTCCCAGCTCTGTTCAAAGCAGTCACTGCAATGAATGTGAATTAAGTACAAAAAGCCATGGATGAACAAGTCTTTCTGGTCTGACACTTCAAAATTAACTTTTTGTCTACTTTTTTTCCAAAAGAAAAATGTAGAAACTGTACAAAAAGTTATATAAGGTTTCTTGGTGTGCATGTGCATTCTCTCCCCCCACCCCCTCGGCCCCCGATATCCTCCCTAAGTGAAATTTGAAAAAACCTTTTTATCGATTCCATTTATTTGGTTAAAACTACATGTTTAAAATTTTTATCTCAGGGCTGGAGAGATGGTTCAGTGGTTAAGAGCACTGGCTGCAAACAGTACTCCCAGGGAAGGATAAGGACAGCAACCCACCCACAAAGCCTTCGCCCCAAAATGTGTCCTGCCTACAAGATGTACAGGGACAAAGATAGAGCAGAGACTGAGTGAAAGGCCAACCAATGACAGCCCCAAATTAAGACCCATCCTATGGGCAAGAACCCATCCCTGACACTATTAATGATACTCTGTTATGTTTGCACAAAGGAACCTAGCATTAACTGTCCTCTGAGAGGGTCTACTCAACAACCAATGGAAAGAGATACAGAGATTCACACCCAATCATTAGATGGAGCTAGGGAAGTCTTAAGAAAGAGTTGGGAGAGAGATCGAAAGCCCTAAAGAGGACAAGGACTCCACAGAAGTCTAACAGTGTCAACTAACCCAGACCCTTGGGGGTTCCCAGAGACTGCATCACCAACCAAAGAGCAAGCATGGGCTAGACCTAGTCCCCCTGCACATATGTAGCAGACGAGCAGTTTGGTCTTCATATGAGTCCACCAAACAGCTGGAGGAAGGGCTGTCCTGAGCCTGTTGCCTGCCTGCCTGTGGATCCTATGCCCCTAAATGAATCACCTTGTCTGGCATCAGTGAGAGAGGATGTGTCTAGTCCTGCAGCAACTAGATGCGTGAGGTGGGGATGGGGGTAGGAAGGGGGTTGGGGGGTTTGATACCCAGAGTGGGGCTTCCCCTTCTAAGGGAAGTAAGGGGAGGATTTACATGAAGGGGCACTGGGAGAAGAGGAAGGGCTGATATTGGGTTGTAAAATAAATTTAATAATCAAAAAGAACACTGGCTGTTCTTCTAGAGGACCTGGGTTCAATTCTAATACCCACATGGTGGCTCACAAGCATCTGTAATTCCAGTTCCAGGGATCCAATAAGCTGGGTGGCAGCAGTGCATGGCTTTAATCTTAGCACTTGGGAGGCAGAGGCAGGAAGATCTCTTGAGTTCTAGGCCAGCGTGGACTACAGAGTGAGTTCCAGGACAGCCAGGCCTACACAGAGAAATGCTGTCTCAAAAAACAAAACAAAACAAAACAAAAAACAAACAAATCATTAACTCTAGATGACGAAGCCGTTTTTTGTATGTTTTCTGTAAAACAGTAAGGGAAGCCAGGTGAACACAAAGACACCATCATAAAGCAAACTTAACCATTAGGTCTTCAATGAGTCTCCTGAAGCCTGTAAGCTATTTGAAAGCTGGGACTGTGAAGAAAAAGACTGGTTTTCAATTCATCCCTAAGACGGATTGTAATCTATCAGTTCAGTTCTTAAGTTCTTGTAGGGGATAAGTTCTCATTTTGCTTTACTGACACAATTTTAATATATGTGTGTTTCATTATGGAATGAGGGTTGGATTTTAGGGTGTTTGATACAAGCGTCATATGTGGGTATGCTAGTAGGCCCCCAGGTGTGTTCAGATTAAATTACTCAGAATGGATTCTTCAGGCTTGCTTGTTTGAAAGGGATAAACCATCAGTCCTTCAAGAACAAGACTGAGTCTGAAACCTTTACCCCTCATGTTTTACCCCTGGAATTAAGTAGAACAACACATGGCACCTGAAGCTGAAAAGCTAGGGTACATTAGGCTTCCACTGCCACAGACTGGTTAGAGAGGAAAATTGGAACCTCAAACCTACAAATAAGGTGGTTTAGATCCAAGATTATCAAATAGCTTTTCTGGTGCCGAACTGTGCGTTGTTTAAAACCATAACTAATCTGACAGCGGACTGCGGCTAAGGTCCAACGGTGTGTCACACAGAGACTCATTAAACACTAAAGCCACGGCCTTAGGTCCCCCAAGTGTTACAGAAACTCTGCAAGCTGTTCAGAAGCCCTGATAATGAAGTGCACATGCTCTCAACAGTTTTTGGCAACTAGTACATGATTTTGCAGGATCATTGCTACAAGTTTTTCATCACTCAGCTGTAAAGCTCCCACTCCTGATCAGTGAATAGTTGGTTTTGCTGGACTGAAAAACAAATGTTAAGTGGGTTTCTTTTTAAAATGTAACATATCTTATTCATCTTTAAGAATTTTAATGTGCATCCTACACTTTCTCCCTTCCCTGTCTTCCCTTTAATCCCGTCCATATTCCTCCTTGCTCTCTTTAATTCATGGCCTCTTTTAAAAAATTAATTGTTGTTTTACACACACACACACACACACACACACACACACACACACACACACGTATTCCCAAACATAAACACAACCTCTCAGTTCTCAGTCGGTATAATATGCTGACCATTTGGTGATAACCAGTTTGTGTGCTCTTCTAGGGGAAGCCTATTTCTCCTGCTCTTAGCATTCCTGTTGCCTGTAGGGTTGAAGATTCCTGGGCTATCCTAAGTCCATGTTAGCATGTTTATTTTTGTCCTTGTTTAGCTCATGTTCAGGCAGAGTGTGTTGGCTCTCTCACCCCCACAACATTTTTCTTAGTCCAAGTATTTTAACTTAAAAAACAAAACAAAACAACAACAACAACAAAAACCAGAAAGCAAAAACTAATTACCTTTCAACATAGATGTTTTTCCCAGTCCCAAGGGAATAGAGGCTGCACAGAATGTGGTAGCATGAAATCTGCACGTCACTCACTGAAACAAAGAGATGCCATAGCCACATATCAGTCTCAGCTCCATCTCCATCACATAGAGAAGTCCATGAAGAAAAAAAATTAAGGTAGGCATCAGTCACGGCCCCTCTCTAGTTTTCCCTCCTCCCTGTCTCTGTAAACAAGTGAAATCGTCTTCAAACTGGATACTCTTTTACTAGTTGCCGGGAAACACTGACAGGAGGATGAGTTCCACCTGAGTTACCTAAGTCATTTGCAGGGCTCCTGATGAAGATCACAAAGCTTCTTGGAGAAAGGAATCTTAAGCTTCCATACAGGTCATTTACCCAACAAAGGAAGACATTATATTCAAATTTTACCATGGGTAATATTGTTTTCCTTTGGATCAAAGAACAAATAAAACTTGAAGCATCTATGTTACTTTTGATGATTTTCTAAGGTCTATACAACTGCCATGCTTTATTCAGAGAAGGAGGGAGGGAGGGAGAGAAGGAGGGAGAGGGGAGAAAGGGAGGGATGGAGAGGGAGTTGGAGATAGGGAGATAGAGAGGGAGAGGGAAAGGAGGGAGGAAGGGAGAGAGGGAGAGGGAGAGGGAGAGGAAGAGGGAGATCTCAAATATGCTCATCTAAAAAATTATGCTGTCTTTTTAATTGTATCATGGTCTTCCCTGTTTTCTATGGGAATAGAGTTCTGAAGGAACACAAAGAATTTCATCAGCAGGCAACATGTCCACAACCACATCTAGACCTCAAAACCATGGACTACTTCAACAAAACCAGAAACAATTTAATGTTTTATCTTCCAACCAAGACACTGCCTTGTTATCATGTCATAAAACTTCTACCTATTGGGGACTAATTGATGGAAGACATAGCCCAAGGTATCAACAACTGACTAAATTAAATCATACGGCAATGTTTAAGCAGTCCTGAAGCTTGGCGATAGAACATGAACATGGTGAGGGTGGGGGTGGGGACATTCTGCTAAGTACAAAGCAAAATAAAACCATTGAGGGGTATGAGATGCTAACCTCGTTGCTTTGCTCCTGGTACCAGTGAATAATTAAGGCTTTTTAATTCGGAGCACAGCATCTGGAATCCCTGGCAGCAGAGTACTTCTGAGGTGTATTGCTTAGAAAACCTTTCCAAATTCAATGGAGCAGTTGTGAAACTGGTCCAAAATGAAATCAGAGAGATATAAAATGTTCTAAACTCACCCTAAAGGATCTCTTCCTTTCTAAGGGTCTATCACTGCATTTTTTAATCTAAGAAAAGTATGGGACACCTGTCTTTCTACTCTGCCCTCAAGGTCAATGTGAGTGAGTGGGTCTCTGTCTGTGGCCAGTGCATAGACATTGGTGACAAACAGCAGTAGGACTCACAGAGTAGATCCACCCCAAACTGATGCTGAGCGATGTGCTCAAAGATGGATGTCAGGATGGGAAGCAGAGCCACTGTGGTGTAGTTAATATTCTGAGAAACACCTTTGATCTGCGTTCTGGAATGGGTAAACTTTCCCAGCTTCAGGTTCTCTGAGGTCTTCTCTAAGTCTTCGGCAGCATTTTCAAAGAATGCTCGAAGCCCGGCTTTCACCAGCTCTGAGCCTGACTTCATCACTGTCCTGCAAGTAAACAGCAGTCAGAAACAGAAGCCCAACTAGACTGTCGGGCTTGGCAGACAGTGGATACTGGTCTGTTTCTATCTGGAAAATAAACTTGAACCACACAGTTCTCTGGAGTTAGTGACTGAATGGTGGGCTTGGCTTGTGGAGAACTCTTCAGGACCCACAGAACAATTTAGAATGGAGTGGTAGTGGTCACTTGTGACCTACAGCATGCTGCAGCTGCCTCATCTGTTATTATCCAATGAAAGGAAAGGAGTGAGTCTTTTACATAGCTCACTTGGGGTCAAGAGCCTTGGTGAGTGCTATTTAGGAGGAAGGAGGAGAAAAGAGAAGAGCAGAAAACAGTCGCCTAAAGCCTGTATTTCTCTTAGCTTGCAGAGCAATCCTACATTGGATGAGAGGAGAGGAAAGGGAGAAAGCCAGTCCTTTATAAAGCCAGCCTTATTAGGTCACTGAGGCAGAGGACAATCAAATGTGCCCTAGGAACAGAGGAAGCTAAGAACAGCTGAATTCTTCCCTTAAAATGGTGTCATAGAACATAGAATTGGGACGAAACCTAGTAAAAAAAACCTGTAATTTTCCACATTGCATTCTGAAGACATTCAGAAGATAATGACAGATTCCTTCCAGGGCAGATGCTCTTTCTCTTCAAAGTTCTTTTGGTAATTATCAAACATATCAAGACAGTAAAGATCATCAGTGAGGCTTGCTCTGAAGACCAGAGATCTCCTGTAATGATCTGTACGCTTGTTATTAGTGTGTGTGTGTGTGTGTGTGTGTGTGTGTGTGTGGTGTATACTGGTCAGAGGCTAATGTTGGGCATTTTCCTTGACCACTCTCAATTCTATGTATTGAAGCAGGGTCTCTCATTTGAACCCACAGCTCAGTGATTTGGTTAGTCCAGTTAGCCAGCTTGTTCTGGGGATCCTGTCCCTCCCTGAGTGCTGATGAGTTGCTTTAACCACTAAACACTTTTGTTGGACCTGGGGATTTGAACTCCCCTCATGCTTGTCAGGCAAGGGCTTTTACCTACCGAGCCATATCTAGCCCTTATTATTTTCCATGGGCTTCAGTTTGTCACGGGCTGCCATCTTTGGTCAACTCTCTTAAGAAGGTAGTTCTCTTTTACATTAGATCTTGAGGGGTATGTCCTCTTCCTGACTCTGATAAGCATCTTTTATTAATTGTTTATTTTGTTTGTTTTTGAGACAAGATCTCACTATATAGCCTTTTGGCTGGCCTTAAACTCACAGAGATCTGCCTGCCTCTGCTTCCTGAGTGCTGAGATTAAAGGTGTGTGCCAACCACATTCTGCATAAGGACCTTTCTTCTTTTTTTATTTGTTTTTTCTTCTCTCATATATTATACCCCTACCACAGTTTTTCTTCCCACCACTCCTAGTGCCCACTCCTCCGCTGTTTCCCTTCAGAAAAGAGCAGGAGTAGCAACTGAACACAGCGTAACAAGTTATAACAGGCACAAACCCTCATATCAAGGCTGGATGAGGCAACACAGAAGAAGGGAAAGGGTCCCAAGAGCCAGCAAGAGAGTCAGAGACATTTCTCACTCCCATTGTTAGGAGTCCCACAAGAACACTAAGCTATACAACAACCATAACATAAATGCAGAGGACCTATGCAGACCCACACAGGCTTCCTGATTGTCATTTCAGTCTCCGTGAGCCCCCATGAGCGCTGCTTAGATGACTCTGTGAGCCATGTTCTTACGGTGTCCCCAGCCCCTCTGGCCCCTACATCCTTCCTCCCCGTTTTCCTTGGGGGTCCCAGAGCTCTATGTAATGTTTAGCTATGGGTCTCTGAATCTGCTCCTCCCATCAGTTGCTGGATGAAACCTCTGATAAGGACCATTCTTAATGAGCATGTTAAACAGAACTCTTGTAAGTTTATTTTACTATTTCTCTTTTAAAGCATCATGTATGTTAATATTACCAGAGCTATGTATTGTTGTTGTCTTTTTAAAATAAAATCTCCTTTCTTGTTCAACCATCCTTCCTGTAGATTCTCAAATTATCTTGTGTCTTTTATTTTTATTAAACAAAGTTTTACTATAAATCCAAGGCTGGAATGGAACTTTTGATCCTTCTCTCTCTGTTTTCTACATGTTAAGATTACACGCATACTATATCACCAACTATCTGACATATTTAAAGAATTATATTTATTAATTGATGTGTGTGTGTGTGTGTATGCAGTTGTGGAAGCTACAGGATGATTTCTGGGAGTCAGTTCTCTTCTTTTACCACAGGGGTCACAGTGATTGAACTTCGGTTACCTGCTGGGCGCTTTCCCTATAAAATGTTTTAGAAACCAGATATCCCTTCATTTTCTTCCTGCCCATCTTGAACTCAAAATGATACTTTTTACCTCTCAGGATGACAAGGGTTTCACTACCTATCAGGTATTTCTACCTGTACATGTGCCTGTGCCTGTGTATGTGTGTATGTACTATTAGGTACAAACTGAATGTTGCTATGTTATTTATACATTGTATCTCCTGAAAAAAAAAAAAAAAGAATTTAGTAAGAGAGGGTAAGAGCTGATTAACTGCTTCATATTTAAGATGGTCCATGACCATAGGTCCAGACTGTGGGAATGAGAAGCAGAATGCTAACATCTCAGCCATCTTTGTGTGTCTGGGGTTCAGAGAGGGAGTCATAAGAAACTGTTAGAAAGAAAACATCAGACTTACCTTGTGTCAAGTGTCTGAGCTAAGATATGAAGACAGCTCACCATTGTAGTTGAATCACTCCCTAGAATGAAAAACATCAGCCGTGACTACCCGACCAGCCTGGCTGTTAAATTCAGCCTTCTTAGTATGCATAAGCCTTAGCCCAGTATAATTAACCAGCATCACACAAAGTGCCAGGTCTATGTTCAGGGACAAGGCGTTTATCTCTGGTCTGACAGAGCCTCTGCTTCATGATGGATGTCACAGGCAGAGCTTAAAACATTCATTGGTGTGGAAAATCTGAGCTGTTAAAGAAGTAGAGAGGTCATTAATCATGTTTCAGACCAATTTTCTATGGAAAATTTAGGTGACACCTCAGTCCCAAGGTACAGGTTTTCTAAGGGAGCCACAAATAAAGGCTCAAGGTAATTACAGGAAGGAGTGCTGCCTTTAGCAACACATCCTTTTACTTACCAAAGAGGGAAATCCTGTGTCTCACAAGAGCGGCCAGCTTGCAGAATAGGCTAAAGCAGAAAAGGTTGTAATTCAGAGAGCCATGGAGACTCAAGGAGGGATTTCTCTGCACTCTCCCACCCCTCACATGTGAAAAAAAATCACAGATTGGCACTTAGGAGGATGTGCCATGTCCTCTGAAAGAGTCCCTGGAACCATGCTGAGGAAGATAATGTGGTTCACACTGCCTTGGTAGAGAATCATGAATGGTTCCTTGTAGGCAGCTCCATCCTACTGAAAAACCATTTCTCTGTAAGGAGAATAGTATTTGACAATGGCCCTGTGCAAACTTTCCTTGGGGATAGACACTATGTATTAAAATGTTCATTCATGGAACATGGATAAAAAGATTCTAAAAGGCAGCATGGAACTGCAAACTATTTTGCACCAAGCTTTAGTTGGAAGGTGGAAAAATATTGGGATTACGAAAAGTGTTAATGGTTAGAGTAGGGAATAAGAGTCTGTTAAACACAAAAACATTTTAAGAAGTGCATTTTTGCTGTTATCTTTTATTAGTCTGTAGTGTCCCCTAGTTGGATCCTTGGGAACTAGGAAGCTGCTATCATCATCATCATCATCATCATCATCAACAACAACATTATCATCATCATTGTTGTCATCATCGTTGTTATTGATTGTTGTTGTATTTCTGATGTCTTTCTGTGCTCCACTTACACTTTCCACCATGGAGCCCTTTGCAGGTTGAACTATATTTCATCGATTGTAGTTAGGAAGGCCTTGTATAGCTAGGAAGGAGCTCTGAAGATATTTCTGAGTATGCTGTCAATTGAGCACACCCAGGGTCACTGTGTTAGCAGTCCACGTGTGTGTGGGTGATACTCTTGGGAGGAGATTCTATGAACTATTCCACAAAATATAAACAGAAAGAACACTGCCAAACTCATTCTATGAGTCCACAGTCACCCTGATACCTAAACCACACAAAGACTCAACAAAAGAAAGTGAACTTCAGACTAATTACTCTTATGAATATTGATGCAGAAATACTCAATAAAATACTTGCAAACCAAATCCAGGAACATATCAAAACCATCATGTATAGTGATCAAGTAGGCATCATCCTAGGGATTCAGGGATTGCTCAGTATAAAGTCCACCAACGTAATCTACCATATAAACAAACTGAAGGAAAAAAAAACATCATATGATCATCTCATTAGATGCTGAAAAACCGTTTGACAAACTCCAACAGTCTTTCATGTTAAAGGTTTTAGAGAAATCATGAATAAAAAGGCACATACTTAAATACAATCAAAACAAAATACAGCAAGCCAATAGCCAACATCAAGCTAAATGGAGAGAAATATAAAGCAATTCCACTAAAATCAGAGTCAAGACAATGTTGCCCACTCTCTCCTTATTCAGTATAGTACTTGAAGTTCTAGCCAGAGAAATTAGACAACTAAAGGAGATCAAGGGGATAAAAATTGGAAAGGAAGAAGTCAAAATATTGCTAATTTCAGGTGATATGATTGTAT
This sequence comes from Rhynchomys soricoides, assembly GCA_019843965.1. Classification (NCBI taxonomy): domain Eukaryota; kingdom Metazoa; phylum Chordata; class Mammalia; order Rodentia; family Muridae; genus Rhynchomys; species Rhynchomys soricoides. The sequence goes on from JADRCH010000088.1 coordinate 903,371, forward strand.
ACATAAGCAATCCCCAAAATTCTACCAGAGAACTTCTACAGCTGATAAACAACTTGAGAAAAGTGGCTGGATAAAAATTTAACTCAAAGAAATCAGTATCCCACCTTTATACAAATGATAAACTGGCCAAGAAAGAAATTTTGGAAACAACATCCTTCACAATAGCCACAAAGAATATAAAATATCTTGGTGTGACTTTAACCAAGCAAGTGAAAGATCTGTATGACAAGAACTTGAAGTCTCTGAAGAAAGAAACTGAAGAAGATGGAAAGATCTCCCATGCTCATGGATAGATAGGATTAACACAGTGAAATGGTCATCTTACTAAAAGCAATCTGCAGATCCATATTCCAACAAAAATTTTTACAGACATTGAAAGAACAATTCTTAACTTCATCTGGAAAAAACAATAAACCCAGGATAGCCAGAGCAATTCTGAACAATAAAAGAACGTTGGAAGAATTACTGTCCCTGGCCTCAAGCAGTACTACAGAGCAATAGAAATAAAAAATACTGTATGGTATTGGTGCAGAATCAGACATGTTGACCAATGGAATCAAATAGAACACCCAGAAATAAACCCATTTATGGACACTTATAGACACTTGACTTTTGATAAAGAAGCCAAAACCATACAATAGAAAAAAAAGCATCTTCAATAAACGGTGCTAGTCTAACTGGGTGTCTACATGTAGAAGAATGAAAATAGATCCATATTTATCACCCTGCACAAAACTCAAGTCCTGAGGATCAAGAACCTCAACATAAAACCTGATACACTAAATCTCATAGAAGAGAAAGCGGGAAATACCCCTGAATGCCTTGCTACAGGAGACAAGTTCCCGAACAGAACATCAATGGCTCAGACTCTAATATCAACAATTGATAAATGAGACCTTATGAAACTACAAAGCTTCTGTAAGGCAAAGGACATTGTCAATAGGACAAAACAGCAGCCTACATCTTCACCATATGACAGAGGGCTAATATTCAAATTTATAAAAAACTCAAGAAGTTAGACACCAACAACCCAAATAACCCAATTAAAAAATGAGGCAGAGAGCTAAACAGAGAGGAATCTCTCCAATGGTCAAGAAGCACGTAAATGTTCAAAGTCCTTAGTCATCAGGGAAATACAAATCAAAACAACTCTGAGATTCTATCTTATACAGGTCAAAATGACTAAGATCGAAAACTCAAGGGATAGCACATGTTGGCAAGGATGTGGAGAAAGGGGAACACTCCCCATTGCTAGTGGGAGTGCAAACTTGTACAGCCACTTTGGAAATCAATTTGGGAGTTTCTTAGATAAGTCAGGCAGTGGTGGCACACGCCTGTAATTCCAGCACTTGGGAGGCAGAGATGACGGATATCTGAGTTCGAGGCCAGCCTGGTCTACAGAGTGAGTTCCAGGACAGCCAGGGCTACACAGAGAAACCCTGTTTCGAACCCCCCCCCCCCAAAAAAAAAAAGAAAAGAAAACTCAAGTTCTACCTCGAGACCCACCTATTCCTCTTCTGGACATATACCCAAATGATGCTCCAACATCCCACAAAGATACTTGTTCAATTATGTTCATAGCAGCTTTATTTGTAACAGCCAGAGACTGGAAACAACTTAGATGTCCCTCAATTGAAGAATGGATAAAGAAAATGTGATATATCTATACAATGGAATATTATTTAGTTATAAAACATAAAGACATTATGAATTTTGCAGGCAAATGGATGGATCTTGAGAATATTATTCTGAGTGAGGTAACCCAGTCCCAAAAGGACATGCACAGTATTCACTTATTTATGAGTGGGTATTACTCATAAAATATAGGATGCCCAATGCTATACTCCACAGATCCAAGGAGGCTGGACAGGAAGGAAGATACACACAAGGATGCTTAAACCTCACTTAGAAGAAGGAATGGATTGGACGTGGAAGGCAGATGGAGGGAGGGAATTGGATGGGAGAGGAGATCAGGAGGGGATTGGGGGTTCAGGGTTGGGTGTGTGGAGGGGCAGTAGGGATAGCCATGAGAATGAATGGAAATATGAACCCTGATGGGAGGGTAGGAGGAAGAAGGCCATCTCCAGGAAGAGACAAAGACCTGGGATAGGGGAGATGCCTAAGAATCAATGGGGGTGCTCTTAGCTGTGACTCATAGCATTAGGTACATGGAGTCTGGGGAGGCTGTGTTCTGTGGCCAGGGAGGAACCCTGATGGAGTGATAGGGATGCCAAACAAACCCATAAAACATTTGACCCAAAACTCTGTCTATAAGAAATGCAGGGATTGGGGATGGAGCAGAGACTAAGGGAATGACCAACCAATAACTGGCCCAGCTTGAGACCCATCCCATAGGGAAGCAATAATCTCTGACACTATTGATGATATTCTGTTATGCTTGCAGACAGGAGTCTAATATGGCTGTCCTCTGAAAGGCTGGACCCACCAACTGACTCAGACAGAGGTATACACCCACAGTCAAATCTTGGGACTCTTATCAAAGAACAGGAGGAAGGATTGTACCCCCTAAAGGGATAAGAACTCCATAGGAAGACCAACCGAGCCAACCAACCTGGACCCTTAGAGCTCTCAGAGACTGAATCACTAACCAAAGAACATATATGGGCTGGACCTAGGTCTCCCTGCACACATGCAACAGATATGCAGCTTGGTTTCATATGGGTCCTGAACAACTGGAGTGGGGGCTATTCCAAAAGCTGTTGCCTGTATGTGGGATACATTCTTTCAGCTGGGCTTCCTTGTCTGACCTCAGTGTGGGAGGAAGCATCTAGCCTTGCAGAAACTTGACGTGTCAAGGTGGGGAGATACCCAGAAGGGACCTCACCTGCTCAGAGGAGAAGTGGAAGAGAGATGGGGGAAGGATTGTGTGAGGGATGACTGTGAGGGAGGCAGTGAACGGGATGTAAAGTGAATAAGTTTTTAAAAAAACACACAAGATTCACATGCATGCAGGTAAAACACTTATACAGATGAAATATATATATATTAGACCAAGAATGAAATGAAGGATGAATGAAGGATTCGATAAAAAGGCATCTGGTGTGTGTCAGAGACAAGAAAATTGCTAGTTTCAGACTAGCCTGAGGTGGGCTGTGGAGCTGGACCTTTAATCCTAGAATTTTGGAGGCAGAAGCAGGCAGATTTTTGTGAGCTGGGGGCCCATCTGACTTATACAATAAATTCTAGACCAGCCAATGCTACACAGCAAGACCCATGAAACAAATGAACTAGAGTCCCTGATCCCATAAACAAATAAGCAAGCAAACAAACAAAAATCAAAGGAAAAAAGTAAAAGAAGGAAGGAAAGGAGAAAAGAGTCTGCGAGGGTGAACACGCTCAGGGCAAACACAACTGCTTCAGTGGGAGCCTCCAGTTCACAGATGGATTTGGAAGCTATTTGCAAGGCTGATCAGCTCTCGGTTGTATTCCAGCCATGACAAATGGTGCCTGGTTGAACAAATGTTACATTTCCATGAATTAATAGTCTAAGATCAACAGATGAAGAAAACAGACACACCTGCCCTCTGTTGGATTATCTGAATGTCTTCCATGGCCCTTCATTTCCCTAGCTACTTATGGAACGCATTAGTTCAACCTAAAGGCATAAGATCTTGGGATCAGTACCCGGTTTCCAAAGTAGCCTGTTCTGGAAGGATGGGGTTTCCTCTGTCTTGAGTGGGACTAGGTGATCAGAGCACAGAAGTGGCATGTGTAAGTGGCACACTTACCCAGGTGGGCAATAACTCTCGTACATGAAAAATTAATTTCAGTGCCTGTTCATGCAGTGTTTGATAAATGTTAGGCAAATCTTCAAGCTGGATATACTCCAAAAGAGTGTGATAGTTAATGGCTGAGCTCCTATTCAGTACAATGTGCATGTTCACTGTCAATAGAGAGTATTTAGACTTTCACTACCCTCTGTAGATCTTTGCTATTTAGAAGTCTAATCCGCACGTGGCCTTTATTGACCAAACAGGGAGAGTCTGAAGCATGTTGGACAGCACCTTTTAGCCTCATTAGGAAGGTTCCCCTGTGTTAAGGTCTGTGAAGGAACTCCTGCTTTATGCCTAGAGGAGTGTTAGGCTGCTGTGTGTGCATGTGTGCAGTGTGCATGTGTGCAGTGTGCACGTGTGTGTGCATGCCTGTGCATCTGGAAGCCAGAGGATGATGTCTGGTGTTCAATCACTCTCTGCCTTATTCCTGTAGACACAGTGTCTCTCACTAAATGTGGAACTAGATTGGTGGCCAGCAAGCTCCAGTGATTCTCCTGTCTGAGCTCCCTATAATGCCTGAGCTATAAGTGCACATGCAACCACGTTCAGCTTTTTATCTAACTGCAAGGATCCAAACTCCATTACTCATGCTTGAGTAGTGTCATAGTTAGGGTTTTACTGCTGTGAACAGACATCTGACCAAGGCAAGTCTTATAAAGGACAATATTTAATTGGGGCTGGCTTACAGGTTCAAATGTTCAGTCCATTATTATCAAGGTGGGAGAACGGCAGCATCTAGGCAGGCATGGTGCAGGCAGAGCTAAGAGTTCTACATCTTCATCTGAAGGCTGCTAGTGGAAGACTGGCTTCCAGGCAGCTAGGATGAGAGTCTTAAAGCCCACACCCACAGTGACACACCCACTCCATAAAGGCCACACCTATTCAAACAGGGCTACATCTTCTAATAGTGCCACTCCCTGGGCATATGCAAACAATCACAAGCATCAAGCATCTTTACCCAGTGAACCACCCCTTCAGCTCTGGGGCTAATACTTCTGAATCAACATTTAGCAAATCTTGTAGTTCTAGCTTTCAAATTTCAGATTGTTTGCACTAGGGCTTGTAAGATCCGAGTTTTAAAAATTTAATCTTGCAAGCTTGAGAAGGAGGTGACTGAAAGCAGTGTGTGGCTTAGTGTTTCATGTTTCATGTTTAAGCTTCACAAGGGCCTTGGCCCTCTATCTGAACATTATTTAACGGTAATTAACCTGTGTATATATGTATTTCACAAGCCCCATGAACACTCCGAACAGTGCAATTCCATTCATTTCTGAAATCATCAAGATACGAACAAATATAAAAATTTTCAAATCAAGATACTAATCAAGACTCTGAATTACTAATCATCACGTTATGTATCATTTCTACAAAGAACTTGCCATTTAGTCCCCAGGCAGCTGATGTCTTAAATATGTGCTCTAATGGTTATATTGGCCCTGAGAATGGCAGTTTGAGTAAGTATCCTTCCAGGGCCCATGTCCCTAGGATACTACTACTGAGAGCTTAAGGATACTTGGAGGATGAAGCTGTGTCGGAGGTTTTGGCTCAATGGGACATGCCCTTGAGGAGGTCTTAGGATCCTGTCATCTTTGCCTTTTGGCCATGAGCTGAGCAGTTTGCCTCACAGTGAGCTCCCCATCACTGCCATCTGGATCCCTTACCATAGATTCAAAGAAAGGTGTCTACTGGATTTAAACTTCAAAACTATGAGCTAAGTAAACCTTTTAGCTTTATGTATCTCAGGCATTTTGTTACAGTAACTCAAAGCTGACTACCACAGTGGCCCTCTCTTGATTTCACAGACTTACCTGGCCACCATTTCTTTCTCTTTATGGGAAGCATACCCACTGCTGCTAAGTGGCTTCAGAGGAGACGACAGGAAGTAAAGGCGGTGGTTGGTGAAATACTGGTCAACTAGTGGGAGGAGGACCTGGAAACCATCGAACATCATTGTTAAAGTAACTGATCGAAGTCTATCTGCCAGTTCCTTTTAAAAAATTCATTCTCGGTGAGCAAAGGCATCTCAACACTGGCTGTGGATTTCCAGGAAATTCTATTCTTGGTCTCATTTTGCATTATTATTATTATTATTATTATTATTATTATTATTATTATTTTCTGTGCTATTAACAAGAGATGTTGGAATTATGCAGAAGAAAAGATCATTGACAAAATAAAGGCACAAATAAATTTGCAGAAGGATCTGATTTCAAGGCAATATTCTGGGAAAGTCAGACTTCCTTCTTGGCTTATTGCATCAACACCCACACTCAAAGCATGGCTAAGCCCTTAACTTAAGCCTCTGTCTCTGTTTCTCACAGCAAAGATATTGAAAGGCACTTGGTCCCTCTGAGCAGGGTTTTGGGAACAACATTCGTTGGTACCCAAATGCATTCTCTCCTTTTCAGCAACAGGACAGCTGATTTTAGTGAGATATAGGGCCAGGAGCTTGCTTAGCTTCCTCTGTAGCGGGAGTAAATGAAAATGTCTCGCTGGTGGCACTAGGTTAGAACGTCAGAGAGGCAGCAACTTGCTTGCCCCTGTTTTTCCTTTACACACCAGTTTCCCACAGATGTGGTACAGTTAAGGTTGTTTGGAGCACACTGTTACAGATGGTGTAGAACAAGGCAGGAGGATCCCTAAGCTACAGTGTAGAGCTGAGCAGGCTGCACACTTCTTGGGAACTCCTACCCACCCTGGGTCTGTTCTACAGCAAGGAAATTCACCTCTGCCTCACTGAAAGCCTTTGGAGCTTTAAATCTGTGTGATGGACCCCTTTAAACCCAGTAGTAGATCCTGAGTGAAGGAAAAAAACACTTACTTTGGCAAAGAATTTGATCTCCTGGTCATGGGGAGACTTTTCTGTTTTCCCACTGCTGACAATGGCTTCTACAAAGACAGGAGTAACAAACTTTGGTCAGAGCAAACAAACAAACAAACAAATGAACAACCACAGCCTTCTTAGAAGCAGAGCAGCTTTTCGAAAAGACAAGGAGCAAGCCTAGTTGCTTTCATGAAATAACATCTTATAAAGCATGTTGAGATGGTGCTGGTTGGGTATGTGCCATGTCAACTCTCTCTCTCACAGCTGTCTCGCTGCAGCCTTTTCAAAGTGTGGGAAAAGTTAATAGGATGAGTTTTTTTATAAAACAACAGAAGAGCTGATCAAATCCAGCAGAGAAGTCAAGGAACTAAACTAGGTGGTGGTAGTGGTAGAGGTGATGGTGGTGGTGGTGGTGGTGGTGGTGGTGGTGGGTAAGTCTCAGCCTCTATTCTCCATTCAAATTATATGTCTCCATGGATCATGAACAATGGTAACTTAAGAGGACCACTCATGAGGCTGGAGAGATGGCTCAGCAGTTAAGAGCACTGGCTGCTCTTTCAGAGGTCCCAAATTCATTTCCCAGCAACCACATGGTGGCTCACAACCATACTTAACAGGATCCAATGCCCTCTTCTGGCGTGTCTGAAGACAGCTACAGTACACTCATATAAAATAAATAAATAAATTAAAAAAAAATCACTCATAATTAAATCATTCTTTCTAAAGGAATACTAAATTCTTTCCTGGCATTTTGCAGTTATACTTACCCAAGTGAGCAATAAACTCTTGAGCAGAGTCAACATACTTCAGAATCTTCTTCAAAAACTTGTAGGCAAATCTCTTTTCCATGGAGGAGGCATCCAGCTCCATGTCCTTCATACCTCTAGATTGAACAGAGAGGAACCCCCAGAAGAAGTAGCAGAGAAAACCACGTGACTTTGGTGTATCACCCATCCTCCCCAGGTTGCTGAGTTTAATTTTCAGTGTTGACGGTTAGTTGTTCTTAGTGGCTCATCATCTGACTAACTGACTCGTGCAATTGGACTTGACTGTGTGAGCACACAACACCTTTGCTAAAGCAATTTCTCAGCAGAATCTTCAGAGAGATCTTCATAATTATTACTAAAAGATATTGAGTTGGAAGTCAGAGAAAATGACAAATACTCCTCATATGTTTGACCAGATGCTAGCTGTAAATTGACATGAGCAAAATATAAATTGTGTGAAATGATACCTTATTGTTAAGTTTCAGACCTGGGACACAGGGCTGAGGTGCCTATCTAACATACCACAGCGGACTGATCTGGCCTCCAGGTTCTCCTAGCATCCCTCAGTCCCTACCTGGTAGAGGATATGGTTGCCATACCCCCCCCCCCCCCCCCACCTGAAAGTCTCCAGCCCAGGGGCTGGGCTGTCCTTTCTCCAGAGGCTCTTCTTCCCTATATAACTCAGCCATTTTGGTTACAATGCCCTGGTCTTCCACCCCCACCCCCCTTTTGGTCTCTTGTCCTTTGGCTACTGCTCCAGGTTCCCCTCTCTCCCTTTTTTGGTTCTAGTAAAGGAGAAATTTTCTTTTCTGTGAGCAAGGAATTTTATCAGCAAATTACACTCCACACTCTTCTTAGTGCTAGAAAGAGGATTAAAGCTGGGCAGGGAGTCTTTCTCAAAAGCTTCCCTGGAGGCGGTCTCCTGCAGCGTGACCTTTCCTACGGACAATGTGGCAAATACATTTTGTAATTTTCTTCATATGAACTACAATAGAAATATTTGTATAGTTTTTATTTACTTGGCATTAGCTAGCAAAAATCTATAGGAAATTAAAAAGGGAACTCTCTAGCTTGGCGACTATTTCTTTGTATCAGAGCAGGATCTCCACTTGGTTTTTCTTTCTACAAAGAAGTTGGCAAGCACAGTGCTCTGGAGCTTTCTACAGACATCTGATGAAAGACTTACGTAGTCCAAGCCAACTTGACAGAAAACATTCATCAATGTGTGATAAAATGTCTTAGGACATCTCGACGTGTTCCATCTCTCTAGGAGAGCTGTAGCTTCAGAAGAATCAGTTCCTGTGCCTCAAGGCTCTTTCTGTTGGTTGTGCTTGCTGTTGGTATTATTATATAGTTTAACAAACTATAAAACAATCAGATCAAAGTGTGGAAGAGCTGTTGGTTCTATGAAAACCAAGCTGCTATTTTACAAAGATAGTCAGCTGCAAATTCACAGGTATAGTTTTGAATTAAGGATGCGTAAGGGATAGGAGAAGAATCTAAAAAATAATCTAGCATATAAAACCTTGTTTTACTCGTGCCTCAAATTCTTATTTATCTTTAAAGGCAGCTAAATTCCAAAGCTTCTTGGGTGTATTATGAATGTGGTTTATCCCTCCAATTGCTGGAGAATATATTTGGAAAAAGCTTTGACCTATAACATAATGTTTATGAGTACATATGCATGTATTCATTATAAGCCCATTCAAAAGTTTCAAGTACTGTCTTTAATCTAATGGTTTTTGTAGCTGGGTGATTAAGTACCCAATGGTGAGATCAAGCTCACATCACCTCTGCCTCACTCACACCACATGGAAGATGACTTACCTAGAAACGAGAATGCCATTCACCTGGAGGAATTTGAACAGGTCCTGTGCTTTCTCTCGATCCCTGAACTTCTCCTTGGCAGTCAAGGTGTCATATGGTACCAAAAGAGGGTGACTGCCACCACCTGGAGTAAGATGAGAGATAAAGACAGTGTCTTCCTTCGTACATCTGGGGAAAGGTAGCTACCACCACCCCACTCACTTTCCTCATGGGATGCCACGAAACACACTCACCTTTGCTTTCGAGTTCCAGCTTCTTCTTCTTGGCCCAGATATTGTGATAGTTCTCAGCCACCACTTCCACCATTCCCTGTGCCCCACCCCGGAGACATAAGAGAAAGCAAGCAAGAAAAATGGCTTCACATTTTCCCGGTTCTGGAACAGCTCCATCAGATGCTATCTACCTGCTGCTGGAGGCCTACCTTTATTTAATTAGTCTGTGTGACACACCTCATTGGCTTTTTGTCATCCCATACACAGAAAACCATTTCAGATTCCGCCCTTCCTTTGCAACTTATTATCCTGGTAGTTGAGTGCATCCAGGAGAAACACACATTCCTGCCAAAGCTGTACATCACCAGTACCTCGTTTAACTTAGTATCATACTTCCAAGATAGAGAGATGGGTAGGAGAAGTCAAGCCAAAGCCAGGAATCTATGAAAATCTTTACCTCAACAGATTTTTAAAGAAAAATCACACTTTGCTGAAAACTACTGTCATAGAGATTTATCAAATAGAACGAATCTTTCTATGAGGGTTATACAGCTTTGACCTAGAGCAAAGGATGTCCTTTGGGGAAAGACAAAACAAAACAAAACAACCAAAGTCCCCTTAAGGCCCATGGGGCTGGTCCATTCCTTAGGCTAGGGGCCACAGACACCAATATGTGCAGGAAGGAAGTACCTCCAACCTTTAGGTACATCTTTTTGGGTTTATAGCTTTGGGTCCTACAGTGATTGCTTTCTTGCATCATTGTGGGGAAACTGAGCATATCTACCATGGCCCATGTAGGGTGTCCTTATGGCTTCTGAGATTAACAAGGACCAGGGAAGCATTTCTATCCAGGTGCTGCATTGCATCAAATTTCTCTTATTTTATTTTGGGAGTTTGGACATGAAGACCTTGCTGACTATTCTTCCTTTTACCAACTCATCACCCTTTATGGTACTCTTGGAAGCACAGCTTCCCCTTCTTGGATGGTTAATTCTCTGGTGTTTCCCCCCACAGCCTAGGCATACCACAGCCCTCTTTAGGTTTAATATCATAGTTGTGATATGTTCTAGGCAGTCTCTCTTTTCTCCTTTAACTCTTCAGAGGGTAGCATGCCCTGTACTGGAAAGGTCTAGGAAACACAGACATTCTGCATCTAGGTTGGGACTGACCTGAAGTTCCCTGGACAGCACAACATTTGAGAGATCCAGAGGGGTAGGGCTGTAGCTGTTGCCCTAGGACAGAAGAGCCAGAGTTACTAGCTTTGCCATTGTTTTCTTTCTTCCAACCAGCCTCCACAAACACATGGCTGTCCCAAACCCTACCGTTCACCTTAGGTGGTCCCATCATCATACCCCAGCGAGAGCGTTCCTAGATTCATCATGGTTTCTATTGCCCAATTGTTGGTTACTGAGTGTTGCAGTCATACCTGGTTGGTCTGGGATACACATCGAAGCTTCTCATTCTCTCTTTGTTGAACTAAAGCTTCTCCTTCTTTGGTCCTTTCTACCGTCCAGCCCACAGCCAGCATGGTTTTCAGGGACTCTCTGGCAGGCCAGCGATAAATTTCCTTCTCCTAGAGGGAGTTTGTACAGAAGAGCCATGCAGAACACATTCTACCCTTCTCCCCATAGTACACAGAGGAGATAATTTGTTCCATGCTTTCCTCACAAGGTCAAAATGTCACGTGCAGCACTTTGAATTCAATACACAGCCTTTTTAATACTTTTGAATATAAGATTCCAGGCCTGCAGTCTTTTTTATTAGGGGAAATGAACCAATATTATCAATGACATTATCTACAGTTTATAAAGAAGTGAACAACCAAGAAAAATACTCATTTTGTCTTATGTTTAAATGGAACATTGTCAAAATGCATTTACACTAGAGTCTGCCTTGATCCTGAGAAACAGGACTTTGTAGAATTCTTTTGATGGATGCCTAATTTCATGAATGGTCAACACTTAAAGATATGTTATCCCTTACATATGACACTAAACTTAAGCTCACAAAGAATGCTTACTGATTTTAAGACTGGAATTCAGACATAGGATGAACGTATACTTAATTGGAAATGTGTGTGTGTGTGTGAGAGAGAGAGAGAGAAAGAGAGAGAGAGAGAGAGAGAGAGAGAGAGAGAGAAAGTGACCCATTTCTGAGTCTGCTTCTCCTGGGACTTTCTGTATTCCACATACCCACATAGCAGATCTCTCCTTGGTCTAAATCTTTTTCTAGCAATTTCTCCATCCTGTATCCACAGCTCGATAGTCTAACAAAACCTATTCCTAGGTCAGTTGCAGGAAGAACACATTTTGGGCCAGCTGTAAGTACTAAGTTCGGCTTCTTTTATCCGTGGTTTCTCAGAGCCAAAAAATAGAAAGTTGGGGCTTGGGAAGTGGCAGACACAGGGCCAGTTTGCCAGTTCATGGAACCTGCTAAGGTTTGTAAGAGGGACCAATTGTCTGATACCATTCCAAAGGAAGGGCATAACACAGCCACATGGTTACAAATCCTGTCTCTTACCTTCTCTGTTAATGTCTTGAAGGGCCGTATTAGTGGGTGGGTCTTCACATTTTCATCCAGAGAAATCCCATATTTCCATCCACTGTGACTCTGTAGAAAGTTCTCAGTTCAAATGAAGAACCAGCTAGATGACCCAGATCTCTGCCTATTTTCTCAAGTAGTATAATGAATCATGACAGAGATTAAGAAGTCCCTTAGCGAGTGTCTAACTGATCCTTTCAGGCTATCAAGTCTGTGCCTCCTGAATCCTGACCTCTGCTCCTGTATTCCTTCTTGTTCCAGCTCCTGTCCTCTTCACTTATTTGCTTGTAAGTTTTAGGGCCACATAGATGGCTGTTTCAGCAAACACTGATAAACACTGTGCTTCAGAACAGTGTGTCAAATTCACAGCAAGATCAGTAGGTAGGACTCAGAGGGGACCAGATCTACCACCTGCCCTGTAGAGGGGTCTGCTTGGCAAAATCACAGCAGTGCATGATTTCAGGAGACTTAAGGCTGTAAAGCACCACTGGAGGACACCTTCTTCAGTAGGAGTCCTGACCACTGTGGATATAGAGCTAAGTGGGAACCCCTGACTTCCTCAGCCTCAAACCCCTAAAACTCTTCGCTGCTCATTCCGTTCTCAATCTCTGCCTCTGCTTGTTTGTGAACTGTGCATGTTTCCCAAGTTTCTATCCCTTTCCAAGAGACACATAATTCCTGGCCACTCTATCTAGGTCTGTGGTTTCAGTTATCCCTGATGACTGATATTAAATCAATATTTCTAAAGAAGACCTGATTCCTAATTTCCAAACACTATGGGCCCTGTTTGATGTGCTCAGTACTGTGTCTAAACAGGTCCCAGCAGTTACTTCTTTAAGTGGCCCCTTCTCTTCGGTTTCTTGACCCATCTTGAGCTCCTGTTCTAGCAGGGGAGTCCTTGTTTACCTCCTGCATACCTTATACTCTGCCTCCTAGGCTCACTCCACCTCTCGGGCTGGCTTCCTTCTTAGTATTGAACGTACCTGGAGGAATCCAATAGCTTCCTAAGCACTCTCCCTGTTTCCAGTCTATCACCTATTTATGGACTAATTTTCTACTATTGTTAGGTGATATTCACCAAAATAGTTCTGCTAGAGAATTCTATTCTCTTATGATTTCTGACTGTCACCTCACACCATGGAGAAAATGGAAACTCTCACATGTCTTCTAAATCTGTCAACCTCCCCACATTCATCTTCCAACCCTCTTCTCTACTCTATGTTCTAGCTCTGTGGTTCCCCAAAGCTGATAAATTCTCTCTTGCCTCGTTGGTCTGCATGTGCTGACTCAGCAATAAACTCATCACTCCCCTGCAACAAATGTCTCTCCATCTTTAATAATAGGCTGGAATGTTACCACTCTAGATGGCCATCTTTGGGATTTGGTACTCCTGTGTGTTCTAACCCTGTACTCATGCCAATCACAGAACTGTATAACCTGTACCACTGTGACTGGATAATTCTATTTCTCCCACAGGAAAAGTGGTACTTGAAAAATTTAAATTATGTGTATATGTGTGGTTTTGTGCATGTGAGTTCAGTGTCCTCAGAAGCCAGAAGAGGGTGATGTAACTCCCAAAGCTTGAGTTATAGGCAGTTGTGAGCTGGCTGATGTGGGTACTGGAAGTATATTTAGGTCCTCTGTAAGAGCAATATACACCTTTAACTACTGAGCCATCTCCCCAGCCCCAGGAAGAGGACTTTGAAGTCAGAGGGAAATACTCTTCTCTTATTAGATAGCCAGCCCCACTGGGCAATGTTGAGCTTATATCCTTACCCTCATGAACCCTCAAATTGGCATCAGGGAGCGATACTAATCAAACTCATCAAACATTAGTAGATATGTTACTGATGACTGGGCTAAATTTACTAATGTGGAACTGTTATAAGCATATGAATATATTCATATACAAATAACTTAAAAATACTGTGAAGGAAGAGAATAAGGTACTAATATGACCAGTATATAAGAAATCTTGGAGAGTATCAGCCTAGGAATGAATACTTAAATTGACATCTGCAGGGTGACATGGGGATGGCAAGTGACTACTTTGCTCAGTCAGGGAAGTGTTTGTGAACAAATAGAGTGTGTGGCAGAGGGTCTAAAAGTACAGGGAGACTGATGGGCAGAGACAAAAGGGAGATCTCACTGAGAGTCAGACAGGACAGTACTACTAGGCTACTTGGGGATTTTGACCTTTGTTTTAAGAAGAATTAGATCTCATTAAGGAATTTTAAGATGGGACAGGGGCTGGACAGGAAAAACACTAACATCATGTGACAAACTATGCATATTGGAATTATTAGTTGTTTGTGATGTGAAGAAAAGACTGGAGAAAATAAATGCACATGAGCCAGGTGATCACAGTGACTGGGGACAGAGATGGCAGCAACTGGGACTGAAGTCAGTGGGTGCTGCAGAAATTCATAAAGAGTCAAAGGGGTAAAATCTACACAATTTGGAGATGGATTAACTATGGCTGTGAATTCAGAGAAACACTGATTCTTCTTAATCCATGGCTTGGACAAGAAGCCACACTGAGAAGAAATTAGAAAACCCATATACTCTAGAGTAAGAAAGTCAGCTGATAGCCTAGTTTTGTTTGCTTTGCTTTTTTCTTAAATAAAGTTTTATTGGTACACAGGCCCTCTTTTATTGTCAATGTTTTGCCTGTGGCTACTCCCGTGCTATAACAGTGGAAATGAGTCGTTGCCATGGAGGCTGTCTGACCCACAGATCTGCAAATGTTCATTACCCATTTCATTATACATTATAGAGTATTTGATTATTTCCACAACCTTTACACAGAAGAGGCTTGCCAATCCCGGTCCAGAATCATGAGGTATAGCTTATTCTACAGTTCAGTGGTTGTTGTGGGCAGTGTAAGTAGGAACTCTTGAGAGGATTAGAGATGAGCACAGATCCTGAGATGCTGCCTCATGGTTTCCTTTTATCTGTGAGTATATGATAGGGAAATGACTTTCTATGGCCCTGCCTTAAAAATGTGTCTACTGTTGCAAGCTGAGCAATGGTCCCATCCTTCAACGGCTGCTACTCCAATCCAGCATGTCTTTGGCACAGCAATTAAACTTATTAAGCAGCCTGGCCTCATGTGGGGAGGAATTTTAACAGCAGATGTACCAAGTGCCTAGACATTCTAGCAACGTCCCACTAAGGAAGACCCTCAATGGCCTTCCTGGAATACTGTTCAGCTTCCTAAGCAAACAGAGTGAGGGTTTCAATTTTACTTGTTCTTTTCCAGTGGTGAATTCAAAGAAAAAATTAAATAATAAGCTTCCCACCCAATGAAGCATCAATGTTAAATAGATACAAGTGTGTGTTTGGGCATAAAATCCAGGCAATGCAATGGTAAGAAAGCTATTGACGCTTCCAGAATTGTTCACTTTTTTGAATGTCACAAACACAGCACCGGCAGCTGCCACTGCCTCTTTCTCTGACCTCTACCAGCCCTAGGAAATCACTGTCCAGAAATAATGAATGCTCTTGCAATGGAGACTCTGTCACTTAGACAAATCGGGCAGATTTCCAGGATCACACGAAATAATGTTCTTGGGCTCCCCCTCCCTCTTCCTGACAATTGTCAATTGGCTGATAATCCCTACCTTGTCACAAGCCCATTTATCATGAGAATGCTCAGCATACTTGGTGACAATGTATTCCAATTTTTCAGGCAAGGAAAAACTGTGAATTGAGAAAGAAAACATTATAGACTCCTTAAGCATTTTAGCTAAACATGGTAGAAGGCAGGTCGAAGTAGCAATTTGCTGTCACTGATTTGCTAGCAGCCTATCTCGTAGCTTAAGCTACTTTCGACAGTGACACTACTGAGCAGGGAGGCAAGGCCAGTGTTGTGTTTCAGACACCCACTCAGGTCTGACCACAGGGTTTCTCTGCAGAATCATCTGCACATAGCTGGCCTTCCTCAGCTGCTCTGGGCTTTCCTGGCTCCACTGTGGTTTCAGAGCCAGCTCTGATCTCTGTCAATGAGAATCTTGTCATCCTATAGCTCCAATCTGAGAAAAATAGATTGTGTAGCTAGAAGGTCAGATGTTACAAAATACTGGTTGTCTATCATTTTGAATTAGTGACTCATTATGACTAGCATTTTGGAAATACAGTAGATGCCTGTCATTTCTGCTTGCCTAGCAGCTCCCATCTATTTGTCATTTTCCTGTGTATCAGATGGTCTTCTGGTATTGCATATGATATTAGGTGCATGGCCAGCAAGGTCAAGTCTATGATTAGATGGATCAAATTCACTTGAATCTAGAGTTCAATGAGACAAGAGCACCTCAAGGTGATCCATCCAATGGAGATAGCCGACGACTGTCATTGTCCTTGGGGAGGCTTGGCATTTTATTAGGTTCTGGTTATGACCGTGTGTCCTGGTAATCAGGGCTTCTTTGTTTGAGAGATAAGTCTAGTGCCATTCTCATGTTACTCAATGTACTGATGCCTCAGATTTGTTTGAAGCAACAAGAGCTGTCAAAACGCTATGGAGCTGCTCATCGTTGGCACACGCTTGCTAGAGTGATGTTGCTAATATGTGTAACACATCCACTCCTCATTTCATGTACTCTCCCAGCTTTTTGAGTGCTTATGTTTTTATAAGACAAACTTCTCCAAAGCCAGTGTCTACTTTCTTTTCTTGCCCACGCTTCCCTTTTTACCACATTCTTTATTTCTCCCCTGTAGGAGGCCCCATTCTGTTTCTCACCATCCCCTCGGTCAAGGCTTCCTCCAATGGAATGTGTACTTAATTTCCCAATGATGAATTTTATACTTTAGCAGAGCTGACATTCCTAGGAAGAGTTTAGGCTCCTATTTGAGAATTATTGTCACCAAACACAGGTCTGGGGGATCATATGGGATTGGGCTCATTTCCCAGCTCATTTTGAAGAGTTTTGTACTCTTTATTAAAATGTACCCAGGGATGAAGTCAGTCTGCTCCTGGACGCATACTTGGAACTGGGAAGGGATGCCTCAACATCTAACACAGCAATTATTTTGCCCCAAGGATAAATTGACTTGAATCTGCAGTTGGATGAGAGCATCTGTGGTGTGTTGAGCATCAGTAAAGATTCTGGATACTCATGGGAAGAAATTTTAGGGCTCTACTATATGTAGGGTGACTTTTAGTATGGCAAAGAGCAGATCCAACCTCTCAAAGGACCACAAGCATTCTGCTACCACTGAGATACTGCTAAGGTTCTGCTATTACCCTGGAGGCGTTTTAGTGTTATTATAACTGTATAGGCATAATTTGCAAAGAACAAAGATTTTTGTCAAAAAACCTCATTAATAAATTAATGGCATCACTTATCAGGGTGGGTTTTGTAATACCTCAGACAACATTTATTTTTGTGAGTATATCTCTCATGTATTAAACCAATCCCTCCCCAAAGCCTGAGATATACATAATATAGTATACAATCAAATGTAGATGGATTAAACCTTGTTCCTAGTGTGACTTGCAGTGTCAAAGGAGATGGTGAGCAGGAGGAAAAGGGAAAAAAGTCTCTACTATAGTCTGAAAGAAAGTGTATGAGCTATAGAAACAGTTTAGCAGTGGCCTTGAACTTACTTCATGGTGTTGATAGGTTTGGGGTCAAAGTTTCCATCTGCATCCACTGAGACCTGTTTCTCCAATGTGGCTGTGATTCTCGTATCTAAATAATCTGGGGGCAAGGCCCCAGCAATAGCACTGAGACAAGGCAGGGCCATTCGGAAAAGGTCCAGGTCATATTTCTGTGAGGAAAAATAGAGCACTCCAATAGACAGACCAGAACCACAGCTGTCATACAGAATCATTCTCTCACCAATAGAAATAGATACAAAGGATGCCTTTGCAAGTTGACTGTCAGTGCAACCTCTCTACAGAAAACTTAAGAATTCTTGGAGGATGGAATGACAATCTTAAAGCCCCCAAGTTGCCATTCACTTTAAGTTGAAGAATTTTAAAGGTCTAAATTAATGTCATTCCAAATAAATTTAAAGAATATCCAGTGATGGTTTTCCCCAGGCTAGAACAGGCTATAAACTTCCCTGCTAAGAATAGTTATGGGGAATGACCCAACCTATGACCAGGGAGGGGATTTTGAAGATCTTATAAGCTCCACAGTGGTGGGTAGAGATTTCTATTAATATTTTACCCACTGGTGTGACATAAATCCCAGACAAAGGTAAAGGAAGGAAGGAAGAAAGGAAGGAAAGAAAGTAGGAAGGAAGGCAGGCAGGCAGGTGGGAAGGAAGGAAGGAAGGAAGGAAGGCAGGCAGGCAGGCAGGCTTTATTCTTAGAGTTAGGGGACACAGGTCAGCAAGGTGGAGAATGAGTGTGAGGCAGCAGGTCACATTCTCAATCAGAAAGTACAGAAAATGGGACCAGACTATAACACTCCACAGAGCAAAAGAACAAGAGTGTTAAGTAATTGAACTAGAAGCTGAAAGTGCTTTTGGAATTTGCTCTGGTGGCTGCTCTCCCATGTGTTAGCTCAGAAGGTCTGGCCTGTTATTTAACTACTCTGAGGACTAGATAGTTACTATTCTAGAGATCGCCCCCCCCCAAGGTGTCCTGGGGAGATGGGGGTGGGGCTTAAAGAATTAACATAATATGCTTGTGAGGTCCTTAGCAGTCCATAGAAAAGAGTGAAAGCAAACTGTATGCTTCATTCACTGGGGTCACTATTTTCTCACAGAGTAGTCATTACCTTGTGGGAGAGGGAGTCAAAAATTCCCCAGAAGAGCTTCTCAGTGAGGTGCAGCTCCTCCTCCACAGCTAGCCCATAGCTCCCCCATCCGGAAGGCAGGCAGTAATACTTCCAGCACTGCTCATAGTGATTTGTCAGAAGCTGGGAGTGTCAGGACAGGAGGGCACCAGTCACAAAGACATCCACAGGCACCAGAGACATGCAGGGAGAAGAAAACAGAGTGGGAAATCCTGGGGGGTAAACCAGTGTTTGAAGGAGTTGGGTCAACAAAGAGGCTCTTCAACATCTTCTCTCACACCTAATGAGCCAGGCTGAGCTGCATCTGCCTGATTAATTCTCCTGCCTCTTGAAGTGTTCCCAAGTAGTTACTGAAAAATGGAGAGAAGTCAATCCTGCTTTAAATGAGAAAATGTTACCCTTTGAAAGGAGTCACAGTGTGCTTGCTGTTCTAGTCAGTCAGGTGTGGGAATAATTTCATATGATTACATACGATTCTGGAATATCCTGGGGTGTGTTGGTATGGAAAGGGGAGAGTGAGCAGAAAATTGTGGGTTTGAGGATTAATGTTGATGGTTGTCTATGGCTTTCTGGTCTCCATCTGGCCCTTATCCAGCTCAATGATGTGACATCAGTTCCATATCTCACCAGGAGAGGGCGCACTACACTCCTTTCCAGTAAGCACCACATCTAAGGGGGAAAATGCCATTCATATGAGATGTCAATGTGAAATTACTGCTTGGTACCAGCAGTGCCTCTCAGGAGCCAGCATCCTGACAGCAGAAGTCTGTAGAAAAACAATGCCAAGTTTAGGACATCACACCTTTCAGCAACAGTACCCTTTGAGATTAAGACCCGGAACTGTTAAAGCGAGAAGGGAAACTGAATCCTGGGAGTACTGAGAACCTCTGTGACTGTGTAAAGCTTCCTGCCTGGTTATGGGACTGAACCAAGAGCTTCGGAGAATTCTGGTAACCCCCAAAATTACTCCCTTAAAACCCTGCTTGAATTATTTCTTAAAAATAAAAATATTAAAAAAAGAAAAAGAAAGAAATTGTCAGCGAGGTTGGTCTGCAATGACCAATTGCAAATGGTTGCAAATGGTAAGTTTGATACTACCCAGGACTAGATGATCTGGTGCAGTAATAGAAAAGTTATACGTTGTGCTCTGTTCATTGATTAGAGAAGAAATAAAAAGCATCTGTTACAAGAGAGAAGAAGCACAAAACCACGATGGAAAGGGACATTTTACATCCCTTGAATGAAAGACAGTAGGGAGAGCTGGAGTTCTGGCTGCTCCTCAGAGGACCCTGGTTTGATTGCTGGCATATCTGATGCCTGGCCATAAGTGGAGACTCAGAACCATGGATAACCATGGATTCCATGGATAACATGGATAACATGGGTTCCACCGAACCCAGTACCCTCTTCTGGCCTCTACTGGTACTGCATGCATGTGTTGCCCAGACATACAAGCAGGCAAAACACCAGTACACACAAAATACTAAAAGAAGTAATAATTAAAGAAAAAGAAAAAAGAAAAGAAAAAAAAAGAGAGAAAAGAAAAGAAAATCCACAGGGACTCCAAGGTTTTTGGAGGTAAAAATATTATTAAAATCTAGTTAGGATTAAGAAACCATAAAATCCAAGTCTCTTTAGCAATCTTAAAAGTTAAGTAGAGGAACGAAACTCGAGAAAACCACAGCAGGCAACAACTGCAACAAACCCATGCTTTTGAGATTGAACGTGCAAGCTTTGGATTGGTTTTGTGGATTGTCAAGCTGTCAAAACTCAATACACATTTTGGTTCTCCAATTGTGTGCACTCTTTGTGGACCCCGGCACACCTCTTGTGCCACGAACTGCAATCCTATGGTGACCATGATGCTTACCTTAAGTGGCATTTTGCAGTATTCGCTGAGCTGTGGCACGTCAAAAACCAGACGGCGTAGGAGTTGCTGTAACATGGAAGGTCTCAGGTGACTGCAGTACAGAGTAAGAAAACAGAAAGATGAGACAAAGTAAATATGGAACAGTGGAAAGAGGAAGGGAGGAAAAACAAAATGTCAAGGGGGAAAAGAGCACATACTAGGACCAGCGAGAGGACTCAGCAGGTTAGAGTGCTTAGTGTACAAACCTGTATTTGATCCCTCGCCATTCTAGAGCAGAAGGGGAGAATCAACTCAAGAAAGCTGTTCTCTGATTTCTACATGTGCCCTGGAGCACAGGAGTGTGCTCTCTCTGTCTCTGTCTCTGTCTCTGTCTCTGTCTCTGTCTCTCTCTCTGTGTGTCTTTCTGTCTCTGTCTCTCTCTGTCTCTCTGTCTGTCTGTCTCTCTTTCACCCCCTCTCCTCCTCCATCTCTCAATCATTCACAAAAACAGGCACACTCACACATGTAAACACACACACACACACACATACACACACACACACACACACACCCATTCCATTAATACACTATAATAAAACATAAAATTTAAAGAGCAGCACAAGTTAGGGCTAGGCCTCAACCAAAGATCGTCTTAACACAGATCTTGGATAAATCACAGTGGATAGTAAAGCCCCCTGTTTGAAAATGAAATATGGTTAAAATATATAAAAGGAGGATGCATTAATGATGTGGGGATGTATGCGTTGAAAATATATTCAGCGATTGTGTGAAAAATACATAACAGGAAGAAGATGCTCTGCTTTATAGCTATCTCTAATGACTTCTCAGAACTAAGGATTTCTTTAAAAAGAGTCTCACTATGTGGCTGCAAAGGAAGAAGATACAGCTGATCAGCTGCAGAGGTGGAGTCCGACTCCACCTAATGGTATGATCTGAAGGCAACCTCAAAGTCTCCCTGATCATAATCTGGTCCAGGAATTAGAACTATTTCTTCGGGCTTTTTTTTTTTTTTTCTTCTTCTTCTCAGAACAACTCCGTAAATGGCAAACACATAAATTAATTAAAGATCAATTAGCTTATCAAATTACTGAATTCATGACTGTGGTATTTGGTGAAAGTAAATTCTGAGACAAAGAAAGGAGAGATAAGAGGGGCTAACTTATTTTTCAGATGCCAAACTAAAGTCAAGAGGTTCCTTATGGATTCTCTCCAGAACATTTTTAAAAAGATTTATTTATTTATTATTTTGTGTATATGATTACACTGTCACTGTCTTCAGACACACAAAAAAAGATGGTTGTGAACTACCATGTGGTTGTTGGGGATTGAATTCAGGACCTCTAGAAGAGCAGCTAGTGCTCTTAACCTCTGAACCATCTCTCCAGCCTGAGGTAGGTGTGTGTGTGTGTGTGTGTGTGTGTGTGTGTGTGTACCATTTCAGTTCAGGATCCCCAAATTTCTTTCATAGACATCTAAGGAGTAATGGAGATAAGACCAGAAACTTCATTGGTAAAGGAGACGTACAGGAAGGCACCTTCAGCAAGGAGGATGAATACAGGTGAAGAGGAACAAAACATATCTACTTTATAACCTTTCTTTTTTGTTTGTTTGTTTTTGTTTTTAATGGGTGAGGTTTTCTTCCTAATTTGGGAAAATTATGACTGGGAAAAAAGAAAGAGGAGCTCATGTCTTAAAAACTAAGTCTTCTCACTTAAAAGCAGAAGACACAGCCAGGGGCAGCAGGGAGTTTCCAAGATGGCATTCTAAGCTGAGTGACTGTAATGAGGACGTCTCTGAATTTTTACTAAAGGTCTCTGTCAATTTTAAAAGAAGACAGTGTTCTTAATTCCTAAAAACTTGCCTTGTGATAAAATCTCTAGGCTAAGAAAGGCTAATCAAAACCTATCCCCAAAGAAACAGCCCTGCCTGAATCCTGTATTTATGACTTAAAATTGACTCAGTGTTTCTTATTACTGTTCAGATAATTAGCCATTGTTATCCAAGACGAACTTGAATAAAGGGGGAAGGGCAACAAATCTCTGACTCTGTCATTGACTGACTGTCCTGGTATGCCAACTTGACACAATCTAGAATCACCTGCCAAGAAGGGGCCCCAACTGAAAAAACTGCCTCCATTAAATGGCTGTGGGCAAGCCTGTGGGGATTTTCTTAATTAGCTGTTGATGTGGGAAGGCTCTGCCCATCGTGAGTGGGGCTACCATTGGGTTGCGGTCCTGGGTTCTATAGGAAAGCAGGCTGAACAAGCCATGGGGGCAAGTCAGTAAACAACACTCCTCTATGACCTCTGCATCAACACCTGCCTCTGGGTTTCTGCCTTGTTCCTGTTCCACTTTCTTCACTGAACAGTCATATTAGAAGTGTAAGCCAAATAAAGCCTTTCCTAACTAACTTGCTTTCTGGTCATGGTGTCTCATTGTAGTCATAGAACCCCGACCAAGACACTGACTTATTACAAATATATAATAACATACCTAGTTACGGTCAGTCTGCCTGTTATACCTGGAGAAGAGTAGAGCACTGCCCCCTGAACTACAGAGACAGAATGGGGGGCCTCATTTCAGGTCAACGTAAACTTCTACTTGCTCCAAACTCTGGTTTCTTTGAAGATACATCTAGTTCTGATCAGTCACATGAACCTGGCTTTTCTACTTGGAAAGAGTTAATGCTGAGACAGCCTTTGTATCATCCTCATTACAGAGTCTAATGGGTGAGTCACCATATCACCTAGCTGAGATTGCCTTTTTGTTGATCTTTGAATGGCGAACAACTCTGATAAATTTTCTTCTAGCTATCAAGAGCCTTCTAACGCATGTGTCTGGGACACGTGTCATTAACAAGAATTAGGAGTGATCTCTCTGGTCCCTAAAATGGGAGCCTGTTGATCATTTCACTAGTAATTCTCAAGCACAGCTGCATGTCATTAAAAGGATCAAGTTGCTTCAATGCTAACATCCCGGATGGATTCTATCCCTCAGGACTTTGAATCCTGGGGCTGGGATATGGGAACTGGGATATTTATCTAGGATCTCAGAAAGTGACTCTAATTCACAGCCTAGCAGGGAAACTGCTGGCTTAAAGCAGTAGGTTGGAATCCTGAGGTGTGATACCAGTTACTCAAAAGCACCACATCCTTTGTTCTTCCAGACTTGACACCGATTCCCAAGGTTCTTTGCTGCCTTTGCTGCTTGCATACATTGGCAAAAGCTATTGTCTTTTTATCTCTGTGTGACCAGATCATTTTGCTTAAGTCTTGGGAAACCTTCGGGTGGACTGTTTTGATTTACAGGTAGAGTTTTGTTTCTGTGTAAAAGTTATCTGTTTTAGATAGTAGAGCAATCTTTCTGGGTTTCATTTCAGAACTAGATAATTAGTTCACTATAGAAATTCTTCAGGCACAAAAGATATCGATTTTCCAAGTTTTTTTCACCAGAAATGAGTAAATCCTGAGCGGTACCCTCCCTTTCCTCATAATGAGAGATGATTACATGGAAGATTATGTGACCAATACTGGTAACAAGCATATTCAAAGAGAAATGGCAGGCTGGGTATATGACAAAGGCTGCGTAGTGGCCTTTATAACCAGTTTCACAATGCACTATTGTATTATACAATTATGTACTGCCTAACATAATGACAACATAATTGCATTTGGCATGGATACTTATGCACAAGTAAAAAAAACCACAGGAGGGCACACTTACTTGCAAATGGCTAGCAAACATTCTTCTATGGTGTCCCTCTGTGCCTTGGTGAGGGACCGTCCTTTGGAAAGTCTGTATATTGTCTGCAGTGTAGAATCGATCAGAGAAGTACAGTGCTCTGTCCCAGAAAAGAGAGGGGCGCATCTAGTAAGGAGTGGGAGCACAGCCGAACATAAATACCTATTCAGTGCCAGCGCAGCCTCTGTGGTGCTGAGGGACACCTAAGAAAGGGAATGGGGGACATCAGTTAACTTCTCAGAAAACAGCCAGCTGAGCCTGTGCATGGAGCTCCATGCAAAGGCAGGGAAACTTACACATGGCTATCGTCACAGCCTTCCTGGAGAGGGCAAAAGCCATTGTGCATGCAGATATGTACTGCTGAAGCCAGGGAAGTTAAACACACAGGCATCCTTAGCAAGAGGGAGATATTTAACCTGTCCTTCTGAATGCTGGGAATGGATGTAGTTTACAACCTGGTGGTCCTTTCTGGTCTGATGAGCCAGAATCAGCCCATGTTTTATGTTTTACTTATCCCAGGCCCTTCCCTTTAAATCTTGAGCATTGCTTCTAGGCTATAAAACTCATCCGGTGAGAGCTGTCACTTGTGCTTTACAACATCCTAAGTGAATTCTACGTTATCTTAGGGCCAGGCCAAATCCTGACTCTGGCAGGCACAACATTTACCTCAGTCACTATCCTATCCCCAGACCCTTATCTTGAGCATTGCTTCTAAATCAACAAGATCCCACCTTACAAATGAAGCCATATGTACTTTGTAAAGAGCTTCAGTGCAAATAAGTCTTAAACTTCACTGCACTCATGGGACTGAGTACTTGCTATACGATCCCCCTCCCCCAATTGTGATGTTTAAATATCACACAAATCAATAAGCTGATATCAGACTCTTGAAGTCTTGGCCCAGCCTGGGTTATCTAAACTGGGCTAAACTTAGTTTCATTCTTCCCTCACCTGGACCCTCCCCATGTACCTACTCACTGCTCTTTCTCATTTAAATGAAAAAAAAAAAAAAAAAGATTAGTCACCATCTCCAGAACAAAGCAAACATATAAAGATGGCTGGATATTGAATGGTCTCAAAGAAGAATTTTAATCTCTCACTAAAATCAATTGATGGGCTGTTTAACCTAGCATCCTTGATATTTGAATTTCCAGGTTCCAAGCCATTGTATATTCATTCTGGATTTAGCTCGAACTTGTTACCATACAGGGGTCTCACATATCATCTTGTGATTTAAGGTTAATAAATGGGTATATACTGCCACAAATTCACCAACTTTACAAAGAGAAAGTAGATCTCTGATGCCCACTAGTTACTTTGTCGGTACCATGAGCAGCTCACAACCTGATAAATGATCCGAGGCTTGACCTCACTCAAGGGAACCTGACTCTGCATGAGAAGTACAAAAAGGAACAGAAATCCAGGCCCTTTCTAAAGCTCTGGTAGAATCTTCGCTAACAATGTTCCTCTTTGTAAACTTAGACTGACAAGCTGAGTCAAAGGAAGATCTATTCAGTGGCACTAAATATAGCCAGAGCGTGACTCACGTCTCCGTTGAAAACCCAAGGACTCAAAAGAGGGCCCGAAGACCCACAGAGAAAAAATGCTATTATTTCTTGCAATTATCACAGTTATTATAGCTGAATGGACATTCCCTGCAATTTATGTTTTCAAAAACTGTTCTCTTTGAACCCTTCACATTTCTGGGTGTTGGTATTAGTTATCAGAAGTTTGTCTTCTGGAGGCACTGGTAACCGTGCTGGAAAAAATAGCTTGTCTTTTACATTTACGTTTATCACAGTGTAGTTAAAATGAGGGGCAGGGCTTTGATTCCTGTGGGTGAAGGTTCTCAGATAAGGAACTGAACCTAAAACCTATTTTTTTTTTTTTTCGGAGGGGAAGATGGTGCTCTGGCAAGCATATGATCCCACAGCAGATGCTGGAATAGAATTTGCTGTTTGAATTCCAAAAAACCAAAACTAAATACCTTAATCAGAAAACTTGAAGTCCACACATTTTAACAGTAATTTTTGATACCTATAGATTTATAAAAAATCTCCAAGAAAAAGTAGTAGTAGGTGGAGTATGGTGAAGACAGAAAAATATCCTATGGCTCTGACTCCTTCAGTGATAGACTGTTCCTCATTTTCATGCCCTGTCTCCAAGAAACAAGGAATCTGGGTTCTGCCAGCTGACTCTTCACTCCAAAGATTGCAATTCCCACCACTGGACACAAGGTGGCGCCATCGAGAAGTCTAGCTGCAAACAAGCTTAAAATAGTTTTTTGGAAGTAAGCTGACCCGTGTGTCCTCACTTCCCACTTCTCCTCAAGACACAGAGATGACAGCTGGCATTTCTTATCTTATGATCAGACACTTCTTATCTTGATGCCAGTGGATGCTGGATTTCTTTATCCCACCTTCGATTTCCAACCGTGTAGTTGCCCTTGGCCTCTGGTGCACTGCTGTCACACCTCTGGCTACAGACTATCCTTCCTGGTGGTCAGTGCATGAGAAAAAAATAAGTGAGAATGAAGAGTATTTCTGGCCTGAAAGGCCTCCATCCAGCCTTTTCCATAAGCAACAGAGCCATATTCTCACATAAGTATTTTCTCTTGGGGGACCTTTGGTCATACTCCTTCCTAACAGGACTAAGCAGGATTTAGATAATAGAAAAATTGCTCTTAGTACCTGATGGGTAACAGGGATGCTATGAAAACATTCTATGATGAACATCATAGTGGTCCCCGTCCTCATTCCTTAAGAAATAGTGCCCCAAGGTTGGAGATGCTGTGGATGCTGGATTGTGAGAAACTTCAGTGGAAGGGATTGGATAGAAAATTAAGGCCAGATTTAACTGCATATAAACTTTTTGGCCAATACATTAAAATCTTCCAGTTTTGAATGTTTCTGTTTTTCTCATTTTCCAGTGGGATATTAACATATGATCAGCAAATAGGCAGAAAATATTTGTTCCAAGTCCAATGTTACTAATTTAACCACGAGGGAATTCCCTTCCACACTCTTTATTTTAGCTACTTACTGTATCTAGAGATGCAGAAGCTCGTAAGTCTGGTAAAAACCCAACTTCCAGCAAGTGGAGCAGGAAAGTCTGATCTTTAATGCCATAAACACGGTCCAAGAACAACACCATGGGTGCTTTGTGGTCAGGGCAGAAGTTGGCCGCCATGTCTGGCTCACTGACTGACCCATCTGAAAAACAGAACACGTCATTTCCTGTTTCTGCAGTTTGAAACACATCTCAGCTTGCTGTGTTAGGGCAACAGGAAGTTTAGAAATAAGAACTAGGTTGGAAGCAAGGACGGGAGAAGCAACTGTCAAATCTCTATGAGCTGGTTCTTAAACAAGTTTGATATTAAAAGTTTAAATTTACAGTGAAGCAGATTGTTTTAAAAGGTAATTCACAGTCATAGTTCAGTAATTTCTAATTTTACTCTAAATTATAATCAGCTATTTGTATCTGTTGAAAATACAACACAATGGTAGGCCTCGTGTCTTCTCTTTCCAACTCTTGGCTGTGTGCTACCACATTGGTAACATGGAGTCACCTATCTATCCCAAAAGAGGGGAAACTTGTAGGGAATCAAGCTTGAGCTACTGCTCTTTGGCGGATGATGTAGGAGAGTGCGTGGCCAAATGTTGAGAAAGTAGATAAAATGTAATAACGTGCCATGTTTATAGTCACAGCATAGCACAAAGCCACAAGCACTCCGTCAGTGTCTGCTTTAGGTGCTGCTCAGATCAAGTCACCCCATCATTTTAGTCTCATGTGAATGGAGAGAGAGAGAGAGAGAGAGAGAGAGAGAGAGAGAGAGAGAGAGAAGCAATGCTGGCTCAGGGATGAAGGGAGGAATCCACAGAGAAAATAAACTCGATAGGCCTCGAGGGTAAAAAGAATTTTTATTGAAGAGATAAAACAGCTTTCTTTCTTCTGTCTCACACCAAATACTAGAAAAGAGAACCCCCAAATGACCAAGAGAGATGAAACATATGAAATGCTGACCTGGAGCAGACTTCCTAAGGCATCCCTAGAAGCACAGGGCTAACATGCTGTCCAGCCCAGGGCCTCCTTCTGCCAAGAAGTCTGCCAAGATGGAAGGGCACCTGTGCTGCCTCTCCTCCCTAAGCACAAGGAAGACTAGCAGCTGAATGTCTGAGGATAACTTAGTCTCTTACACAGCCATGGTGCTTTTAATGAATACTATTTCTGTGGGATTGAGCACATGTTTTGTGCTCAAAGAAAGCACCACATCACTGGGAAACGTCATTTAACGTCTGTTTTCTCAGACATACTATTATTTCACTGTGCTTTGTGAAGACATAAAAGTGGCACATCCTCTAGGACATTTTTAAAAATACATATTGTGGTGGTTTGCATAGGGATGGCCTCCATATGCATTTTCAATTGGGTAACTCTGGTTTTCTCATTCTCGAGCAGTTTATTAAAATATGATCATCAAGGAGGCAGAAAATATCTGTTCCTATGTCCAATGTTACAAATTTAACCATGAGGGGAATTCAAAGTGTTTGAATGCTTGGCCCATAGGGAGTAGCATTACAAGGAGGTATGGCCTTATTGAAGTAGGTATGACCTTATTGTAAGGAATGTGTCACTGTGGAGGAAGGCTTTGAGGTCTCATATCTGCTCAAGCCATGCTTAGTGGTACAGTCTCTTTCTGCTGCCTGGAGATCAAGATGTAAAACTCTCAGCTCCTTTTCCAGCTCCATGTCTGCCTGCATGCCTCCATGTTTCCTGCCATGATGATAATGGATGGAACCTCTGAAACTGTAAGCCAGCCTCAATTCAATGTTGTCCTTATAAGAGTTGTCATGATCACGGTGTCTCTTCACAGCAATAGAAACCCTAACTAAGGCACATATTCTATAGTTTCTATAGTTATTGTCTGAGAGGCCCTCTTCCATAAGTTTGAAAATGTGCCATGGAATGGCAGTTTGGGAAGCACTCCAATAGCCAGACTCAGTCTATCTTTCCAAATCCATCATGTGCCTAGGCACATGAAGATAAGGCAGAGTGACTCAGAATTAAAATGCTTTGGGAATGACTGGCATCAAGAGCCACAAGTAGCACTGGGGTTATTCGTTATCTTGGCCTGTGAAGGTTTTCAGGTCCATGGTAGAAGATAGCCTGCATGCCCACTCCCTGGTTGCCTCACTCTTCTAGGTGAAGCTAGGTGAAGTCTACAGAAAATCTATCATTGGAAAAAGAACAATGCATTTCCCCCAGGCAGCTTGCACTGTGATCTGGCAGTGGACTCTTTGCAGGGGCAGAGTCCTGTTGCTGGGCAGGCAAGTACTAGAGGGCAGGCTCAACCCAAAGCTGCTTCCCTACCTTTGTTTAGGGAGGGTAGTTTCAGGGGAATGCTGATGATCCCAACCAGGTCTTCTGTGGGGACCAGGGAGCGCAGGATGGACCGGATCCGGATGGCTTCCCCTTTCCCTGTTTGGATGAGCTGCCACACAGGAAAGAGATTAGACAGATAAGGCCCCCATACCTGCCACACTGCCCCTCCTAACCTAAGGCAGGAGAATGGTCCTATCAGCAAGGGTGTATTTCTGAGTTCCCATAACTGCTACTGGTACTTGTGGCCACAGGGAAAGAGAAACTACCTCTTGAATTATTATAAGTAGGGTGACTGAGAGATTAAGTCCATTGACTGCAGTCACACCCTTTCTTCACTGAGGCTAAAAGCTTCAGCAGTTAACTCAGCAGGAGCCTTCACGGGCCTGACAATGTGTCTGCAACACTGGATTTCAGTGTTGTAGCAGATGAGAAACAACTTATAAATTTCAATTTCTTCTGAGCTTGAAGAATGTTGAGCATGGGCAAGAAGAGCACAGAGATTCTAGGAAACAATTTGAATGTTTTACTGGAGTCATCCCAAAGAGGACAGGTTCATTCATACACCATACTAACTAGTTGAGCTGTGTGTACACAGGTATACATGTCCATCTTCCTATACAAGAGGTCTCCCAAGAGGGGGCAGCGGACCTTCTGCTGAAAAGTAACATCCGGGAACTGAGGACCAGATCAGCCTAGGTGGCTGATGGAGTCTGAGACATGGGGCTTAGTGGCCTCAGAGAAAGGAGGCTCCTATGCTCCTACACTGCCTGCCACCTCCCTTTCTTGTGGGCTGTCAGTGATGGTGCAGCTTACACCTTTCTGTCTGCAGAGGAGAAGGGGCCAGGGAAGGATTCTGAGAAGGTGTGAGTGATCGTGTGTGTGTGTGTGTGTGTGTGTGTGTGTACTATGTTAGGGCAGGGAGGTTGAGGTTGTAGGCAGAACGGAAGATATTTATTTCTTCCTTAGGCAGGTTCTGGAGAGTTAGCTTTCACATGCTGTCTTTTTCGAGAACATGCCAGCTATGTAACTTGCTTCCAGAAGTGATACAGAAGTGATCAAGAGAACGAGAGCAGGAACAACAGGGGCTAACCCTTCTAAGTGTAGGGCACCCTGCTGTTTCCCTACCTTCCTACTGAGTTCCCGTCTTTCCTTAAAATAACTGAAGTGTAAATAATGGCTGATGTGGTAGGGCTGGTACATCAGAGAAGGAACCGGAATCCTAGGAATTCTGATCAGCCTCCAACACCAAGATTTAGATTTTCCTTCCAGAAGAATATCAACTATTTCCTCTCAATTCGAATGTGCAGCTGTGTATGAAAACCACCAAATATCCCATCAGCAGAGGTGAAAGAGGGAAGGGAATGAACTCTTTTTAGGTCAAAACTGGAGGTCTAAGAAGACACCACATCCGATAGAACCACTTTTGTGTGTGTGCCTGCAAAACTCCCAACTGTTTTCCTGGAGATCAAAGCCATGGTTATCAAGGCAGGATTTCCCATAGATACTTATGAGGTCTTTCACGATGGCATGGCCAAAAATCAGGTTAGCCACATTTTGGCCAAGCCGAGGCACATGGAAGCCTCTTTTTGGAAGGCTTTTTAAACAAAATATGTAGAGGTTATATCCAGATAGTAACAAAGATCTCTCTCTGTCTCTGTCTCTCCCTCTATCTCTGTCTTTCTCTCTCTTACTTCCTCATTTCCTCTCTCAGAAAGTGAGGAAACTACTTTGGCATTAGCTAAAAGTAATCTAGAGAGAAGCTTATTAGTAAATACCAGACCCAGATGAAGAAACTACATTCAGGGCTTCTCTGGAGTCCTTGACTCAGGCTGCTGTCAGGAAGCTCTGTCACTTACATGCATTTCAGGAGCGCAGCGGCCCAATAGATCTATAAGAGCTGAATAAAATGACATAATTGCATTGCCCATATGCACAATCTCTTCCTCCTCTTCATCATCCTGTGTGCTGCAGAGAAAAAATCAACATGGGGAAGGCATGTGAGAGACTGTCTTGCGTAGAGGCAGGCACTGCTTAAAAAAGAACACCTCATTCTGGTTGAACAAACTTTCCCTCACAGCTCTTCCCTTCAGGAGCTGGTGAAGTGGTTTTATTCACTAAGCTCAAAGGGGCCAAATATCTTTTCACAATAGCTCTAGGATCCCATGAACCTTGAAACATGAATTTAGATACTATCCACTATTCATCCCTTCTTCCTCTTTGAATGTACATAGAAAGCCAGCTGGACAAGGAGTCAGGACAGCTGTGTTAACATCCTGGCTCTGAGGTTAAGGAGCTATATTACTTTGGGTCTTAGTTTTATCTCATGTTATATAAGAAAGTTGAGACAAATATATTTTGAGTTCTCTCTGGTCTACTGAGTCATCTCTCAGCACTGATGATAAAAGGGAAAGGAAAAGCCAATTGGCTGGAGAGTCAACTCTGCAGGGCTACACACATTCTGTAGACTGTGGGCAAATGACTACTGGATATGGTAGGGGGAAAGTAACAAGATAATCAGATACTGTACCCACTAGACTTTGAACCTAAATTCCACAACCAATATGCAAGGAATCCAAACACTCAAAACACAGTCCACCTGAGGCAATGATGTAGGCAGGTGTTGTGAAAACCAGAAGGTTTTGCTACCTCAGTGGTTTGCCAGCTGTGCTGAGTGGTCTAAAGAAATGGAAGAAGCTGCTACTGATGCCTCAGCTGCTACTAATGCCTCAGCTCTCTGGACAAGTCAAAACAGTCATGGGCTTGACAAAGTGATTTGAAGTGTTTTAACCACAGTAAAACACCTGCTCTCTCTACCAGGCAAAGGTATGGATTCCTCCCGCCTCCCCAAGAGATTCACCAACTGACAGTATTTGGCAGCCCACCAACTGCACACATGCTGGAGTAATTCACTTACACTTCTGTCTTGTAACCCTGGGAAGGAAGGTCGAGGGCAGGGTTCTCTGAGATCTTAATGGCACCCTGCATAGCTGCCAGCAGTCCGTTTCCTCCTTCACCCCTCAGAGCTGGGCCAAAGCACTCGGGTCTTCTGATGAGCAGCTTGACCACAACACTGGCATTTTCTTCCACACTTTCGCCTGAGGGAGAGAGAGGCCTGGTGTCCTTCCCTCTGGAAAGGACAACCTGGAAGTTATTTGTAGTTGATGAGCTGGGGGAGCAGTGCTTCATTTGCTTTGCACCTATTAATATGATGAGGAAATACTGATGACGGAAAGGTGACCTCTGATAAAGGAGGCCAGATCTATTCATTATAGAATTGACCGCTATGGACTAGAATCTTGCTCTTCAGCTCAGGATTTTTCTTTTTTTAACCTCTGCGATGACCATACCATGTCATGGCCCTCAGAGGGTACATAGACCACTCAATCTCCTGCTAACAAGTTCATTTACAAGTGACTTGCTGACAAGAGCTTCAGATCTTACTAAGCACGGAGGAGTTAACACTTGACCTCCTTCCTTGAATAGTAAGAAGATAACTAAGCTATCATGCCTCAGCTGATCTGGGGAAATGATAACATAGCTCTTTAGTCAATGACTCTCATGGAGTTAAGTACATATCCCAGAACAATCTGAATTTATAGGGCTAATTTCATGATATCAGAAGCCATTGATCAAGATGAAGAATCTGCTGGATAATTTTTTTCTAGTAATAGCTCTGAGAAAAGGGTCAGGGCAAGCACTCTATGCTCTCTTTGCATTTATCTTTGGAGGAGCCAAGCATGAGCTGGCCAGTGACAAAGGAAAAGGCACAGTTGGGACAGGAGAGGTGTCCCAACTCTCAGAACCATTTACATTCCAAAGCAGTGTTACAGCTTGTTTAAGCAATTTATAAAACATACCTTCATTCTCGAGTGAAGTCCTAATTTATGTTTGAGAATGTGATCCCTGAGCCAGACTCAAATGCATGTCTTTTAAAATGTGTATTACATGAAGCCTAAAGAAAAATGCTTTTCTTCCAAACCATTAACTATTTTTTGGGTGGTGAACTGTATGGGAGAGTGAGCATTTGGGTAGCTATGGAGTTTTCTCTTTTCTCTTTGGTTTTTCAAGACAGGGTTACTCTGTGAAGCCCTGGTTGTCCTGAAGTAACTCTGTAGACAGGCTGGCCTCAAACTCACAGAGATCCGCCTGTCTCTGCTTCCCAGTGCTGGGATTAAAGGTGCACACCACTGGCTAGCTATGGAGCTATGAAGTCCTCTGAAGGCATTCCTGACCTCACACACAACCAACTATCCACTTCACAGTTTCCACGGGCGTGGATGTCGGGAGGTACTAAGCTAGATGGTCCTGGTTTGGGATGCTCTTGAAGTTATAGTCTTAGGTTGGTTTCAGATGCAGTCTTCTAATGATTTGTCTGTAGCTGGGGGAATCAGCTTCTAAGTTCATGATACGGTTGTTGGCATGATGCCTCAGTTGCTTGTTGGATAACGGATTCAGGCCTCTGTTCTTTATCATGTTGACCACTTTGGAAGGGTGCTTGGGTGTCCTCATGACATGGCTGCTGGCTTCCCACAGATCAAGAGAACAGGGCTGAATCTCCAGTCCTTGTAACAGTCTGGTTACATACGCTTGTTTTGCAGTATTTTAGTCATTAAAAATGATTTACTAAACCTAGCTCACACTTAAAGGAAGAAGATTTAGGGTTCACATTCTGGAGGGAAGGATACCAGATAATTTATAGACATACTTTAAAAATATCTGGGCAGTTTAAATTTTGTTTAATGAAAATGGTTTTTTTGGAATAATTAAGGCTGAGCACACAGCTCAGGGGTAGGGCACTTGGCCAGCTTGCTCACAGCCCTGGGACTCATCTCTAGTACTACAATTTGGGATATAAAAACGGGTGCTCTTGTGGATTGTAAAAATGTTTTAGAATTATGTTCACTCGATCCAGAACTTTTCACTAAACTGAATTTAAACATCTCATCATTGTTCAGTAATTGTTACACAACTCATTTCTTCATAGAGAGTTTAGAGAATTTGTGAAGATATTTGCCACTTATGAGCTAGGCACAGAAGCATATGTCCTTAATCCTAGGACTAGGAGGCCGAGTTAAGTTCAAGTCCAGCCCGGAATGCACAGTGAGACTCTTTCTCAAAATGAACAACTTCTATTCAAGTCTCACCCAATATATAATATATATAATATATAATATCCAAAAAGCATAATCCATGCACATACTGGTAGCACTAATTAGGCTCCAAGGGTTAAAAATAAGAATACCCAAAGGGAAAAGTGGCGGGGGTATGGGTGGAGTTTGATGGGAGAGTGATTTGATCAAAACACATTGTGTGCATGTATGAAATTCTCAAATATTAAATATAAATATATTTTAAAAAGAATAGCATGTCAGTTCTACCTGATATTCTCGATCTACCCCTTTACTCACAGGAGGGAGATTTCGGTATAAGTACCAGAAGGAGTGACATATTCATAAACAAATACTCTTAGACACGGATGTATTGTATGTCATAACTTTTAAATATTTCTAGCGTGTAATTCTTACTAGATAATATACATACATATCCTTTGAAATAATAAGAGTCAAAATTGGAGGGAAAAACCCCAACCTTATTAATAATGCTGACCCAAAGACTGCACTCTGATGTTTTAAGCTCGTACTGGAAATGCTTGCAAATCAGCACATTTTCTAATCAGCATGCTGTATTCAGCCCAGCTCATCCCATAGCAATTAGCACCGTAGAGTTTATGGGATACAGAAGCACCAGAAGCAGAAGCTGAGAAATCAGAGTTGGATATTGAGACTACATCTAAGTTCATTTGCCCAATTAGCCCTTTTTAATCCAAATTTCACATCTTCAGAATTTAGCTAATTAGGTTGACTCTGAGAACTGACCCAGGAAGCTATTCCCTGATTATTTTAATTTGGACATATGTTGGGGATGCAAATGTGCTCTTCGAGAGGAAAAGAACAGTATCCAACCACTGTGGCTGATTAGAAAGGGGGCTGAGGAGAAGAATTTGCAAAGGCTTTATGGAGTAGCGGGGACAGAAGAGTGTAAGTCTACTCTGGTGAAGCTGAATGTTGACCTTCAGGATATTTGTCAAGAGAGAAAGAACATTTTGAGGTAAACTGCTTTTGCTTTTTGCTGGAGTTCCAAAATAAGAAATGAGATTAAGAACTGTGTGGATGCCCAAAATTTCTTTTTTCAAAGGCTCTCAACTTAGCATTGATAATGCCATGACTTTCTTTCTAACATGTCTGAGCAGTTGGATAGAAAAGGAAATGGAAATGATTCTCTCCATTTTATGCCAGTAAAGGTGTCAGACTTCAGGGATAATTAATAGAACCTCGCTGATCTCATCTTCAACCTTTTACCTTTTCTCATTCCCTGTGTTCTAACTACAGTCCTGTCATTAAGTTTGTTTGCCGGCAATGTTTTCTTTCTTCCCATTTTCTTGTCATAAATTCTTGACTTGGGCAGCTCTATGAAATTCTTCAGCATTATCTTAAAACATGAGAGCCCGAGAAATGTGGTCATCTCAAACACTGGACCTTTCCTTGTATCTGCTTTTCTCATTAACCTGCACATTTTACAAAAAACAGAGTACTATGTTTAAACTATCTAATCCTGTGTGCTCATAGTTTTGCTAATGTTTGACATATAATAAGCAATCAAAAATAGTTATTGTTTAATTTTAAGTGCTTAGAATTGAACTCAGAGCCTGTGCATGTTAGGGAAGTATTCTACTCTGAGCTACACCCTCATCTATAAAAGATTTTTTTAAAGACAGGGTTTCTTTGTGTAGCCCTGGCTATTCTAGAACTAGTTCTATAGAGCAGGCTGTCCTTGAATTTGCAGTGATCAGCCTGCCTCTGTGTCCCCTGTCCCTCCAGCCCCCAGTCCTGGAATTAAAGGCATGTATCACCACTGCCCAGCTAAGAGTTCTTGAATAAATGAGTAGATTTCACTTGAGGGAGAGGCTTGAAATGATTTCAGGGAAAATTCCTCCCATCACTATATCAGACCATTGTCAGCTTCATTTTGTAAGAACCTAAGTTGTGCATATTCTCAGATTCCAACTAGTACCAGGAAAAGAGAGATCCCCCTAGGAGTGAGAGAGCACATGGGGTTCATTAAGAGTCTAGAAGTACCTTGTTTAGTTAACAGAGTATCACAAGGTAGAGATGCTAACTAAGACTCAAAACATGTTTCTCAGTAAATGCCACTTTTTTTTATCATTCCAGGAGGCCTGTCCAAACAAAATCATCACAGGCACTGAAGACATTACTTCTCCTGTTCTGAGAAGGAGGAGTTAGCCATCCATTTGTAAACTACTGGGATAAAACAAGAGCAAGCCAGAGAGGGTTAGCTGACCATCTTATTGATTCAAACTATCACAGAGCCTAATACCTTCTAGCCACTGATCTAGGAACATTGGGCCATCTCTTATCATCCTGGTTGATAGTATGTCCTGGGTACATCATGATATTGTTTACACTAACCCTTCTACAATAGTCCTTTATTGTTGGCAATATTTTTGAGACTTTGTTGGATCTTTCCAATTATATATTTTTGTCCTGACCACCCCTAGTCTTTAGTACTGGTCACGAGAAAAGTTAATAAATCCTTTCTGACACTATGAATGTACAGATAGAGTGTACCGGATGACTTTCAAGCACCTATATCTTGTATGAGCATTAAAGCTAAGATGCCATTTTGTACACTTAACCCAAGTAGGTGTATGGATCCTAAGGAGCTACAGGGGCCATCAGCATGAACTCTCTACAAACTCTTAAGGGGGCATGATATTATTGTGTGATCTCAAAAGTTAAGAAATTAAAAGAGATACAACTGTCTCTTTCTTCAAGATGTTATTTAACATTGTCTTCCTCTCTATACATCCATGCACTGACTTCATCAATCCAGCAAACACTATCTTTCTTTGCATAGCCACATATAGATGAGTCACTATATGTGTGGGTGTGGCGGGTTACAGAACCTTTAGTAATGATTCCAGATACCTTCCGAACAAATCTAAACATAATTGCCCTGTTTTGTGCTTTGAGTTGGAAGACACACAACTTCTAGAACACATTTCATTACTCTTACAGCCCCTCACATGGTCTTCACACGTCACATGACAGATATGTGCTGCTGATGGTGTCTTAGCCTGGGGTAGCAGCTTCCAAGAACTAGGAAATAACTATTTCTCTCAAGAATGTCTATCATCTAACAAAGAAGTGGCTGAAACACAAAGCAGAGAATATCTTCCCTTCTTGTGGCCTGGTATGAAATCTTCTTTGTATTAGTCCCAGCATTAGGAAGTGATTGGCCATGAACAAACAAACATACCCTGTGTCTGGCTACAGAGTTGCCATTTTCAGGTACATAGAAGCTTCATTTCTCACAGAATTAAACACAACCCAAAGCTTTATCCAAGGCAATCAAAGACAGTAAATACAGTAGAGAAAAGGATCTGCTCTAAGAAATTATGTTATATTGAAATACTATGTAGGAGGATTATATCAAATATTAATATATTCCATTAAAATAATATTAGAGTTCTCCAATTGTATCATTTTGATATCAAAGGGTTTAAATATTTTAAAAAAGTATAATTAAACAATATAATTATTCTTCTTTCTTCCCTTCCTTTCTTGCCCCTCTCCTTATTCCAAGAGACTGTGTCACTCACACTTGAAATTCTCCTGCCTCAGCCTCCTGAGTACTAGAATTATGCCATATCTAGCTATGCCACCGTTTTTGACAAACCGAATGGAGAAAACGCCATTTATTTTGCTTATCAGGTAGCTGGCCTCTGGACTATGCTTACTCATGTTTCCAAGGCCTTCTACTGATACAGCAAAACATTTAATCTCTCTAGGCTTCCAGAGCTTATGTTTAAGATCATGAAGACAAGTGTACCTACAGCTATGGTGCAAGTGCATGTATGCTACCAAATTCATAACTTGAATCCTTATTCTCAATGTAATGGTGTTTAAAAGTGGGACCTTTGCGGATAATGAGCTCATCAGTGTGGCCGTTATGAATAGGAATGGCATTTTTATAACTGAGTTCCAAAGAACCTTGCTAGTTAAGCTGTGCTATTTATTAGTATAGTGAGTAAACATCACTGTACTGTAGGGGGAGAAGGGTTGAGAACCAAAGAATAGCCAATAATCTTTTAAACCTTTTTTCTTTTTGTTTCCTTTTCATTTTTCTTTCCTTTTTTCTTTTGTCTTTTTAATCTTTATTGAAATGATCATCCATTGATTTCATCTGTAATCTCATCACTAGGGAGTAATATCCATCACTAGAAGGATAATAGATTTGAGTCCAGCTTGGGCTGCCCAGCAGACCCTTTCAAAAAGATTTGATACTAGAGAGGAATTTAACACTAGGGAGTGTGTAGAGAA
The DNA here is from genome assembly GCA_019843965.1 of Rhynchomys soricoides. NCBI lineage: Eukaryota > Metazoa > Chordata > Mammalia > Rodentia > Muridae > Rhynchomys > Rhynchomys soricoides. The sequence continues at coordinate 942,475 of JADRCH010000088.1, forward strand.
AGAAAGCCTTGTTCACTGCGGGTAGGTATGTAAATTGATGCAGCCACCATGGAAAAGGGTCTGGTGGCTATGCAGAAAATTACAACTAGAGCTGCCATATGACTCGGTAAACCCCACTCTGTGTCCATACGGCCAGAGGAAATGGGAATTGCATTCTTGGGATTTTGCTCATTGTCGTAGCGGTATCTACCATAACTAAGCCAGAGTTCACCATGTATCCTGTTCAAGAAGGGCGACACTCTGGACCACACTCTTTTCTTCTTTTCTGACATCAACATAGACGAATTCTTGGAGTTAAGTCCATGGAAAAGCAAGAGGTTACTCAGCTGTCCCTAGCTGCTGCTGTCCTTGCAGACAGCCCCCACGGCATCTTAGTTGTTAAACTGGTCTGAAGGAAGAACGTCATTTTCTTTCTTCCTTTCTTTCTCTTTTTTAATAATAAAATTTAATTGTTAGAGAATTTTAGAGAAATGTTCCATATAGCAGTACAAATTAATACAATACTTCTAATGAACAGTTTACTAACAAGTACCAAAGTATAAATTATGCATAAAATTTTATTTAGTAAACTTATTTCTAGGAATTTATGTTGACAAAAATATGTATGTACTGTAGGATATCTATCACAGTATTATATACAATTGTGTATTATGAGAAACATGTCAAAATTACAGAATTAATAAATTATGAAATTACTTGTAGACATTTCTATAATAATTAAAATGCTATTTTTTAGGCTAAAACTTTAGAAGCCAATATTATCATTATGTTATACTTTCACATTATAAATATGATTAAAATAAATTAAATCAATTTGTAAAAACATTATGCAATTGGAAATTATTTCTGATAGATCAACTCTTACAGTTTTATAGGCCATTCATTTTTTCTCCTTTGAAATGACAAAGGAAAGGCTTTCTCTTCTTTTTTGATTAATCATTTTATTCGTTTACATTTCAAATGATATCCCCCTTCTCGATTACCCCTCCACAACCCCCCATCCCCCCCTTGCCTCTGTGAGGGTGTTTTTCTACCCATCCACCCAATTCTGCCTTATTGCTCTAGTATCCTCCTACTGTGGGGCATCAAACCTTCACAGGACCAAAGGCTTCCCCTCCCACACATGTCAGTTAAGGCCATCCTCTGCTACATATGTATCTGGAGCCATGGCTCCCTCCACGTATACTCTTTGGATAGTGGTTTAGTCCCTGGGAGCTCTGGGTGCTCCAGTTTGCTAATATTGTTATTCCTATGGAGTTGCAATCCCCTTCAGCTCCCTCAGTCCTTCCCCTAGCTTTTCCACTGGGGTCCCCAGGCTCAGTCTGATGCTTGGCTGTGCATGTCAGCATCTGTTCTGGTCAGGTGCTGGTAGAACCTCTCAGAGAGCAGCCACACTAGGCTGTACTTCCTGTCAGCAAGTATTTCTTGGTGTCAGTAATAGTGTGGGGGTTTGGTGTCTGCAGATGAGATGGATCCCTAGGTTGGGTGGTCTCTGGTTGGCCTTTCCTTCAGTCTCTGTTCCATTTTTTTTTTGTCCCCGTCTTTCCTTTGGGCAGGGTCATTTCTGGGTTATAAATTTTGAGATACATAGGTGGCCTCATCCCTCAACTGGGGGCCATGCCTATCTACTGGAAATGGTCTCTACAGGTTGTATCTCACCTTTGTTGGGTATTTTGGCTAAAGTCATCACCATTGGGTTCTAGGAACCTATTGTTTTCATGGAGTCTGGGACATTCTAGTGGCTATCCCCAGTATAGCAAATAATCTTACATTGGTATTGGTCTTTGTATAGTGATACATATTGAAGTTATATTTTGTTACACTGATATAGATCTTATTTCCTCCTATTGAGGCATTGTACCTAGATGATTCTTAATAAAGCAATGTAAAGTTCTAGTCCTTTCTAAGGCTGCTATTACAAACTATTTAGGACAGCTAAGAAATGCAAGTTAGTAGTCAGACAGTCATAGTCATGTTAGATATTAGTCTAATTTATCACAAAATACACTGCCTAGATAGTAAATAGTTAAAATCAAACAAAGTTTGCCTACTCAGATATTCTATGAATAGATATGAGGTCTTCAAAAACCTCAGACTTGTACAGACTATGGCATTTAAAGTGGTTTTATTATTAAAATATCTTTTCAATAATAAAACAGGTCTGCTCCTGGCAGTACCCCCAGTCTTCTTCAAAGAAGATGATAAGCATTTGAGAACCTCCATATGGAGTTTGCTTCAAATGTGGCAAACTGCCACTTGGCAGAAAACTGCCCTTGCTTCAACTGTAGACAAAATGCTGTCCAAAATGGGCAAACATGATTCAGGAAAGTTGAAAGCTATGCTCTACCAAGACAGGGTAAGTAGCCCTTTATAATTCAAGCTTAACAAATACAGGTCTGTCAAATGTACTGAGCCAGAAGGCTGAGGATGCTCCAACATTTTAGGAAAACTCTGGGGGACTGTTCAGGCACCCAACTTTCTCTGTCATTACTATAGTTTTGGAATCTGCTTGCCTGCACTTCTTACATACTCATGTAATATTTATTCCTTATTAGGTCTTTGATGGGGTTAAAGACTAGATAGTTATAGTCTCACAATTAAACTTAAGTTGTTTAGGATTTAAGAAGATGTTTTTAGGTCTATGAAAATGTTTTAGGATAGTAACACAAGTTATAATAGAAAATTATTTAGGTACAAAACTTTGAACTCACCAAGATAGTATAGATAATAGAATACTTTATCCAAAGTTGCCAAATACAGATGGACTGGACTTTGTGAAATGTAAATTTTACCTAATAGTTTTAACAATTGTTTCATAATATTTCTTAGGGGATGTCATTTATTAGTGTAAGAGAAAGAGCTTTAATTTAGACAAAAGGGGGAAATGTTGGAGGCTGGTCTGGTGCTGCTATGTATGCAAATGCTAAATACTGGCCCCCAAGATCTGGTTTCCCTGACGAGCAGATCCTCACATACACCAAGTGATGCTATGGAAACTTTGCTCCCCAAATTAAAGTTATTGGTTAAATAAAAGTGGCTATAGCCAATGACTGGGGAGAATACAGGTAGGAGAGGTTTCAGTTACCAGGCTGGGGTCACAGGTAGGGACCATAAGGAGAAGAAAGAAAGAGGGTGAAAGAAGAGGAATAAAGAAAAGGGAGAGGACATAGGTCTCCATTTGACTTGATGGACCAGGAGTCTGTGCCTGAGTGAAATGCCCCCCTGAATATTGATGCAGCAGAAATAACCTGGGAGGACTCATATTTCAAGTACTTGGATAGTGCAATTGGGAAGTAGACAGTCTAGTGCTAGAAAAAACAGATTAGGGATAAGCCTCAGTAATTGTGCTAAGTTGATCAAATAAATCCATAGGACTCTGCCTTGATTATTGAGGGGCTGGATGTGTCATATCAATAACTAACAGAGTTTATTAAATTATGTTTACACTCTATGATTAGTCTCCTGGTACCCTGACCTTGGGCTTCCCAAGATTCAACATAAGCTAATCTAAACATCCCTACTATCTGCTACCATGTATATTATCTTCTACTATCAGGACATTTCCCATATGCCTGTCATCAGTGTAATTATAATCCTCCAAGATCTATCATGATCATCCCGATAAACAGTATCCATTGTCACTATTCTCAATGTCACCTGCCCTGAGCATCCTTATTATTGCCTACCATCTTGACTATTACTTAATGTATTATGAATATGCCATCATCCAAAATCATCAACCATAGTTATTTACCAACACTTACCTTAAACTCTTCCATCGTTCATAATCATCATTTACCACCACTACTCAACATGAACCACCTGTATCATCTACCATTATTTACTGTCAACAACTGTGAACACTTTATACTCTCCAAATTCTCCCTCTCCATCATTCATTGTCATCTACAAAGACCTCCTCCGCCCATCATTCACTAAGACTTACTCACTATGACAGCTTCATCATCTATCACTATACACCATCATTCACTGTGACACAGCATGAGCACTGATATCATGTACTATGACTCTTGTATCACCTTACTCTTTCACTAACAATCAGAGGATCTCTCTGTTCAACAGATGCCAGGAAAGTAACTACAGTGTTCTTTTAAATACCTTTATATATTAAGGATTTAAATGATGCTTTAAAGTCTCAAAGAATCTATTATTCATCCAATTTCAAATGCTACAGATCTTGCAGAGATCATGATAAACTATGGTAAACAACACAGCTATAGACCTTACTTTATTTTGTAATGCTGTGATAATCAAGTTTTCTGTGCTTATTTCATCTATACCTTAAAAATAACTCTGAGATACACACTATTGCTTTTGCCACTTTATGTATTAAAAAGCTGAGGTTGGAAGGTTTCATAAACTTGTTTAAATTTACATAGCAAGTAAATGGTATAGCTGATTTTTTAACTCCAGATATTCTATTTTCCATCTTGATGTCTTCCATATAAATATGACTGAGACACTCTTTGTCTTGTAGGTATTTAAAACTATTTTAAAAAACTCCATATAACTGAGATAATCTAAATTGGTACAGCTACAAGTGGTCTGCAGATGTACGCAATACCCATCTGTTGATTGATCTCTTGTTCTAATAGTAAAGTTAGGGACATCTCTAACACACAGTAATATCAAAATTATTTGTTCTAAAATAAGCTTTCTGTGTGGTTTACACAAAGCCATTTTCTTTTATCCAAATTTCTTTCTTCTCTACCTTCAAATCTCTCAGCTAAGAATTTCAACTTGTATCGGTTTTTAACACACTCATATCCATCATCCATCCATCCATCCACCCACCCACCCACCCACCCATCCACCCACCCATCCACTCATCCATCCACCCATCCATCCGTCCACCCATCCATCCATCCACCCCCCCATCCATCCACCCCTCCATCCATCCACCCCCCCATCCATCCACCCCCCACCCACCCACCCGTCCATCCACCCGTCCATCCACCCGTCCACCCACCCATCCATCCACCCATCCATCCATCCACCCCCCCATCCATCCACCCCCCCATCCATCCACCCCCCATCCATCCACCCCCCACCCACCCAC
>JADRCH010000088.1:952554-969664 GCA_019843965.1 Rhynchomys soricoides
CCCGTCCATCCACCCGTCCATCCACCCGTCTATCCATCCACCCATCCACCCATCCACCCATCCACCCACCCACCCATCCATCCACCCACCCATCCACCCATCCACCCATCCATCCATCCATCCACCCATCCACCCACCCACCCACCCATCCACCCATCCATCCATCCATCCATCCACCCGTCTATCCATGCACCATCATCATCACTGTACCCCTACCACCATAAGCAATTCTTTCTTCATAATCTCTTTTAAATGTATTTACTCCCATCTATCTCTACCTTCACCATTGTGATTCGATTTAACCTGAGGACAGAGTCTGTTAGTAACACCTGTCACTCTGTCTTCTGTTAAAAAGGTTCCCCAGTTCTCTACACAAAGGGCTGATGCTAAACCGTCCAGTCTGGCACTTATGTTCTCCCAATTACAACCATCCACCTATCCTTCAAACCTCATCTACTACTGTCATTCACACAGCCTCCCTGGAGCGACAGATCTCTGTTTATTGAGAACAGTGTGCTTTAGCCTCCAGAGCATGTGCATGCTGCCCTCTCACGGGCTAACCTCTCCTGCCTCTGTTTCTAGAAACCTGACACTTTAGGTTCATCTCTAATACTGCCTTCTTCAGTGTTCAGTGTCCTCTCTGATCATCTCAAAGGGACAAGTTTATCTTCTACGTTCTTGAGTGCTCCCCCCTGCCTTTACCCCATTTTAAATTTTTTTAAAATAATGACTTCTGTGTATATATATTCCTCTTTAAAAGACCCTGAACTACTTTTAAAACAGAAGCTTGTCTGCTTTGCCCCAAACAAATATAGTGTTTCAAGAAAATTATTGTTATCTGTATGGGTGTTTGGTCGGCATGTCTGTCTCTGTACTTCATACATGCCTGGTGCCCACAGAGGCCAGAAGAAGTCGTACACCTCAAGACTGGAACTGCCATGTGGGTGCTAAAACTCAAATCCTAGTTCTTTGGAAGAGCAGCCAGTGTCCTTAACCACTGAGCAATATTTACAGCCACAGACCCTGAATTCTTAACACTTTTCCTTTCCCCATTTCTCTCTCTCTCTCTCTCTGTCTTTCTGTCCTGATATACTAATTCTGTGTTAGATCTGCAGTATGATTACTTGGACAAGAAGTAAAACACATTATTCGAGGATATAGCAAAACTGGCCTTGAGAGAAGAAGACAGTCTAGAAAGGCTGAGAAGAGGAGAAGCTTGTGTCTAGTGGCTAGAGCAGAGAGATATAGCTGTAGTGCAATCATAAGTGGATTATTGTTGTAACAAAATCTTGGTTGATAATGTACTTTTCAAAAAGTAGTCCACTTGTCTCATACAATGTTGGGTCATCATTCTGGTGTGATGAAAGTGCTTGGTAGAGCTGGAATTCATTGCAAATATAAGATTACTTGTGCCAAGAGTAATAATATTTAAGGCAGTTATGGCAATTGCCCCTTGGGATTGAGTTACCCTTAATTCATTTATTTTTGAACTTTCAATCCATTTATTCATCCACCCTTCCACCTACTCATAGACTAGTCTAAAGTCCTGGAGGTGCATGCTCACTAACTCTGTAAAATGAGATGAGAGGTGAAGAGGTACAGAGAGAAGGCAAGTCCAAGCCCCTGCAACGAGCTTATTGTTGGATCTGTCACTAATTTCTCCCCTGATGCTTGTCTGGCCTGCTTTTTCTTGGGAGTGCTCTTGCCAGTTGCTAACCACATTTAGAATCTATTATATTGAATGACAGAAAGACGTGAAGGAGTGTTCTTTTTGTGTATATAGCCATAATTATTCCATCCTGGGTCTGAAAGGCACAGAGCACATGAGACTCACTGTTCACGAAGACGGCAAACCTCAGGAAGGACAGGTAGCGCTCCCCTTCGATGGGGTTCCAGCCAACGTCAGGGTATCCTTTGGCCAGAAGCATGGGGCAGCTCTGAAGGCCACAACCTGCCAAGTAGGTTACAACCTGCCAAGAACGGTACAAAAGTGAGTGTCCATGTACACTCAGCAGAATGACAGCTACACTGAAAAATACAAATAAACACAAAATAAGAAGAACACAAATTTCAGTAGAAAAAACTTGGACCTCATTGAGCAAGCCCCAGTAAAAGGAATTGAAACTAGACACCATGGAAAATAGGATACTTGTTTCTTAAAAAATAATAAAAAATTTAGAATTCCCATACTATCCAGTAATTTCATTCCTGTCTCTAGATACAAAAGTTACAGATTACCTTGACAGACAGCTGTACAATCCAAATTCTCAGCAATATTGGTCCTAACTTGTAAAATATAGAAGCAAGTTAAGTATCACTCAATGGATAACTGGGTAAGAGAGGATAGGGCTTCTTATAGACTAGGTCCATGCAATGGATGATCCTTGTAGAGTCATTGAGTGAGATAAGCAAACCATGCAAAGCAAATACTGTGTGGCTTTAACTCAGATAGCAAGGGCAGTAAAAACCATATAGACAGAAAGAAAAATGGCAGCTGCCAGTGGCTCCAGGGAGGGGGAAACAGGGAGATGCTGTGACTTGGGCAGGGTTTAGCTTGATGAAATGGAATGAGCTATGGAGGTGATATGGTGCTGGCCACCCAACATTATAAAAGGCTTCAGTGGGTCTCAACTGTACACTTGAAAATAGGAGAGTAAATTATGTGCATTTTATCACATCAAAAATAGAAAAACCCAATGCATTTAAAGCCAAGAGATAGGCTAAAATTCCTCTAAGACAACTGTGAGAGCTGCATTTCTAAGAATTGGAAACTTCTTCTCTCTAGAAGCTATGGAGAAGCCAAATACTCCCCCTGACCAATAATTACAGATCTCACAAATAATCTTAGGCCCCTTTTCTCTAGAAAAGGGGATGATAATCCAAGGGTCCAGGTGCAGCACAGAGCCTCCACTTTTTGGAGGTAAATAATTCAATAGACTTAGAACCAGAACCTGAAGTCCACATTTCCTTGCAAGTAATCAAAGAGATTATGACTGTGAGAATAAATTGTCAGTTTTTAGGTTTCTCTAACTCTAGTAAGAGGAAGTTGACAAGTCTGTAAGCTCTATGGTGGCATATGTCTATAATCTAAGCATGCTGGCGGCGGAAGGGTTGAGAGTTCAAAGTACACAGAGAGCTAGCAGGTAGCCTTATGCTACATGAGATCTTGCTTTTTTAAAATATTTATTTATTTATCTATTTTTTTTTATAAGCCTGAATAGTTTGTAAGCCTATAAGCGTTTAGAAAGATATAAAGATACAAGAGAGCCCTCTGTAGCATGAGAGAATACTCCAAGGCACTGAGGCAGGCTGAGTTCATGTGACCATGGTAATGCAAGGTCTTTACATGGTGCTTGGGTGGTGGTGGGGAGGGGTGGTTCCTGACTCAAGCTTTGAATTAACAATAGCTACTTAAAGTCAAAAGTCATGACTTTAAGGTTGTGATAGCCAAAAGGAAGCAAGCTAAAAATTAGATTGGCAATGGTCTGTTTGCTTCTAGATTACCAGACACAGATCTCAGTCTGTGATCTCACAAGATTCTGGATTTTGCCTACTTTTCATCAGAAATCAGGGATAAATATCAGCAAACAATTGTTGCTTAAAATGTAATTGCTCGTCGGATTTTGACTTCGATGTTTTGTGTATGTGTGGAGGGGAGGAAAATTTAGTGTGCTATAGTAGTGTGTTATAAGTAGTGTTATAAAAGTCAGGAGTCATATTTTTTAATTCCCAGGGTCTTCCATCCACTAGGTACTCAATATTTCATTTAAGAGTCACATTGTCACTGCGGTAAAAAGCTATTAAATTTAAAATTAATAATTTGTAATTATAATAATTAAAAAATAATAAATCTTATACAAAACTCAGAAAACAGTTTTTCCTATAAGTATAGATACAATTTTGCTAGAATCTCAGATTTGATTTTGCTCCTAAAATGTTGGAGAGATGGATGACATTAGGAGACAGAAGAGATGGAGTTTTCAGGGCTAGAAGCACAAAACATTTCACTGGTCTCTAAGATCAGTGCCTCTGGGTAGGAGTGCTGTGCAATTCTAATAGATGTGATTTCTGTCTGGGCAGATGAAGAGGTACTAAAGGACTTATCAGCCCCCTTCACTGTTCATCCTTCAAACCAAACTCAGGCAATTGTCCAATTGGTCCAAATAAGATCTGTGGCACTGTGAGCTTCAAGCAAAGCAGTGGCAAAGAGAGGTAAGCTTCAGCCTCCTTTATGGATCCTCTCAGCACACATCTGCCCCCTTTCCCAGTGTGTTCAATCCCACTCATGGCTCCTCATACCTCCATGGGAAGCTTGGTGGCTTCATCAAACAGCAGCCTTTCAAAAGATGAATGGAGCTTACAAACTAAGTACAGAGCTCAAAACGCATAGGACTGCCTTGTTGCAGACTCGTGAACCCTATTCACAGAACATTCTTTCCATTTAAATGTGTGAGTAATAAAGCTTGCTGAAGTCTGTTTCACTAGGAGCTGAGATCACAAGTAGACATATCAGTGGGGGAACAGTTCTTATGTAAGCAATCGATGGATGCTATAGTGTTTGCATCTTTTCGTGTGTGTGTGTGTGTGTGTGTGTGTGTGTGTGTCTAGGCAATAAGTGGTGTCCCTTCATCACAAGTCTATGAGACCTAGGGGAATAAACTAATTTTCCCTTCCTCTGTTAATTTTATTTACTCTTGCAGTTTTGAGAGCTACTAAAAGTTAACCTTAAGTCACATCTGATTTCTTTTTGCTTTATTATGCTATCAGTTGTTTGATAAACTTATATTTGAAAAACTCAGTAAATCAACCTTTCTCCTATTGAATAAATTATTATGTCAAGTTAAAAAATGACATATTCAGAAAGACAAATACTATATGTTTTATTGCATATGTAGAAGGTAGATTTAAATGTAAATTTATGTACGTGTGTGTGTGTGTGTGTGTGTGTGTGAAAAGAAGGAAGACATCTAGAAGAAGAGGGAACAAGAGGAGAAGGTAATAGAATATATGTCTTAAAAGCAGTATGGGGTGGCTATTTGGGAGGAGGAAGGAGACCAGAAAGAGGGGGACAAAAACAAAGTACAACCACACACACACACACACAGACACACACAGACACAGACACAGACAGACACAGACACAGACACACACACACACACAGACACACACACACACAGACACACACACACACACAGACACACACACACACACACACAGACACAGACACACACACACACACATACATACACAAGCACCCCACAATGAAACATTTCTTTATACGGTAACCACAAAAGTTAATTAAAATAAAGATCTTTTTTCTGACCTTGGCTTTTCTTTACTAATGTATTAGGGGTTAATTAGTCCCAATAGCAGTGCTTCCTGACTTGACAAAATGATTAAAATGTTTTTGCTTATTTTTTATTCTCGCCTAAAATATTATAATTTAAAATATCTCCTAAGTATTACAAAGACCCCAAAAACCAAAATAAAATGAACGACACAAAGATATCCTCTGCTGAATTGTATCATCCTAAATTTATACACTGAAACGCTAAGCTCCAATAAATCAGAATGTTATCATTGGAGATAACACCTGTGAAGAAGATGCTAAGTAGGAAGGGGCTTCCAGAGTGGTGTCCTTATCAAAAGGAGAAGCAGCTGTAGAAAGCTGCAGCAGGGTGCTTATGCAGAAGACAGGCCCTGTAGGACACATCAAGAGGGTAGCCATCTGTAAACCAAGGAAAAAGGCCTCAGAAGAAATTAAATCTGATAACACTTGATCTTGGCTTTCCAGGCTGCAGAACTGAGAAAATTAACTTCTGGTGTTTAAGTCACCCTGTCTGTGGCCATTTATTACAGAGGCCCCAGAAGATGAATATACCCTTACACCACAAAGTAAATGTGCCCAGTTAGAAATAAGTGGCACAGACATAGGCATGCACCCTGCCTGATTCATAATAGGCTCTTACCCATTACACCTGAAGCTGTCGTAACACAGAAATCCAATCAATTATTAATTGACACCTCATTGTAACAAACATGGATCTACAAGTCGGCCTACAATTCTCTGCCATGGCTATGCCAGGAGGATCTTTATGAGCGGTAACATCATCCACATATCTGTGTGGCACTTCAAATAGATTGTCTTAGTCACAGTTTCTATTCCTGCACAAACATCATGACCAAGTAGCAAGTTGGGGATGAAGGGGTTTATCTGGCTTACACTTCCATGCTGCTGTTCATCAGTAAATGAAGTCAGGACTGGAACTCAAGCAGGTCTGGAATCAGGAGTTGACACAGAGGCCATGGAGGGATGGTCCTTACTGGCTTGCTTGATTCTCCTGGATTGCTCAGCTGGCTTTCTTATAGAGCCCAAGACTACCAGCCCACAAATGGTACCACCCACAAAGGGCTCTCCCCCTTGATCTCTAATTGAGAAGATGCCTTACACCTGGATCTCATGGAGGCATTTTCTCAACTGAAGCTCCTTTCTCTGTGATAACTCCAGCTTGTGTCGAGTTGACACACAACCAGCCAGTACATAGGAGGATGGCTGCCAAGATAGTTTTATCATAAGATGCCAGTCTCCTGTCCCCTGCCTTCTCAACCTAAGTCCTTTGATCTTTCTTATACTATTGGGTAGGAACAGAAGAGAATGTATTTTAAAAATAAACTTTCACCTCGGTTTCTCAGACACATTTCTTAGGGTCTCCTCATCCCTCTTTGGCTGCTCTTCCTGTTATTTAGATGATGATATTTTTTCCTGTGACTCCCTTAGTGGTAGTGGCCTTCAGGGCCCTGATACATTTCTGCAAGAATCTCACCTACCCAGAGGGCTTCGTTCTCTCTCCATGATCTCTGTCTGCAGCTCAGAAAGCCTTTCTGAGCTGTAAGTACCATACAGCCAGATCCCCAGTTGACATTTACATCTGGGAACCTCAAAGCAACTCTGTGCCACCCCTGCACTCATAGGTGTCTAACCATTTTACATCAGAACATGACACTGTTATTTACAAAGTATATCCTCAAGAACTATTGCAATTAATTTACAAACATGCAAAAAATGTCCTCATATTGTAAGTTTATGATGTGTTGTGTTGGACTGCATTTGCACCCCTCTTCAGCTGCATGTTTTACCTGTAAACTACAAGTTGGGCTTATCTGCAAGAGAGCCAACCCAATATTTGGTTAATGGTTGCTATTTGTCTTCTCTAGGTCTTCAGGATTCAAACACTTCTCACATCTGCTGTGTCAATATTAACTGAAGTCAGCACCCATTCATGCTTGGATTACTGAAGGTAATTCTTGGCAATTCTTCTTTCCCCAGGTCTTGTTTCTAGCCAGTTAATTTCCTTCTAAACCACACAACCTACTGTGTTGTTCCCTAACTGGGGGCCTTTGTGGTTTCTATTACTCCTGGTTCTCCAGGGAGATACCATAATATAATTAGAACAAGCATGGGTTCTTGAGCTGAGCTCTAATTTAGTTACCCTGTGGTACCGAGGAATGACATAGTCTCCATACCTCCATTTCCTTTCCATAACTCCTGAACAACAACAACAACAACAACAGTAATGATAAAACTTGTTCTGAGTGACACACAAGTGAACTTCTATTATAATAAAGTCCAATTTCTGGCCACTCCCATCACTTTTCTCACCATAGTTCCTTATACCCTATGCTTCTGCCATGCTTGGCTTTCTGACTATCCTGGATGTGGGCTTTCCTGGCTAAGCCCTAGATATTCCTGGCATGTTTCCCCAACAACCAACTGATTAGCTTCTGCTCATCCTGTTGGAGTAATTATTTAATCCTGACCCGGGGTTTCTACCCTACCCTTGGTTACTGAGTTCCTGGATAAGAAAGACACACAACTTTTATATTTACAATAAGCCTCAAACAGCACAATAGCTAGGCACTTGCCTAGCCTCTATGCTATTAGAATCTACTTTCCTATTGATACCCCCAAGTTATTACTTATTATGTTTCATCTGGACTGCTCTTAATTCCAGTTGGGCAACCCCCTGGGCCACGTTCTCTTGACTCCTAATCCATGGCAGCTTTTCTTCCCTCCTCCTGCACTTCTTATTCCCCTTCTGGTCTTCTTCTGACCCCAAACCCATGAAACTTAAACCCCTCCCATGTCTCTTCCACCCACCTATTGGTTGTTGGCATCTTTACTTACCGATCAGAAATAACTTAGTGTCTTAAATTCAGACTCTGTCTTCTCTGGGACAACCAGGTCTTGGGGGCCCACGCTTAGTATTACAATAGATAGCAAAAGACCAAACCTCAATACATCCCTGTCATTGCTTTCTCTAAGTGCCTGCTTTTTCCCCTCATGCTCTCAAACCTGCTCACTGTAGAGTGTGGCTGGCTTTCGACCTCTACCATTCTCTTCCCACCCCAATCAAGGTTGTTCTCCACATTTAGTACACAGATGGTTAATTTTATCAGCCATTCAGTCAAGCAAATAATTCCATGGTGGGAAGACTTCCAATCGAATACTTACTGAAGTCTCACCATAGTATACTATGGTTATTTTCTTTGTTATAAACTTGAACGTTCCCACTTACTAATTCTTAATGCAGCACCCCTAGTAAAGATATATACAATACTCAGTATAGAGAACAGAGAACTTTCTAGAGTGCTTATTCTAACTCATAGAGCATTGCATCTTTATTAACACTGGGCAGACTAGCTTGGTCATCTCCACGATCAGGAACTGTATTCAAAATCCTAGTAGGGGGCAGCAACATGCCTGTGGGCAGCATATTGATTTCATAACTTCCTGCCAGGTCTCTTTCATATGTGGACTCATGAGTTAGAACACACAGACATTTTCTTTAAGAACCACAGGCGTCCAGTGATATTTCAGTGATGTAGACAAGTGGAATGGACCTCTACCTCTAAAGGACACAAATGCCCACACTAAGAAGCTGGTTACCGTTGCTCATGTATGACCATGGTGGTGCCATCTTTGCTCATACAGGATCATGTATGACTACAGTAGTGCCAGGCTTTCATAATATACCACATTTTCACCAGTATGAAGCGGATCTGAATGCAAACTTAGACGTTGGCTTGTTTTTCCTGTGTGGCTGCTATTGAGTTAAGAAAAAAAATAACACTTTGTTTCACCAACAACTAGTTACCTTCTCAAGATCCGGTTCTTCTAAGCCCAGTGCTAGTTCATTATTGTCCATCACAGAGGAGGCTGCCACATCCAGTGGGGTGGACCCCCTCATCGATGGGGATGCTGAGGATGGAGCAAAAAGAAACTGGGCATTAAGGTTATCCTGGTCTGATCTGAGATTGCAGTGCACAAGCATGAACACGAGAGGGCAGCAAATACATTGAAACCTGGCCCAAGCTGCGGTTCTCCCAGGGCTGCTGGCTTTAGAAAAGCCCTGCTTGTTTTCTTTCCTTCTCACACTTATTAAGGTAGAGAATACTAATTAACATGAAACTACTCTATTGAACAGGTTGGGACTACGTAATTTTGAGTATATTTGTAACAAAAATCTTCTTGGGTGTCTCCATTTGGTGAATACTCAAAAGACTCAGAGGCTTCCTCACTGTCTGGACTCAAATGACTTGGAAAATCCTGGAGTTACCACTTGGAGTCCCAACTGCAGGAGTTCATACATCAGTGTACCAATGTTGTCTGTTATATTTATTTTTGGTTTGTTTAGCTCTTAGACTATAATTATTAAAAACTTCAAATGACATTTTACAAGGAGGAGGAAAAGGAGGAGGAGGAAGAAGTAGAGGAAGAGTTTAGGTAGCCTGAGGTTGCATTTGATAAACAAAACAACAACAACAACAGCAATAAAAAACAAAACAAAAGTAAGAGTTCAGATTTCAAGTGTATGTGTTTGTGTATTTCACAATTCGTTTGGTTTATATCCAGCTTGGTTGAGTCCAGCAGCAGGGGTGATGAGCTACTATTTATCCACATCCATTATCATGTTGTTTATCCATAGCTGTTATTGGCCAGTCTACTATGCTGCTAAGGGCAGAGCTTGCTGGTTGGCTGGTGGGCCAGGCCAGGAATGAATCCTGCAGCAAGCTTGCCAAGAAAGGATTGGATACATGACCTTGGTCTTAAGAGCTGGGCTCACGGATCAGCTGAGTGGGCTCGGAGAGATGTTGCCCTTAGATTATACCCTCAGTTCCAGACAGCATTTTATAAAAAAGCACAGGCCGCCAGACCTGAGAGGGGAGATTGACTCAGTTACCAATGCAGCTGCTAGCAACACCTACACAGAGAGTAGAGAGCACAGGCATGTTTGTATGCATTTGTTTTCAGAATAGGCCAGCTCTAGTTTTGCGCTTATATGTATCATAGGGTACATGTGGATTCGTCCCCTTTTTCTCCTAAGTAGTCAGGAGGAAGAGTGGACTGCTGGGTCCAGAGCTGGAAGTTATAACTCATGCCACACATACCTAGGCCCACACTACTGTTCTCCAGAAGGTAGCTCAGATGCTCAAACATGGCCTTCTGATTTTGCCGGCTAATTCGACAGAAATAGCAAAGAAAGCGACAGCAGCTAGCAACCATCTTTGGGAAGGCAATCTGTGGGCAGAAGCAGAAGTATTAAAGAGGTGAATCTATCACAAGGCCTTCATGAACAGTTGAATCTTAAAAAGGAATCCTAGGTTGAAGTCGAACAAACTATGAACTGTTTGGAACATGAAGTCTTTCCTTATACCTCTTCCCCCTAAGACATTTGTAGGAGGAACAGAACACAGAATGCCTAAGAATGAGGCTTCTGAAAATATTGGGAATTGGCTATAGTCCCCAAGATCTTTCCTTCAAAGGAAAACAGCCATCAATTATAACCTGTTTCCTTATATGTCCCATGAAAATATATGACCCTGCCCCACACTGCCACTGTTTCCAGCTGGAGTGGGCAGAACTCTGAAAGGTGATATCAGAAACAGAGTAGGGGGAATCAAAGAAACACATGGGCCATTAGTCCATTAAAGTTCGGGTCCTCTGGGTCATGGGTGCCCCCCAACCCTGACAGATAAGAAAGTCTAAAAGGCAACATGCCCTGTTTCTGTGAAGATGTCCCCAGGTATGTGCCCTCAACCACTACTCTTCTATAGGTGCCTAAGGTACTTGTCACCAGATGCCACAGGTTAGCATGGAAATGCCATCCTTTATCCCTTGATTTGTGTGCCTTCCCTGACTAACAATGTGATTACCATCTCTTTGGCAAGCTGTAGATTAGTTTGGACCTTACAGAGCTCAATAAACAATGTCAGAATCCTAGAAAGACCTTAATTTTACCCCTTTAGAATCATGGGAGGTACCCTAAGAGACAGTTCTGATACCTACAGTCAGTGAGACATCCAGATGTGCTTAGGGAAGTTCTGTGGAGGGATTTAGCTATGAGGGAGGGAGGGAGGGAGGGAGGGAGAGAGAGAGAGAGAGAGAGAGAGAGAGAGAGAGAGAGAGATACTGAGATTCTGTTATTTTCCTTTATATTCCTGGCTGACAGTACTGAAAAGTCTGCATTAGGGAATGGGGAGTTTCCAAAGGGGAGATCTGGAAAGGGGGAAACATTTGAAATGTAAATAAAATATGAAAATAAAATAAAATAAATTAAATTAAAAAAAAAAAAAAGAAAGTCACTTGTCCCAGTTAGCTTTAATTGTCAACCTGACTCAACCTAGTCATCTGTGAAGAAAGTGTCAGTTGAAGAACTGCTTAGATTGGATTGGTCTATTGACATGTTTATGGAGGATTGCCTTCATTGTTAATTGATGCAGGAGGGCCCCACCTACCGTGAGCAGCCACAGCCTAAGCAGGTGGTCCTGGGCTATATAAGAAAGTTAGCTCAGCATGAGACATCAGGGGAGTTAGACAGCAAGCATTTATAGTATGTGCATCAGTGAAAGACCACCTGTCTCTTTAAATAAAGTGGAGAGCAATCTAGAAACATAATTTACATCAACTTCAGGCCTCTGTATATATGTGTATGCTCGTGGGTACACACCTACACAAGTATATTCTTATGCATGCACACATATATGTGTGTACACTACACATATACACACATACAACAACAACAAGAAACCATTCAGTTTAAGTAAGGTCTTAGGAAAACTGGTGTAAGTGCTCAGTTGCACCCTATGATAGATAGAGCAATGCCCAACTTCTTGGACCCTTTTGGCGCTGTAAAAATCTTTGCCTATTCCAAGGGGGAAACCCGAGACAATAGAGAGCAGAGTAAGTCACTTTCTGTACTCCTGCCTCAAGAGTCAGTTTCTGGCTAAGTACAGCATTACCTGTGACTTCTCTGCACCCAGCACATTCACCATGACTTCCATCACCGTCTCATGCATGCCGAGGACTCTCATGAGGTTGGGGTGCTGGTAAAACACCTTGTTGTTCATTATGTCCCTAAGGAGGTAATCAGAGGGACAGTTCAGCACCTGCTGCTTCTCTGCTATGAAAATTCAGGAATGAGACACACAAACCGGGTGTGAATGATAGGCTGAAAAAAAGGAAGGTACTAGGTCATGGAATACACATGAAATTGTTGTGTTGTTTAGTTGACCCAAAAAAGGAACACAAAATATTTCTAAAGTGTTTGCTTTTTCCCTCTAAAATGTTTATTTTTGATGATATTTAAACAATTTGTACTTTATCCTCTTTTTTTATAATAAATTCTAAGACCACCCAGATCACTGGATTCCTCTTTCTATGTGTCCCCAGAAACTTCTTTTCTCCCCGTAGAGCTGTGTCTTTTTATATTCAGTTTCTTAATGATAGGCCTGCATATCATTCTTAAAGGCATTGTGTATTAGCTACCATGAAGTTTGTGGGTACCAGACTTCAAAAGGCAATGGCATGTACATGTAACAACCACCACATCTTAAAGCTATTTAACACAAACTCACACAATTGGAGCTTAGACCAAAAAAAAGCCTAGAGATGGAACACTTGCTTGGAACTAGGCTGGAGGAGGGAGAGGCCATTTCTGCAGCCCATTGCCCTCCTATTTTGATTCCCTTTTAATTTCTATTAGACTTTTCCTTTCTTGCAAATTAATTTAAGGAATGCACACACACATCCCTTCTCTTCTGAGAACCATCCAAACCACTTTCCTGGTCCTTAGTGATGCTTCTGTAGTTTGCCAGCTCAAGGATGATGGGAGAACTGTTGCTTTTGATTTTAATCATGGAACACCATGAGTTGGCCAGGCAACCTTTCTGGCATATGTTTTTTCCTGTACACTCTCTAATGAAAGGAAATCCTCCTAGCACCTAAGTTGCCATAAATTGTCAACATGGTTTGCGAGGCAGATCCATGGGTTATTGTTGTAAGCTAAGGCATTTCACAGAACTAACAAAACCACTCTATAGTTTGGAACTAGGGAAACAGGGGCTAGCTGGGACTATCTCAGAAGTCTCAGAGGCCAGCCAAAGGCTCCAAAGCTCAAATTGTTTCTCTCTTAGGTTAAATATATTGTCATCTCCTTCAGATTTGTATTCATGACCCAACTTAGGCTATTTTTATATCAGTTGCTATGAACTCTCTTCATTTCTTTTGGCAGTGTTTGTTCACCTTGAACAACAGACAGGCTGGAACCCCATGTTACAGAGGTAGTTCATGTGACAAGATGTACCACCAGGAGGAGAAGATAATTCTCTCTGGAGAACTGCACTTTCTGAGAGAGCCTACCCTAGCCCGTTGATCATGAGGAGCTCCTCTTCTCTACCCATCCTGACACTGAGCAGGGACCGAATCTGGCCCAGGGCAGCCAGCAGGTTGATGGTGTCGTTCACAGAGGCCTGGCTGATGGTGTAGGTCTTCCGCAGAGCCTGTAGCAACTCCCCAATGCTGTCATACTGTCTCCGGAGGAGGTTGAACATCATCCTCACCAATTCTGCATCCTGGATTTGGTTTTCCTGGGCCCAGCGGATCATTGTCTGTGAGACTAGTTCCTTCAGTGTTGCTGGAAGGAGAATAGGAGAGACCACTAACCATCGATGTCCAGTGCAGAGAGAGTTAGGAAGTGCCGACACTTTCTTCAACTAACAGACATATCAACAGCTGGTTCAGGTTAATTTTTTTTTTTTCTTATTTTAAGGTTGAGTCATGGCATGTATACAAGTAGATTATATTATTAAGACATAAACACATCACCTATACCATAGTAAAAATACCACAATTATATACTTAAAAAATTGCTATTCTCACTTGATTGATGTTTAGATTCATACTAAAAATCAAATAATGAACAAGACTCAGTCCTTGACTTCAAGGAACTCAAAAGTTTTTTACATTTTTATTTTGCTATAAAATTTTATCATTATTATATTATACAATGCTACAGCAATTGTATAATAAATGCTACAATGGAGGTGTTTGCAAGTGCCATGAGACAGAGTGCAGAGTGACTGTTCTGGGTGGGTCAAGGTGTGAAAGCAAAACATTGTCCTGTGCTTCTTTAGAGTAAAGCAAATGACATACTGATGTTTATCATCATAGTTACTGTCTCTAAGTATATTAGAGGCATCCTTTAGCAGAGACTAACTAGAGCTAATGAGTCAAGAATAAAAGATAATTTAGATGATGTAGACATAACATATATCTGGAAAAGAATGGAACTGGACTGGGAGGACATTCTCAGATTTGAAGGCTTGGAGGCTGGACAGCTGACCACCATACATGGAAATGGCTTCTTTGTACTCCAGGAATCAGCTGGTACTGTAGCATGAATTATCTTCATAGGCATGGAGGGTGAAATCCCTATGACATTAAATTCAGGATTTATTGGGGGTTCTTACCCAGTTCCATAAGCACAGGAGAAATCAGCTAAAGTGAGACCAGCTAAGGGCCTTGCAGTGGAGAGACCACATGGCCTGGCTAACTTCTGATCGACTTTGTTTTGGGAATATATTAAGAGGCAAAAAGGCTGATCTAAGAGGTGGAAGGAGAGCATGTTAGAACAGCTGGTTAGGGGATTCTCACCCCTCCTATCACATGTGCAGTTCCAGAAGGTTCCACAACATAGGGGAGAGAAACACTGCTTGAAAACCATAATAATGTTAAAATCTCACAATGCTACCACTGTCCTGGAAGGTGTGGATGGTACCAGATCCTTAATTCAGGCCAACAAGCTAAGAGGACAACGAAGGTTACTGAATTCACCACAGAAAGGATTAGGGTTGCACTCAGATGGATGCTTTCTGGAGTCTGTGTAATTTCCAATAGTTAACTTTTCTACTCCACATCACTATACATAGCAGATGTCTGCTCCACATATACTCTTGGCTCTACCAATAGGCTATAAAAATAGAACTTAGTCACCAAAGCTCTAAATGATCTAGATGTAAAAGATTAATTTAGCTTACTGCTGTGCCTATCAGCCATGTGGGTGTTTCAGGTTCAGGCAAGAGACATACACTGACACAACTCAAAAAAATGATACACAGGTTAGAGAGAAGAACAGTTAAAAGATCTTGCTGACCCTATACCTAAGGATCAGGGAATACCACAGTGGTGGAAAGTTTGTAAGAGCCAGAAGTTCAGGATGCCTGTTGCTAAATAGTGTCCCCTAGGCACAATCGGGGAATACAATCATGAAATCTCAACAACATGATTGCCTGTACAAGACCAGCACAATCACAACACCAGGTAGTATGCCAATGTGGAAAAGGGAAATTCCACATTGTCCCACCCCTAGATGAAAAGCTTTAGGTGGTCAATGCCTGCAGAGAGAAACCCCGAGTGGTCACGTATATGTAAATATGAGCAACAATAAATGGACTTAGTAGGGTGTGTGTAAAATAATAATAATTGGAGACTAGATAGGAAGAATTTGAGGTTGGGAAGGTAGGGAGATGAGAAGGATAGAAGGAGTTAAGGGAGAGGAAAGAATATGATAAAAATATATTGTACAATATTTTTTAGAAATTAAAATATAAAAGAAACTTTTTCCAGGTGCAGCTGTTCCTATTTCTTCTAGTTAAGACAGTAAGAACAAAAGGAATATACAAAAATACAGAAACTCTTGCATCTGATACAAGTTTTATAGTCCTGTAAATATTACTTCCTTTAAAGCACACATTATGGCACAGATGAACTTAGTTCTCACTGTAAGTGGCCAGATCTTTCACTGAAATAACACACAGCATCAAAGTCCTTAGTATACAGGAGAAGCAATGAGCAAGAAAAGTCACTCATCAGCTCAAGGTTACTTTTTCTGCAATAGAAAGTTTGCAGAATCATGAAACCAAATGAATAGTAGAATTTCCTCAACCTGACTTTATGTCTTTGGGTTGTTGGTCAGGGAGTCCAAGAGACTCTCTAAACTACATAGGCTATTGCAGTTGCCCTTGGTTACCTCTCAGAACCTGAAGGCAGACCCTACTGGTGAAGCTATTACATACCATGAAACTTGGGTGAATAAAGCTTGACATGACCTGAGGATTAGTTCTTACAGTACTAGAAAGTGCTGTTCAAACTATCAAGGGAGAAAAGCAATCAATAGTCTTATTCAGCTGGAAAGCCTGTGATCAACAACAATGGCCAGCACGACAAGATATTCCATAGGGTGTAATAATGACACTTATATTTTAGGGTTAGTCAACAGCCATGTAATTGGACTTAAGACCCACTCAAAAGAAGATAATTCATGCTTGGTAGTATAAACATGGCCAATAATTCATGCTAGTAAGGTCATGGACCCTGGAGGAGAATCTACTACTGCCACTTTCCTAAGCAGTATGATTTCTAAATATATTCTAAATATTTATCTTTATTTTTACAGATAAATACTGCTCTTACCCTTCATCAAAAGAAGATGGGACTTGTAGCATACGGAGACTACCATAGAAGTCCACCACCGGTCAAAATGCTCAGAACACTGACTGTGCCCAGTCCTAACTGATACATCTATAGAACTCTCAACAATATGGTTGCCTAAACAAGACCTAAATGATAACAATACCAGTTGACATGCCAACATGGATAGGGGCAGGCTTATGAAGCTCTACCACTAGATACTAGATGAAGTACTACAGATAATTAATGGTTGGAGAGAGAGAGAGAGAGAGAGAGAGAGAGAGAGAGAGAGAGAGAGAGAGA
>JADRCH010000088.1:979156-1058754 GCA_019843965.1 Rhynchomys soricoides
TCATACTATCCATGGCCTGTTGATATCATCTGAGGCATCATACTATCTGCCACAGTCCTCATTCAAGTTATAGCACCCAGAACACTTCTGTCTCCTTGGTTCCAATGTCTCCCTGTAGCAGGGATGAGTGAAATCTCTGATTGAAAGATTATTTTTCTTAAACATACTTTACTGGTACCTCAAACAGTGCCTGAAATATGGGAGGTAACCACCAAATGTTTGAAATTAAATTCTGTGCCAGATACACTTTGCAGATACTGAATAATTTAATCCTTATAGTGATCCAATGACTCTCTTTTCAGTTTACAGGCAAGAAAACTGAGAAACAAGGCCATCGTGCATTTAACCTTACAGAAGTGAAGCAAAGCAAGAATTTAAGACTAGGTTGCTTAACTCTGGAGTCCTATACATCAGAACCATTTCACTACTATTGAGCAAACTAATGAAGTATGAGAAACATAGGGCTGGATTGATGGCTCAGTGGCTAAGAGCATTGGCTGCTCTTCCAGAGAACCTGGGTTTAATCCTCAACACCCATATGGCAGCTCACAACTCTATAACTCTAGTTCCAGAGAGTCCAACACCCTCATACAGGCAGGCAAAACACCAATGTGTATGAAATAAAAATGAATTAAAAAAACCTTTTACAATCACTGCTTACAGGGAACATAGTACTTTTATATAAACAATACATATAGGAATGTCAGTGTCTTAGATTAATGCCACCGCTATATAGTTTGGGTAAGTTATTTGTTTTTAGTTTAATTATAAAATAGGAACAGAGTTTTCGCTTCTGTGAGAAGCAATAATATTTACAGAAGGCTTAAGACAAAGCTTAGGGTAATGTGTGTACCACATACACAACAAACCCTTCATCTATGCAATTCCAGGGCCAAGCCTTATACAGCAAATGAGAACACTGAATTAGTGAACTGGGTTTCACTAGCAATCCTTTGAGGCCCAGTGTTTACATCCCCACCACATCCCATTCAGTTTTCCATAGACTCCAGCCCACCCTAACTTGTCATGACTAGATTCAGCCTGAATATTCCTGTCTTTTGACATTCTTGTTCAGTGTTGTCAACACAATGCTTTTCGTTCCTATTTTGTCTACTTTTCACATTCTTACCACCCCTCCTCAGGCCATATATTGTATTTTTGTTTGAACTTTATTATCACAGTCCAACCTCATTACTGTAAGAGCTATTTATCAAGACCTAAATCACTTTTATATTCAAGGCCCCACTTTCTACATTTGTGAGCCTTAAAGTGAATAATTTGTAATCATAGGTTAAAAAATTTAGGTCAATGGAATGAATACAGAAAAAAAAAATCCTCACATAAAAAACCCATGTAAGGAGGGAAGTCACTTAAACTCCAGTGAGACATTACATGACATGCTGAGGCAGGAGGGAGAGGAACAAGGTTAGAAGAAAGACTTTACAGAGCGAGGGTTCACTCTCTCCATGCTGTCTGTGTCTCTGTGTCTGTCTGTCTGTCTGTCTGTTTCTCTTTCTCTTTCTCTCTCTCTCTCTCTCTCTCTCTGGGTCTCTGTCTCTCTGTCTCTGTCTCTGTCTCTGTCTCTCTCTGTCTCTCTCTCTCGTGTGTGTGTGTCCATCTGTCTTAAGGAACAGCTATTTGGAGAGAGTTTAGAAATTTTAGAAAGTAAGTCTAATGATATTGCCTGAGCAATAGATGTATTTTCTAAAATTTCTAAATTCTAAATCCACAGAGCTACCCCCATTGGTGTGGTGATTTAACGTGGTATTCATTTCTCTGCCCAGGAGTATTCATAAATAAGCTAGAGAATTCAACTGGAGAGAATTTTGGTTTAGTGTTGTTATATCATTCAGTCACAAGGCAAATACTTCCCCAAATAGCAGCTTTGGGACTTGATAGATTTATAGTCATCTCTAGGGACTCTGGTCTGGGCTTTATCAGAGGAGTGGCAGAGGAAAGCAAGCATGTCCTGGGGATAAGAATGGGAGCTCAGCTCTGTGAGAGGGAGGCAGTGTTTGTGCAAACAGCACAGGCTAAGAACAGAAGGCATCACACCTCCTTTAGACAGACTCACTCCTACATCTAGTTCTTAACACTGCTCTCCACTGGTGAATTACAGGTGGGGTCAGCACAAGGCTCTCATGTCAGCAGGGGGCCCTGTCTCCTTTGCTTGTATTGCTTGAGAGACTAAATATCCTTCGGGGCATGGATGAGGAAAATCATCTCCCATGGAGAAGGCATAGGTACATCACATTTTATCTGTAAAATCTGATAGCTGATTTTCATTTTCTTAACTTAGAATTCAAGAGAAACAGCTGCTTGATCTCTTCTGGAGAAATAACTCAGTTGCTACAGCTACACATTTATATTTAAAGAAATTCTGTTTTAATGGCAGCTTGCAGTCCAGTCTTAGTATGCAAGGGCTCTCTTATGAATGTGCTAGACAGAAACATAAAAATATGACCTAGTATGATGGGCTATTGTTATATCATTTCATTATCATATAGTTCTTTGATAATACTGTAGTGGTTTTCATTGGTGCTGTGGCTTGTAGTTAATTTAAGCAAATCTCTTTAACACAGAACTACTTAGCATTCAAATGAGTTTCAGAACAGTGTTGTTCTCTCTTTCCCAAGACCATCTGATCCACACCAACTGCTTACAAAAGCAAATCTCAGGGAGGGGTTATATCTGATGGCCTCTAGTCCAAATCTTTGGCATCATTGACTTTTAAGTGCTAAAATTCTGCATGCTGTTGAGTCCTGACTTTTATTGCAAATGACCACTCACAGCAGTTATATTAATCTGCTTAGATATAGGAAACAACATGGTACTATCAGAAGAGAATTTATTAGCATCTGAAGTGAAGTCATAGCTTCACTTGACTTAGTTATCTCAAATTTGAGTTAATCAGTGGCCAGAAAATTTTTCTGGATCTAAGATGGAAAGGAGAATCATTGAACTGGTATTTCTTGATTCTTTTGAGTCCTATTCCCCTCAACTGAATAATGAAGAAATGAAGAAAGCTAACATCATTAGTAATATTAGTAACTAGTGTATGTGGAGGTGTTTGGTAAATTCACTGTAATCCCCTAAATTCTTATTTTGTCAAGATAAATCACATAAGTAGTGACATAGACAAGTTGTCACAAATTTATAGGATTTTAACTATTTTTATAATTGGTTGAGGAATTTAATCTAGCAACATGGCTGTTCTGGCAAAGGATCACATTCAAAGACCTTCTAGGTCTATGTGATCTTGCTGGAAGCAGCTATGTTTGAAAGTGATATGTAATTGAGGGGCAGACAAAGTGATGAATCCGAGAAAAAAATTGACAAAATGAGACACAGATAGTATATGCTCAACTCTTATGAGAACAACAAAGGAAAGAGAGGGCAGTTCAATGAGTGCAGTTCAGTTGAGTTCAGGCAATGCAGTGGAGTGCAGTTGAGTTCATCAGCTGAGTTGGGATTCAGTGCAGTGAGTGCAGTGCAGTGGTGTTGAGCTCATTCATGAGTTTGTATAGAGGCAGTTGAAGCCAGAGAATAAGAAAGATCCAGAAGATTAGAACAAATTGCCAGAATTAGTTTGAGGCCAAGAAGAGCAATTCAGTGAGAAGCTCAGAAAAGCCAGATTGAATCAGTAAGCTTGGAGATGAGTTTGAGGCAAAACCTCTGAGTTGAACCAGCTATCCAGAGATCAGTAAAAACTATGAAGGGTTGAACTTAATGAGCATTAAGCCTCTGAGATAACAATTACATCTGAAGAATGAAAGCTACTTTTATATCTTGTACCCAATGTGATTGGAGAAGGAGAAAGCCCACCAATGATTTGGAAAGCAGAGGACCTTTGATAGAAATGTCATAGAGGACAGGAGACATCTGAAAGAAAGCCATCAAGAAGAAATTCACCTGGGATAGTCTTCACAGGAAGCATCAGTTCTTCGAATTCTGTTGGATGCCCAGAGAGACTTTGGAGTCTCTGAAGTGACAGGAGCAAGGAATGACACAGGAACCTCTGAGACAGCGGATCTCAGCAAGCCATCTCAAAAGTCAAGTCTAATTATACAGACAGACTTTTTCTGCATTAGAAATTGGGAAACTCCATTTCAGATCCCTTAAGACCAAGGGTAGGAGTTGAGGGGATGGAAATGTTACTTGACAAAACCATTGTAGTACTTACTGCAATTGTGACCACCAGAGTAAACCCCTCCCTACTTTCAATTGCAATTGTTATACATGTCCTCTCAAAAAAGGTTGAAAAAAGCTAAACAACAAGAAAGATTAGCTATGATACAAATGCTTGAGAGACAAAAGCCAGAGGAAGTAAACAAACAGGAAGTGCTTAATTGTGAAGCTATGGTACCTAATAAAATTAAAGATCAAGATAGACAGCCCACTGAACCTATGGTACCACCTCTTAAGTTGATTAAACTGATCGACCAGTTTCTTTATTTCTTGGATCTTAAAACATTCAAGACACAAAACATGGATGTCTTATAATTCCACAGAGGAGAGAGGCAGCACAGTAGAACACATGCAGCCTCAAGTGACAGGCCTGTCAGGTGTATGTATTCTATCCAAAAAGATAGAACATGATCTGTCTGCTGTAGTGCTGAGGCACAGTTGTGTAGGAAGTAATCCACAGTGTTTGAACCCCTTCATAGAATGAGACTTTGCAGAGGCAGATGATGAATGAATGATTCCATCTGATTGACTAGATTACCTTACGATGACATGGTCACTTTGTGGTAACTCTATCCATAGACACTGTCAAAAAAAAAAAAAAAGCATCCACTTCTAGAATCAATTCTCAGCAGGTGATATAAGAGATATGTGGGTCAATACAAGCTATTTGCAGTATTATTTGGTGGCAACCACAGAGAGAGTCTCTAGTCACTTTTTTTGGGGGGGGGGAAGTGGGAACTCTACAATCCAGTTGACTTGCCTTTATATTTGCATGGTTTTGGGGTAGGACTGATCAGGATTGCCAGAGCCGTGTTACTATATACTTTCTCAGAGGTTTCAAAGCTTACACTGATAAATTGGGATAATCTATTCCCCTCAGAGACATTCTGACAAAGATGAAAAGTTAATTTAAGGGCAATAAAATGTGTGTACCTCCAAAGTGGTATTTCTAGACACACCTATCATATCTTGACAGTCTATTTCTCTAGTAGGTGATCTGAAAGTGTGTTCCAAGATAGATTGGAATAGGGAATAAGATAAGCAATGACACTGAACCTGGAATATTTTTTTTCTTCTCTAGCCAAATGATAAATTTGCCAAACCTGTAGCAAGGGGCAGGCCAGTTAGATATACTATTAAGATAACATGCCTCTAGGAATGTTAACTCATTTAGAGATAGTCAAGCAAGTCAGTGCTCTTGTTTCAGCATGGGTCAAAATGGTTGAAGTTACCTACTGTGTAAAGAAGAGAAGAGGGAATTGGGACAATACTTGACACCCTTAAAAAACAGGCCAAAGACTGCAGGCTGCTGCAATCCCAATTCCATAGTAAAGAAAAAAGAGAGACCTATTATTTGTTTTGCAAGTCCTGTTTTACTATTGTTTAATTTCTTTGGTTGGAGTAGTTTTCCTTGCTTAAGTAACTGTAATCAGAAGTGAGAAACATTGGCAATACTTATAGGTTGAAAGAAAGATCATCTATGTGAGAATGTTTAAGTGGATAGACAATAAAAGCAAACACCAAACAGCTGCCCTTTTCTCAGGAAAAGTCAAAAAGTGAATTCTTTTTATCACAAGACAACAGAGGAAAACAAAACAAAACAAAGCAAGACAAAAACTATAACACTGACTACCAACAATGATGACAAGATGCCCATGTGTTTACTTCAGAGTTTAAACAGCCTCAGGTGTGTTACAGTGTGTTGGAGAAAACCAGTTACCTTAAGTCTGAGAGAGCACAGCGTTGTGAGCAGTGTAATTAAAGGTAGTGCACTTACTAGGGTACGGCTCCTCTTCCTCTGTTGGTTGCTCCTTCTCAGGCTTGGGTGGGCCCTTGATTTTATACACCAGAGCACACAGTTTTCCTGTCCAGAAAGTGTCCTCCTCCTCCTCTTCCTCTTCCTCCAAGGGAACCCCTAGCAAGCCACAGAACAGAGTGCAAACTCAATCAGTATATTAAGGGATATCTTCTCATAGATAAGAACATAAAGAAAATTCCCACCCTTCTGGAACATTTTCAAGAGATTACAGGCAGCTTCAAAGGTATATTTATCTACATTATGCCTTTCTAATAGTTGCTAGAATATATGATTTTCTGTGTCCCAGAACATCAAATAAATTTAATCCCGAGGCTTTACTCTTTCTAGCCTATCTTAAAAGGGCTCTAGAGTCTCTAGAAATACATTAACATTTATTATTTTAATAATGAATCTCGGCTTTTTTCTTACATATTATTCAATTTACCGATGTCCAAGAGTTCTAAATGCCATGATCCACTTAAAAATCAGCAGATACTTGTCAAAGTAGGGATCAATGACTTAGAATCCTTCAGGGAAGATATTGATACCCACTTTCTTTTTAAATGTATAGTAGCTAAAAAGAAGGGGTCAAAATCCTGGCTTGACTAGGAGAAGACCACAGTACTGCTGTATGTCAACTGGGTGAGGTGTAGCATCAGTCTTCCTCCTACTTTTTTTTTTCCTCCAGAGACCTTCCCATTCCCTCTTTGTATCTTCTAGGTGAAGGTTTTCAGTCTGCCAGTCTGCAGTCCCAATGTCTCATTGCCACTCTAGGGAAGGGAGATGGCTTGTAGCTCTAGCTCCTCTTGGCAGCTCACCACAGTGAACCAGAAGGTCCTCATGGAAGTCATACAGCTCCTCTCGGATCTCCTCTGGGCAGGGGCAGTTCTCTCCCAGTTGAAAGTTGAGGAGCATGTTGATCTGTGAGAGCAAAAGAGGAATGGCTAGCTGGTCTCCGTGTCAGCCACGGGAGCTCAGATCATGCCTTAGACACCACTCTTTGAATTTTTTATTTAAAAGGTTTTGGAGGATAGGGAAGGTAAAAGTGGCTAACAGACAAAAGTAGCTCTTTCTTTTTTCTTATACTAAAAGCTGCATATCATTTGCATAGAATTTGGAGAATATTTGAAGTAGAAAGTACCACCTAGAGATAGTCCTGTTATTAATAGTTTGGTAAATTTCAGATTTTATGTATATCCACAGAAATTCAAATAAAACTCTGTACTGGCTGGTTTTGTGTCAACCTGACACAATCTGGAGTTATCACAGAGAAAGGAGTTTCAGTTGAGAAAATGCCTCCATGAGATCTGGCTGTAAGGCATTTTCTCAGTAAATGATCAAGGGGGAGGGCCCCTTCTGGGTGGTACCATCTGTGGGCTGGTAGTCTTGGGCTCTATAAGAAAGCCAGCTGAGCAAGCCAGGAGAAACAAGCAAGCCAGTAAGAAACATCCCTTCATGACTTCTGCATCAGCTCCCTCTTCCTGACTTGCTTGAGTTTCAGTCCTGACTTGCTTTGGTGATGAACAGCAGCATGAAAGTATAAACTGAATAAACCCTTTCCTCCCCAACTTGCTTCTTGGTCATGATGTTTGTGCAGAATAGAAACCCTAACTAAGACACACTCTCAACAAAAACTTTCTTAAAATCCATTTTCTTTTACTTTGCCTTGGACTTTAAAAAAAAAAAAAAAACCAAACGAACATGAGTTTAAAATGGGTGCAATATATTTATTTCATTCTATGAATGGATAAAATTTTATGTAAAATTAACTATCTTATAATATTTCTTGTTTATATTTTTATTATTTTTTTGTGAGTACCTGGTGTGTGTGTGTGTGTGTGTGTGCGCATGTGGGCACACATGAGCCATAGCATGCTTGTTGAGATCAGAAGATGACATCCTCAGAGTTTGGTCCTTGCCTTCCATCTTATTTGAGATGGGGTCTTCAATGTTTTGGCTTTTACTTCACACACTAACCTAGCTGACCTGTGAACTTCCTGGAATTCTCCTGCCTCCATTTCCCTTCTCTCCACACAAACATTGGGATTACACATGCTCACACTCTGCATCAGCTTTTATGAGAGTTGTAGGGATCACAATTGGGTCTTCACACTTTTGTAGGAAGTGCTTTTACACATCAGACCATCTCCCCACTTGCTTCTGTTTTTCTCATAAGCAAAGTTGCTTTGAATTTTTTATATACTTTTTGTTCATATGTTTGATCATTTTCTTATAATAAACTAGAAGCAAAATGAACAGAGCAACAGGTCTGTACATTTTAATGACTTGCAATATGAATTGCAAATTGCTTCTCAGAAATCTCACAACAATTTGAATTATTCCAAATTTATATCAGTGTGTGTTATTTTGCCATCTCTATTACAGTAATGAGAGCTTAACACATTTTCAAATATTTTCCAGTTAGATGGGTGAAGAATGTCATATCCCTGTTGCTTTAATTTGTATTTAATTGGTGAGGTTGAAATTTGCTTTCCACACATTAAGTCTAATTTTATTGCATATTTTGTAAATTTTTTTCTGATGCTCTTTATATATATTTTTTCTACCAGGTAATTATCCATTTGAAAATTAGTTGGTGGAGTACATTTGTCAACTTAGGCATTTTATAGTATATACTCAACAGATTTCTGGAATTTTAGCTATTTATAAAATATATTAAACATATTCTAGAGTTTTAGTAAGCTTTTAATTTTATGTACAGTAAAGGATCTTCATTTAGGTTTTGCTGTTGAGATTTAGATTAATGTCCTGTACTCACTCTATATTTTTTGTGTGTGTGTTTATTATTTTGTCTTAGTGTTCCTGATGTTCTTCTATTTACCATGTAGTATTCTTACAGTTTAGTGAGACTAAACTAATTTACAGATTAATATTTTAAATAAAGAGGACATACAACCTTACAATGAGAAATGATAATAGTGAAGTCCGTTTATTAAGGCAAAAAAATTCTGTTCTAGTAATAAATGTACTTCATCATTAGCTGACAAGAAGAGACATAGTCACAACTCCCAGAGCCCCAGCAATGCTGAAGCAGTGTTGAATGTAAAGATATTTCTAAATGTAACCACCACAAAGTGTCATGAAAAATGTGCAGTCCCCAGTGGTGACAAAGCAGGGCACTTACTCTGCTGTCGACATTAATCATAAAAAGTAATGCCAGCAGAGGTCAATTTCCATACATCCTATTTTTCAAGTGATTCTGCATCCTAACCTCTGAAGTTGCTCTAAATTGTCTCTCAGTGACATCCTTTCATTGAGAACTCTATGGGTAGGTCTCCTCATGAAGTAAATTCTCTGGTAGGGGTGGAGATAGAGCACATGAATTCTTTAGCTCTTCCTGCTCATTTTTAGGCCACCAGCATCAACAATGTCTGAAAACTTGCTAAAAATGAAAAACCTTGAGCCTTACCCCAGGTTTACTGACTCAGAGATCCCAGAGAAAGAGCCAAGTGATCTGATTTACCAAGTTCTTTTGATGACCTTGTTTAAGAAGCATTGGTCTATGCCTTAAGGAAGAATCAAGTTACAGACTACATAATGGTTTCTCTACTTAGAAGACTGGAGAAGAAGGAAATGGTGTTTCTAGGAAGGATAGAGGAAAAGCTTTGAAGTTACAATGGAGAAAAGGAAGATGGGAATTAACCCTCTCCTTTCAGAAGTTTAGAGCATGTTGGCTAGGTTGCTCAGGATGGTGATGGCTGGGCTAGAGATGTCAGGAAATGTGAGTGACTCAGCAGGCCACTCACAGAAGGCCTTAGAAGAAGGTTACAGGTTTCTCTAATAGTAAAACTACTGGCAGTCAAGGGAACAGATATAGAATTCTTAGTCAGTGGCAGACATCTTGCTAAGCAGTCTAAAATACATTATCTCATGGCATCCTTAGAAGAACCCTGGGCTATAGATGTAAACATTACCCGTACATAGCAGAAGAAACGGAGACAAACCAGTTAGGAACC
The DNA here is from genome assembly GCA_019843965.1 of Rhynchomys soricoides. Lineage (NCBI taxonomy): Eukaryota > Metazoa > Chordata > Mammalia > Rodentia > Muridae > Rhynchomys > Rhynchomys soricoides. The sequence continues at coordinate 989,120 of JADRCH010000088.1, forward strand.
CAATGCCACATGTGAGTGAGGTGGAACAGATCTGCAGTGTTGTTAACTGAAGGCAATATTGGTGTTATCATTTCTGCATTCTTGTCTTCCAACTATTCACAAACGTTTGAGAAAGCATCATTTGCTGTGTCATGGGAGACATTCTCCCCCACCATCAGTCTAAAAGAAGCCAGTAGCATTTGTAATATTCTCATAATTCTTGGGTGGCAGTTGTGATAGTGCACTTATGCATTTGGCATGGTGCGATCATCTATTTCAGCCAGTCCCAGGGACTTCATGTCTAAAGCATGATTAGCTTTGCCTTCTCTTTGGGCATTGTCACTCAAGAGTCTTTCAAAAGCTACAATATGTGGTTCATTGGCAAGATGATATAAATATCTATGTCCTACCAAATAGATTGGGAAAGTAATTGACTGAACTTGTAGTTGTGCCATTAATATAAAATAGTGGTAATTATATCGACAATAATGAATAGGCTGCTTATTTAATATTTATGAGATTAAAAGATGTAGTTTCAAAGACAGATCTGAAGATTCCTCACTGAAGGATTTACATTCCTTTTGAACACTTAGGGAACAGTGGCCAACCAGCCTGAATAGCACTATTTAAGATGCCATTCCTTCATTGAGATGCTTCTCAAAGTCACTGTCTCTCCTAGCAGCGACAATCACAAGTAAGTTCTATATAACACATTGCAAACATGATTCGGGCTGAGTTCTGTTCTCCAGGCTTCATGGGGGTAGGGGAGCTTAATGTAAATTTAAGTCAAAGGGGTGTAGACATGGCAGGAGAGCAAGGCTGTACCTCAACTCTCATAAACTAGGCACATCAACTACTTTCCTTATCTCTGATAGAGACTTCTGGAAGGGTTAGCAGCATTCTTCTTAGTGTATGATGGCTGAGGTGTCTGGTAAACCTCAACACTCCTCTGGTTTTCCACCCATTTGTAGAAGAGAGGGGAGGGGGGAGAACAAAGCTCTGCCTTATTTTCAGTTTGAAAAGGTTCTCTCCACCCTCACTCCACCACTAAGATAATTGGCAGGTATGCTCAAGTCATTATTTTCTTGGGATTCAGTCTATCTCTTGGTGTTGTGGTGATGCTTCTAGGCTTTCACAGCTCTTCAGTCTGTTGAAGATGCTACAAAGGGTTTGGGTATCCTGTTCTGGGGTTTTGAATTCCACAGGAATTGTATGGAAACTCAGATGGGACTCACTTGCTCCTGGGGTGGTGAGCGGAACTCTCTTGTCTTCCTGGCAGTTAGGGCTGCAGACATGTTCAGGGCCTGCATGAGCTCATTGTAGCGGAACTTCTGATTTGCCTGCAGCTTGGACACGTAAATGTCACCAAATGCCACAATAGCCTCTACTCGGTGCTGCAGTTCACAGTCACAGAGGTAGCTGAGCAGTTCACACATCTGTAACGAAAAGTCCGTATGTATACTTCCTTAGAGAATGCACTTAATGCTCAGGCACAGTTGCCAGGTTCCCACTTCACAGACAATAACACTGAGACCTGGGTAAGTGTATTGATTGATTCATCTAGTGCCATAGAATAATCATGAAGCTATTGAATCTGAGCCTGTCTAAACACAGAGATGACCTGTTCAGCCAGAGAATGGGAGACAAAAGAACTTACTAAAAGTAATATCTTGTAGCAAATGCTTTCCCGTGGAATCAGGTATGAAAACTAGCATCAAAAGGTTCATGTGAGCATTGCTTTCCTTTCTCACACGGTGCAGCAGCAAAAGACAGGAAAGTTGGGAAGCTTGTTCCCCATCCCATCTTCCCAGGTGGCTGCACTGCTCATCCTCGGTCAGTTCTCTTGTTATTATAATGATTTTATCATTCTGTAAACTTAAATTGTTTAAAAAATAAATGCTAGGTGTGAGAAAAGTGTAAAGGTTGGGGGAAATCATTCAACTCTGAAAGTGTTGGCTCTCTAGTGATAGTCCTGCCTTGGTGACAAGGATGCACTTCCATGCATTCACTATTTGGTGACTTCATCATGGTGAAACATTACATACTAAATGTTGTGAGTGACTGTTTTTGAGCCAGGAGACCACCGTATTGGGGAGCTCAGTTGTACTCCTTTGCAAAAGAGTTTTCCAAGCTGGGCCTATTGATTATTTATGTCCCCTCATAGAGGGGCAGAGAGGTTCAAAAGACCCTTGCTTTCCTATCCAGACCCTGTCTACTACATGTTGTACACACAGTCTTAATTGTACATGGCCTCAGGGAGGGGCTAGAGTAGATGAAGCATCTACATAGTTGCAAGGAAGACCTCATTCTTGCTGGGTAGAGTTTCCATTTGTGGCCTGTTGGGGGAGGAGCATGCAGTCCCCTATAAATAGCCCCTTACCTATCCTATGTAAAGAAGCCAAATAAACTTACTGCTTCTTCAGAGTGAAGTTTGGTAGAATCATGCCTGTGTTTGACATTGGGACCTTAGGGGAAGGGATAGAAATGTTGAAGGGGTAGAGATGTTACTTACATCTGTCTCTGGGAAGAAATTTTAGCAACAGTTAGTCTCTCATTAGATGGTATCACCTTATGCGATCATTCTCGTATATGTGGTCCATTGTCAACTGAAGTGTCGTTATGGAGTGCATGACTGGAGATCTGATGCTCACTTTAAAAATCTCTGAACTGGTAATAGATGCCAGTTCCAGAGGTCAAACGTGAAAAGGAAGAACTGCAAGTGCTTCTACCTTAGTAAAATGCTAAGGTAGACATGTGTGTGTGCGCACGCACGTGCGTATGCCCATGTGATTTTATATAGCTACATTCCTCCTCTATACTTGATATTTTGATTAACTGACTATATATAAATCCTATCATATTAGAAGAGAGAACCTTTATCTTTCACATTCTATGATAGAACATACTTTACATCTTTTATGAAAATATGTTTGGCTTTATCTTTTGGTATCACTTCCATTTTACAGATGAGAACTCTAAGGTCCTGATTGGCTTCTGACTTGTGAGTTTCCGTATCCAGTAAGCAGCAGAGGAAGAATAGAATCCTAGGAATGGCTGACCCAGGCTCTCTGCTCTTCATCTTCTTTTCTCCTTGTCTCAGTGCTCAGAGATGAAGGTTATCATCCTTAGCAAGTGGCTCATGCTGGTTTACATGAGGAATCATTGTTTCAGATGGTACTGAAGCCTTGAAGCCTCCTTAGTGTGGGTCGTAGAATTGTGTCGGGAGGACTCCAGCATATTAGTATAAGAATGCAGTTCTATGATAGCGAGTGATGGGTGTGATGGTCCTGGGAGTCAGCTTTTGGGGTTACTACTTTGGCTACCGAATCTTATTCCCTTTGCTAAACAGGTACCTCTCAAATAATCACCTGGGTCTCAAAGGCTCAGAGACATGGGAAAACCCAATATTGTCAAAAGACCTCTATATGACATCTAAACATTTCAAAGTATCTCACTAATGAAGTTTGGCATTTTCGTGTTGTCTTGTGGAAGCTTAAGAAGTATATCCCATGACAATAGGCATCACTCAGAGACTCTCTACCTACTCTACTTCAGTAGGAGACTCAGGCTTGTGCCCACAGTCCCCCATGCCCACGCTCTCTCCTTTCCCTCCAGGACACTTTACCAGAGTAAAAGTGTGTTGTTCTTAGTTACCTGCAGCTTGACAGACTCAGGTAATCGGGTCTGCAGCAAGCCTTTGACTGGGGCCTCCTTGCTGGCCTTTTCTCCAGCCTCCACTGCCTTTTCCTCTACGTGGGTCACTTCTTTTTCCACTCCCTCTTTTGTCTCCCCACTGTGCTCCCCAAACACAGAGGGGTCAATCAGGAGGAGAATCTGACGAACATCACCGTCGTCAAAAACTCCCATGACTAACAAGGTTCCAATGAGTTTCAGCACAGGAACAAACTGGAACTCCACAGAACCCCCAACAGGGTCTCGGATGTGGGCCCCACTACAGTGCACAGCCTCAGTCAGCATGCTCAGGGCCTTTGTCTTGAGAATCTGCAAGGGAATCTCAGGGCTCTGCTTCTGATGCTCCTCATTAGTCACCACAAAGCAAGGGGTAGAGAACCTGAAGCCTGGCTTGAGGCATGTCCTCAGGCCCACCCCAGGCAATCCGTGCCTCTTGGACTCATCTGGGTATAGGCGAATATTCCTGGTAGTGCTGGTGATAGGGATGATGTATTCATTCTTCATCATCAGCTTCCTCTCCTTAGCATTGGCCAGGTGGATGCTAATGAGCAGGTCATAGAAACCAGAGCGAAGGAGGCCAGGCAAGTACTTGTTATCAATGGCGTAGAAGAGCTGTGAGAGGTCCACATGGCTGCACAGGGCAGAAGCAACTCGGCTATTTCCCAGAGCACACACAGCACTGTACAGTCTCAGTGTGTGGTAATGGAATTGCATCAGGTCCTCCTGCTCACAGAGCTCAAGGATGTCCACACACCTGAGGATGACAAGACAACCCAGCATTCCACAGTGAGAAACAAGTGTCAGAAGTCAGTGTAGCTGTCCTGTGAAACCCCAGAAAATCCAACCAGCTCAGTGGAGACAGAGGGGGCAGAAATCTCTGCCATGCTTTCTCTAACAGTGTATTCCTTTCTCTTAGCTATGGTCTACACCCAGGTTCCTAATGATCCACTATGTCTCATTACAATATTCTAAAAAGCTTGGGAAATGGAAGAAATTGGCTTATCAAACATCAAAATATTGAAATGGAAGGGGAAAAACTAAAACCCCCAGGAGAAAGACACTTGGGAATATAACAATGACCTGGCCTTCATATCTAAAGGTTCAAGTGGATCTATTTCCTGACACAGCCTCTCAGAAGACACAGCTCACATCCACTGCCACATCCACAGCCACATGCACAGCCACACCCACCACCACATGCACAGCCATGTCCATTGCCACAGCCACGCCTGCAGTCACACCCACAGGCACAACCACATCCACTTATAGACTACCATTCACACCCTCTGTGTAGTCCAGCTCTGCAGCACCTACAAGCCTTTTTATCCTTGCAAAATGAATTCATCTGTACTTCTGCTCTTGAGAGGAAACACTTTTCCAACTGGTACTCATTGGCCTAATTGAGTGCGTGCTTCCTTCCTGCTATCAGCATCCTGCTTGGCTGTGTGTTGCTTTCTTGTTCATATAGGCCTAGGGATGAGGCTCTGGTGTCTCCTTAGATTTTCATTTTGTTTTTCTCCTCATGGTGTGTTGGGGACCTTTGAGAAGGGCTTGCTAGGATGGATGCAATGCTTTCTTTACTTTCCCCATACTCTCCTGTCTCATAGTGGTACATGATCGAAGGGGATGCCCAAAGGAAAATCCTGTGGGGGCGCAAAACACCTTCACTTTCTGCACATGCTTTTTCATTTGGATTTTTAATATTTATTTCGTGTAGATGAGTGTTCTGTCGACATAAATTGATGTGGACTGCATGTATCTGTGGTGTCCACAGAGGTCTGAAAGGGACAATGGATCCCCTGGAATTGGAGTTACCTATGGTTGTGAGCTACCATGTGGGTGCTGGGAATTGAATCTAGGTCCTCTGCAATGACTAGTGAGACATTTCTCCAGCTCCATGCACATACATTTTCAGTTAAGGAACATTGGGGATAATAACACCCCACAATAAGACTTACTCAGCTCTCACTATGGCCAGAAATGGCACTGGATTTCACCTATACAACCTCACTCTCATCCTAGCAACAGTGTGGGTGGTTTTCTCTTGCAGCATGGCTGAGGTGGCTGTGGCTTGGAGTATGTGAGCAGCTTACCAAACCACATATCCAGAAAGTGAAAGTGCTGGGGTTGAAACCAGTCACAATCCTCTTAACAAAGGGACCTGAGGACCAGGATTTTTAGTTCACTAAATTGTACTAGACATGAGCCATCCCTTGTCTTTTTGTAAAAATAAATATATTTCAGGCATGGACATATTTCCTGATTACTAGTCTTCAGAAGGCACCATGGCCGGGGCACCATGGTGCATTCTCTGCTGTTTTTGAGGGAATGATGACATTGGGAAAGAGAAAGGACCGAACTGAGGTATTGTGGAAAATTAACTGTAGTTATCTTAGGACAGCTTAGGGTCCACTGCAGATGCTCCTGGTTCCCTCTGGAGCTTTCTGGCTTCCCAGTACTGTCCCTTCCTCCATGGGCCCCTCCCATACCTGTTCTCCTCAGGGATGTGGAGTGCCATCATTTGCAGGGGTTCTAGGCACTGCACCACCCAGCCGTGGCGCTCGCTCACCCGCTCTGTCTCCACTTTGAGGAAACTGCTGGGCATGCGACTCCAGAGCACTGGCTGGATGGTTTGAACATCCAGCCGAGGTGGACATTGTGGGATGGGGTTCTTCTCTTCACTCTTAAATATGGCTGCTGACAAAGGCATTGCATTCTGGAGCAAGGTAGAAAGACATCAGAGAAGAAGAGGCGTGTCACCGGGAGCCTCTCAGTTGCTGGATCATGCCCCTGGCTCAGGATCATCAATATAACTGGTATAAATTAAAGAAGGACCATGAATCCCAAGGATCTCCAAAGGCTTTGCCATCATTGATCACAATGGTACAGAATGGCTTATGTGAGAAGTAATCAATCCTTTCAACAGCCAAAATGTGTGGAAGAAAAGGAAAACAAGAAGGCATATTGTATCATTGGAACTTCCCATCAAATTATAGAGGCCTGAGAGGCAGGCAGGTGAATGAGAAGCAAGAGATCTTCCCTGCGTTCTAATGCCTTGGATTTCCCCGAGATGGTCAGTGCTGCCTTTCCTTGGCATGGACATTAACTGCAGGGTGTGGGGGGGTGTCAGATAAATACCTTCAGTTTTCCAAGTTCAAACTGAAATAAGGAAGTGCTTGTAGGCTGGAGGAAGACTGCTGGGAATACTTTGGTGTTAGGCTCCACCTGGAAACCAATATAAATCAAGAGGTTTGCTCAGGACTATGAGATCACAGTTTGCTGAGCCACTGACCTTAGTAGTTAGTCATCTCATTTAAGTTCATTTAAGTTCATCTGAGAGAAGACAACTGGCTGGCTGACCATTCTCCTCTGATTAGGTGTTTTTAGAGCCCTGGTTTGTCTTACTGGAGACTGACACTGCTCTAGGCCTTAAGTCCTTTCTGCTTTGGGATAAAATATCTTACAACTTTTCTATTTCTGCCTTAGGTACTGGCAGCCAGCAGCTTTCCCTGAAGTTCAGGATCAGAGACATCTATTATTCACTAGTCAGGAAATATACTGATGGCTGCTGAACAGCAGTATGTTTGGGTAGTGACTTGGGATCATTTTTGAAGGCAAATGGCAGGTTCACAAGGCATACCAATACACCCTGAAGTCAAGATTCTTAACTCCAGTCTGATTGTTGGCACTGGTAACTTATTGGGGGAACTAACCTGAGTACTGTAGAATAGGAAGTGACATCTCTGTTCTGTACCCATTACGTATCTGTGAGCACATAATAATCCTAATGATTAACAAGGTCTTCTGACATTGCCAAATGTCCTGGGCTGGGGGCAGACACACATAACAGTTGAGAATTGATGCTGTACAGGCAAAGACCTTAAGGTTCTTCATTGGAATATGGACCATTCCTTCTCCCTAGGATGCTCTGGATGCTTCTGTAGCCTTTCCCCCACTTTACATTTGCTATTCTTATGTTAAAGGGTTTGAGATTCTCTGGTTGGCTTCTAATGCCATTCTAAATGAGGCATTTGCATATGACATCAGGGCTCCACTTATTATATATTCTCTTCGATGTATACAAACTTAGGAGATAGTACCATTAAGTAAATGAAGTCACTTTGGAATTGCTGCAACTCTCCCTGTAACTCTCTCAGCCAACAAATGGGTAGCTATATTGAGTATACCCTGAGAGTACATTATCCCTAGGGCCTTCATTTTATTTCTAGCAAATATAAAGGTGCAAAAAATGTGGAGGTTGTAATTCCTTTCAATAAGATTCTCATTTAAACAGCCTGGCTTTAAAGTAAGATGCCTCATATGAGATGGTTTCTGGTCCTTCAAGGATGGCTTATTGCAAACTTTATAAACTGATCAACCAAAGTCCCAGACTCTCCTCACATCTGACTCATGGAGTGCTTTGAAAGCCTTCAGACAGAATATTTTCTTGGGTTGAGCATGCTTTCACCATGACAAACAATGCAGATTTTTTTTTCTTTTTCTTTCTTTCTTTTTTTTTGTTTAGGACTAAAGTAAGACGGAAAGAGAAGCATAGGCTCCTCAGGGTATACCAGAGGGGAAAAAGTATTAGTGATGTGGTAAATATAATTCTAGATGGCTCTGGAGGACTCTGGATTTATTTCTGTGACTATGTTAATGGAACATGGGATTATGCATGTGCAAGAAAAGCTGTTAACCAGTTGAACGTGAGCTGGTAAAAAATGTGGGCTTCATCTAATTACACGAGGGTAGCTTAAAATCAGAGTTTTTTGTTTTTTTCTTTTGTGGAGGTAGCAGGGAAAGTTGGAAAGATCTGAGGTATAAGAAGACCATGCTTTGAAGATGGAGAGACTATGAACGGACTGTAGGCACTCTGCTAGCAGAGAGTGAGCCCAGCTACCAGTCAGTAAGAACACAGGACCTCAGAACAGTAGACCTACAACATGAAGAACTGGCTACTGTTAACAACTCAGACAAACTCAGACAGGAATTCTTTCCAGAGCCTCCAGAAAACAGCCTGGCTCTGCCCAACAGGTGCCTTGGTTTTTGCCTTGTGAGAGAGCCTGAGCATCTGGCAAGCCCACAGACCTGGGAAGTAATGAACTCAGGTCATTTTAAGCCACTAATTTTATGACAACTTGTTAGGCAGAAAAGCAAATACAAGTGATTTCCCAGCCAAGCCAGTTAATCTGACAAGAAATTCTAGTGAGTGCTCATGAGGGGCCAGCTGCTGCACCATGAACAGGGAGCACAGAGCTGGCCTCCACCCTGGGAAGGCTCACCAACTGGAGGGACTGCCCCTGCTCCTGTGCAATGAACAGCTGGACTTGAGCTATCATGGACTTTTCATTTTCGAAGCTACGGTTCTTTTTAATCACTGGCTGATCTATTTGTCCTTGATCTGATAGACATCACATTTCTAATCATGTATGAAGGTCAGGCCCTAGATACTGGCCAGAATCTGCAGCTAGCCTCTCTTATAAATCTGAATCTCACAGCCAGCACTTCCTTTTATATAGCTTATGTAGGGCAGTTTGTCAGAACTAACTCTTGAATGTATATTTTGGTTCTCATTTTTCTACTGATCACATTAAGTGGGAGAGAGAAAGGATTTTAGAATGCATAGCATCATTTAATGGAAGGCCTGGAAACATTGTTTAAGAGATTATTTCTCTCATTATTTTGGTCCATTCTGATTGAAGGCCAGTGTATAAATATTGCTGGCCTGTTTCTCGAGATAATTGAAAAATGAAAATGACTATAGCTGTGGAATAACAATGATCCAGCTGACAAGGACCAGACACATGGCTGGACATGCTTCTGTCTCACCAGGACTAGAAAGGGCTAGTTGAGTAGGAACCTCCTAAGGACTCTCAGCAGAGCTCTACCACTCTGCCATTCAGCAAAGTTCTTTGAGACCGGAACATGGAGCAGCAGGAGAAAAGTTTGAATGTATTGAGGGAGGTGCTCTAAGAGCAACTTGCTCAGTGACGGCAATGGTCCAGTCTGATGTTGTGTAGGAATCACCATGCAGGATGTGATGCAGTAGCAGATGCGTCCTTCTTTCGGCTATAGTATGTTAGCCTCATGATCTCTTTTTTTGAGACAGGCAAGTCACTGCTTCTGCAAATGCCACCTTGCGTCTCTGTTGCTTATTCCTTAATGTTTGCAGTTCTCCAAAGTCCAACAGGTCATAAAAGTTATTAGATGCTCCAGAATTCTCTACAGCTCAGGAGGGATCCTTCAGTTCAGCCCATTTCAGAAGTTAATGGGAAAACTCTAATGGATTCTGAAGGACAGTAGTAATGTACATAAAAGCTTCTCAAGGGATGTGGGCCAAGGGAAGCATCATAGTCAGAAAATACCAGAGGAGTACTTTACTTTCTTCCCCAGAGCCTGGCTTCACAAATGTCTCTTTCTGGAAGTGGCTGGGCCCTTCAGCTGCCAGGTAAGCTTGCCAAGTGTTGAGCATGTTCCTCCTAGGAGGAGGTTCTGAGTGTGCCATTCACTGCAGGAACTGCTGGAGAGACAGGTAAGCTGCCTTCCTGTCAGTGAGCTGCTTCTGACATGAAGACAAAGTTTGGTCCACCTACCATTTTTGGTTAGTGAATCTTTCAGAACTGGAAGGACTGTTGTGTTTGCAATATACTTTAGCCCATCTCCCCAAGCAGAGACAAGACAGCTGATTGCCTACAAGCCTTACAATCTAAAGACTTTGACCTGGGGCTGACCAGGGCTTTTATCTATTATGTAGCAACAGGGTATTACATATTTGTAGTGGTTCTCTAAGCTGCTGACCCTACGAGATGACATTTAGCTTCCTTAATTACTGTACATCACTCATGCTCAGAGATCTTCCTAGCTCCCTATTTTCTATGTATACCTCTCTCCCTCTCCAAATGGAACCTTGTTACCAATCATAGAGCCCACTGTCATTCTATCTGCTCCCTAGAATACCTCCCTAGAATACTGCTCTGATGCTCTCCAACCCAAGATTTTTTCCTAATGAAACTTTCCTGATTGCTCTTTATGGGGAAAAGGTCTTCTTGTAACTGGTTTATCAAATTCTACCTATACATGATTCACTGTTCTGTGCTTACTAGTATTGAGATTGCTTGGGAATATAATTCCTCAACATAACACTTCCTACAGTAGACTTTATGAGTCTCTGAGCTTGAGAGTACTACAGGTTAAGGTCAACAAAGCAATTTCCCGTTTCAGTAACTTGAGAAATGCTTGGTTAGACAAGTTTCTTCTTGAAGTATTCTCAGATTTTAGTGAACCAAATGCTTATCATCGATTTTAAGAAAAAAGTAGAAGACATGACATTTTGCCAGCTTCACATGGTTTTTGAGAAGAGCACGCCTGGGATGGTAGCTAATGACAGGTGTGTGATTGAAGGTTTTCTTGGAGAAGTGTATTGAAGTTTACAGTTTATGAAATAGGAAATCATGTGACTTGCAAAACAGACCTGAAGGGATCACATTAGGTCTTCACTGGGAGCATAAATGGCCTTTCAGTGAATGGAACACATAGTTTCCGTAGGTTTCTATTTTGAGTAAATAAATGTTTTAAAGTGACAGCTATTTCTGTTCACCCTTTAAATCTTTAATCTTCCATCTTATCTATCACAGACAACATAAAGACAGCAGAGAAATCCTTTTGGAATACATGAATAATCTTTGAGAGCTCAATAATGAAAAACTGCTCTTTCCTCTTAAAGGATGACCAGTATATAGAAAACATCCAATACATAAACTTATTTTTCTCTGTATAAAATATAATCACGCTGTGCTTATTTGCTAGTCTAATAGCCAGTAGTCTGCATGTGCTTACCAACTGGGGGAGGATGATGAGAGTAGAAAAGAACTAAGAACATAACCATAAACCCCAGGCCCAAGGCCCAAAGCAACAGCTCAGCCTCAGAAGCCACACCTACCTGGTAGCAGGTGCCAAGTTCCTTCCCATTAGCAGAGAAGGACAACATGCCCATTGCCAGATCTAGAAGGCAGCCAATCTCCAGGTCTACATTGCTCCGACTTGATCTTTGGGAACTGGCTACAATGTCCCCACCCCAGACCATGTAGCAGTTGCTGCGTTTCACACTGAAAATCAGAGAAAAGAGAGGAGTTGTAGAATATGGTGGTTTGTAATCACAGCTCACTTGTAAAATGCCTCAGAACCCTCTCTATGAAATTTTGCCATTAGTCCTACATAATTGTTTTCTTGAATGAAATTGTTCAGCTTCAACTAAATTTACTCAGGCATGAACCATTGTGTGTGAGGATGTGGCAGTACGGCAGGCTGCTTCCTTCCAAAGACCTCGGTATTCAGATAACTATTTCTCAACTCATTAGCAATTCAATCTTCTGATACTGAGGAGAGTAATACACCCATTTTAGGGACAGAAAATCAAAGCATAGAGAGGAGACTACTTTAGGCAAATGCACAGAGGAATTTGGATGAGAAGCAAAATCATTAATCCGAGTTTAGCATCCCTGTCTGGTCTTCGGGATCTCAGGTCATAAAGTGCTTGAAAACTTGGATCATATTCTTTGGAATGGCAACTAGGATCCAGATAGACTGTCTCTGATGGCCTCCCAGCTCCCTGAACTGTACTGTACTGTACTTCTAGAAGTCTGCTGGCCTCACTACCAAATAGCCTAAATAGCTAAATAACTACTTGGGTTTCTCTCTAGCTGTCTACCAATTTTCAGAGTGTAGAACTCCATGTGGTTTTTATATTTAAAGGAAAGCTGTGATGACCAAAAGCCTCCAAAGTTTCCCAAACCAAATTTCTTATTCTTTTCACTTTTGTGGTGGTGGGAATCAAACCCAGGATCCTACGCTGAGCAAGGAAAGGGTCTACCACTGGGTTGTACCCCGAGCTATCTATCATTTTTCAAAGTGCAGGACTTTAGACCCAGAGTGAGTGAGAAGGTAGGCCACAAACAATGTGATTCTCAGAGCCTCTCACAATGGGTGGTGACAAGAAGCAGTCAGTTCTGTTTTCTTTCCAGCTCACCTATGGTGCAACAGCTGAAGGATCTAGGCCTTTGGAGTGATGTGGCCCTTTTCTAGTTTAAAGAACAACCAATTCTCTACTTGATTCGAGAGAAACTCCTATGAATACACAGACTAATCTGATGTAGCTTGGCCTAAGTTCTGTGGCTTAGCTGTATCAGCTGTGTGAAGAAACCCAGACCATGCAAATTCAGAACTGTGTGGTGGACAGTTCCTTGAACCCTGAAGGCCATTTACCTCTCTTAACTATTCTTTGGAAAATCAAGGCTGAATTAAGATATTCTGTTTCCTTCTGTTTGTAGAAGTCTGCCACTTTATCCTGTGAGTGAAAATCCCTTTTCTGAGTACACATCCCTTTCCTTTCATTTCTTCTTATTCTGGACAATAATGGGACTGTTTTCTCAGGATGAATGCCCCAGGCAGAGATCTCTGCAAACTGAGTCTTCCATTTATAGCCATGGAAAGGTTTCTATAAAGTTTGAACTCAAGCCATGCTATCTCTGCTTTATAAATTACAGAATTCAATTACTGATGTGTTGAACTGTGTACTGTGAACTGGCAGCCTTTGTGTATATTTTAAAGATCCAAATTTAAAATACCCTGAAATATGTAAAACTCAATTTTGTATTTATTGCTTATTGTGTCAGACAAAGAACTAAGAATTATTGAGTACTGCAGTGTGCCAGGCCTTGCTTTAAGTGCTGACAGTAAGAGTTAATATTTATCGAGTACTTGAGATAAGTCACTGTCGTAAGTATTCTTTTACAAATTAACTCATTTATTTCTTATAACACTCTGGGATTTGAATAATTATTTTCACTTTATATATAAGGAAATCAAAGTTCAAGCTCATATGGCTAGTAAGTGACTGAGAATTAATTTCAAACCTAGTCAATATCTAAACTTGGGTTCAGAGCCTGGGTTTTTATTCATCCGCCTACAGGGGTCTGCCATTGGGTGACATGATTCTTCCATGGCCAACAGATTTTGATGAACCCTCCTGTACAAAAAGCCCTGACAGGAAAGGACTCCTGACTTTGGAGGGTGTAAAGGCTTCCCTGAGAAGAAATCTACCACATCTTGGTATAGATCTACACAGGGAGATGATGTTCCAAACCCAGAGGAGAGGAAGTAGGCAGATGATGTGACATAGGTTTTAAGATCATATTTGGGACACATATGGGCAAAGGCTTTCCCTGGCAGCAGTGCCAATGGACAGTAGTGGACCTAGGTGGACCTGAAACATGTTTTCCCCAAAGAGCCCTAATTTCTGCTCATTGGTTCTCCACATCTCTTTATATTCTTTCTGCTTTGAGATATGATAAACTCTTGGGACAAGGGGTTCTGATTTGTCAGGTGCTGTGTGCTACTGATCATCTGTTCATTTTCCTCTGAACTGGCTTCTCTTAGGCACATGGAGACTTTTTCTGTCTTGTACTGATGTTGTATTAACTGGGGCCTTCCTCAAAATCATGGAACTAAATGTGGAGAGGGGTCCTTGACTGTAACTGTTTATCTTTCTCTCCCATCCCTGGATTGTTTCCATATGTGATGAAATGAGCCTCTGTCTCGACAAGTACTCCTTTCCACTATCATGGTGATCCCAGTTTCCTTAAAGATTTTTAAATAGTTAAGTTCCTCTTTACCATTTAAGATGGGCTGGGATACTTTCTTCATTTGGGGTGTGAGGTGTGGGTATAAATGAATGCTGCAGGGAGAAAGAAAGTTCTTGGGACTCCCTTACCTTTCATGGACCCGGCCTCTTTCATCTCCCAGGGTGACAGTAACAGTGCAGTTTTTATTCAGGTCAAACTTTTCACTGTATAAATGGTAGTCTGGAGTCACCCATCCAACCCAGACACATGATGGGTCCTGCCCAGCAAAAATACGGATAGCGTAGTAGCATTGCTGTGGATGAGACAACAGAGTGGGTGAATAGGGTCTGTCTGGGGAGGAGAGCTGAGAGATAAAAATCATTCAGTAGCTCACTTGGCTCATTTTTGTGAAGAAGCACACACTGAAAGTCCCTTTTTCTTTTCCTATTGGCTCTTGCTTTGTAGCTCAAGCTGGCCTTGAACTTGTGGCAACCCTCCTTCCATGGCCTGTGTCACCATGCCTAGATCAAGGAACACACTGTTGAAGGTATACTGTGCTACACTCTAGACTTAGGGTAAGGCTTTGTTTTTTATGCAAAGTCTTGAGAAAGAAGCTGAAAACGAAATGCTTATGCCCAGCAGCCAACCCACTCTATGTGGCCTTTATGGCAACAGTAGGCAGTGGTGAAGACAGCAGTTCTTAATGAGTATAATACAGTCTGTGAAGCTCATCACCATGTTACAGTAAGAATGACAGTGCCGAGGATGATGCCAACTTCATTCCTTTCTTTGTGATACCGAGCATGTTAATGATTTATACTCTGTCAAATTTTCTTGACTGAGAGAAAACAAAAAACAGCAGTCAGGAAAACTATGCTTGAATCTTTGGCACAACTGATTATTATTGTGTGAACTTGGATAAGTGTTTTGTCTATTCTGTGCACAATATCATGTACCTCACAGGGGTTGTGATTAGGCCAATTAAAGAGAGATTAAATGGGAATATATATAATATTCTGACCATAGTGCCCACACAAAGCAGTAGTAAAATTTGCTGCAGCAAGAATCTTTGTTTTGGTGCTGTTTAGTTTACAAACTCAAGAGTTACTTTATAGACAGCGTGGCATGTGCTTCCTCCATAGATGCCAGGCGCTAAGGAAGAATGAAAGGAGGAAATTATGAAGCATTTTTTTTCTGTCTATTGTCACTGTGGAAAGGAACCTGAAGCAGCTTCTATCCTCCGGCTGGCTTCCTGCTCCTTCTTTGATTGCTTTCAAGATTGCTACTGGCATTGAAGAGAGACACCAGGGAACGACTCATAGAAGTTGACACAAAAATGCAAACAAAAGGATTTAATTGAGACTCTTCCAACTCATGTTTCTTTCAATCACAAAGGCAGTGATGGGTCCCTGGTGGCAAATGGGCGACAAGGACACATGATACCCAATTAGGAGCTCCAGGTTGAGCTCTGTTTTCATTCTCTTATTTGAGAAACACCATACAAATGTTCTGGAAGCATCCAAATGTATATTATGAGACAGAGTAATTGACAATTAAAGAAGATCTCTAGACAAATCTTTGCTGTATGGGGCATATTACCAGGCAGAGCAAATCAAATAATTAAAGCCATAATTGAGCACATTTACTTACTGTTGTTGTGTGAGAGAGTATTTCTTGCATCTGTTTCCTAGGGGGAGATAATCCATGTTTTAGTTATTTAGTTGTATAGAGAATCCCACAGTTCTGACAGGCAATTGATCTACCTTTAACGATCAGGGCAGGTTTAGGAAACTGGCTGTTTTCTATACACAAGTGATTGTAACTAGTCTTGGGAGTTGCTCATTTGTAAGCTGCTGCCACAGGCAGTACTATGAGCTCCAAGATTCCCCCTGCTGCAGGTTGTAAGTTAATGTGGAGAAGGAAGGAGGGGGTTGTAATAACATAGGTAGAGATGCCTCTGAATGGGTTACAATGCTCCCTCAAGCAGCTGTGCATATTCAAAACCTTGATGGATAGTGAATTGCTACAAGAGATTTGGACAAGACAGTTTAGGCAGTAGGCATACAGCAGTGATTAAAAATAGACATCAAAGAAAAAAAAGACAGCAAGGATTCCATTCCTTATCAGGAAGGAAGGAATTACATTACTCAATCATACAGAGGCAAGGTTGGGAAATGCTCATAACTATGCAAAGATGGCAATTGGCCTCCAGAAAATTTTCCTTTCACACAGAAGCAGTCTTTTTGCTCCTAAACTACAAGAAGTATGAACACAAAGAGGCCCCAGCTCAGAGATTCCAAGAAGAGTAGAAACTTCTGTTCTAGATGTTACTCTGTTTAGCTGCATGGACTTCTTAACTTTGCAGGCACCTCCATACATACAAGCCCTTGCATGCACTTGTATGCATATACAAATACTCATTTCTTTGTGTGTGCATGTGTATGGAAGTCCAAATGTATGCATGCATACAAGGGTACATGGATGTATGGATGCACCTGTGTATATAGGAGCACATGCACATGTGTGTATAAGAGCATATTCACATGTATGTACATGAGTATGGAGGCCAGACAGTAACCTTCCAGGGAGTTCCTCAGCCTCTGTTTGTGGCTCAGGGCCAGTGAGCACCTGAGACTTGTTTCTGACCCTCTAGCACTGGAAGTACATGTATATGCTACCATAGATTTTTAAAACAAACAAAAAACAAAACCCCAAAACAATCAAACAAAAAAACCCTCATGGTTCTAGGGATTCAACACAAGTTTTCATGTTTGCACAGCAAATACTTTACAGATAGAATCATCTTCCCAATCCTCTAAAGCCCCATTTCTTTGCCTGACTAAAAGGATAGAGCCCACCATAAACTGACTTCCTGTAGTTAAAAAAAGCAGAAAGGCAACCTAAGAGCAGATACATTTGGTATATCAGAGAATTACAGGGTTGCTCCATGCCCTCACCTTTTTTGGAAGGCTTCACTGTCTAGACAGGGACTGTGGCTGAAAGAGGAATGGCATTCAACAGGCATGCTCAGGCGGCAGTAGATCATGTTGGCATTGCTGTTCTGTGTGCCGAAGGTCTTGTGGGTTACCTTGAGGCATGGAGGGCTGTCCATGGTGCCATCAATTCTCACAACCTGGGAACATCACCATGAATCCTTACCCTGACATAGAGGAGGTTGTAACCTTGACCCTGTCTCTCTGTCTTTCACTGACCTAACAGAGAATATGACATTTTTCAGACTAAAAACATTATCAGCAATAAAGCAAACTATGATATTCATAATGTGGGCTTTGTCTGCTAGGAAACTTTAGCTCTGCTCCTGGTTGGAGAAATTAGTTATGTAAAACACACCCATAGCTTCACTGCATGGCCAAGGGTGAAGAACAAATACTGGAGAGATGGTCATCTGAGTGATACCCTGTGGTGTCCACATAACACTGGCCTTTAAGTCAGGGAGTAACTACTTGCAAGAAATCTTTCCAAAAAGTTCCCTTGTCAGTGGGCATCATGAGAGCATCTAACAGAAGGGAATTAGAAAGCCTCAAACTCAGGAAGAGACACAAGCTCTCTCAGAGGGCTCTTTGGCCCCACAGATTTCCATCTGTGCTAGAGTCCTAGCACTAGAGCTAAGGTGTCCCAAGCCTTCTCTAAATACTGGGGCAATTCACAGCTCTGGACCACAGGCTCTACAGAAAGGGGTTCCAGCAATATTAATAATTTCATTGTCTGTCTGCCTGCCTCTCTCTGTGTGTGGGAGTTCTGGGGATTGAACTTGGGTCTTCATTCTTACATGGTGAGCAATTTACCAACTGAGCTATCTCCCCACCCAAAGTGACTTTTAAAAACTTATTTTATATTTTTACATTCCAAATGTTGCCCCACATCCACCCTCCCAGTCGCTCTCCCCCAGAGTTCTTCACCTCTTTCCCCCTCCCCTTTGCCTCTGAGAGCGTGCTCCCCTCATTCAGACCTTTCCTTTCTTTTGAGAGAATAGTTCTAATACTGGGGTCCATGAGTATTCTCACATTTGTGTTGTATGTGGTTTGGATATTTTCCCGTATATCTAGAGTCTATTAGTCTGTCAAAGGTGTGTGACACCTCCAAGATGTAAGAACTATACTTGAAGTTCTTATACTTGAAGGTTCAGACCTTCTAGAAGGTTACTTAGGGGGACTTAGAGACAGGTTGAAACAAACTACTGGCTTGAACCTAAGTAACATAGCAATGGAGCTGGTTCATTTAGAAACATTCTTCTCTCTATATGAATCATATGAAGACCATGGTAGATATCATCAAAACAGACCCAGAACCTAAACTTTGCTTTTTACAACCTTAAGGATATTTTGCTTTCCTTAATGGTAGAAGTGCCATAATAAAACCTCATACTTCATCTTAAAATGCTGGAAACAACATTAATATAAACAAGGCCTCAAAGACAAGTTATGAGCATAGAGGAATATGCATATTTATTATTGTATATACTATCAAGTAGAAGTATTAAACTTCATGAAGAAAATGTTTCTGGATACTGAAGTACCATGAAAATGCCATTGTAGGAAGGTTGGCAAGGAGTCTGGAGATTAAGCCTGGGAGCTAGGCTGCAAAATTGTGTATAAGGCTGTTGTCTATCCTAGGATGTTATAAGTACCCAGTTAAGGGATCTGAAGTTGTAGCATGAAGACCCAAGGTAGTAATTGGTAGGCAGCCAGGGTAGGAACTCAGATAAGCACTGCTTGTTGTTGGGAGACTTTGTAAGAACTGGGTGCCTTGGCCCGCTTGCCCTTCCATGACCTCCAATGGTAGCTCTTACCTCTATGTGGGGATGATCCTTGGGCACATTCACAAATGTTGGGAGGCGCTTGCTAAACCACACTGCAACATCTCGGTTCATATTTACTGCAAAAGGTTCAAAGCCCTCCTGGAGTCCACACATGGTATAAAACTTGAAGGTACTGGCATCTGTCCCAAGATTCATGCGGCCAATCTGGGACAGCCCCAGAGAGCAAATGGGCACAAAACCTGCAGAGCAAAGATTGTGGTTTCAGTGCATAGGCACCATTGGGGGAAGCTGTGGAGAAGCTGGAGTTGTGGTTCCTGTTGGAACTAGGAATTCCAGGAGTTAAGAGAAGAAACAACCATTATCTGTCTTCTTGGCACAGCAAATAGGAAGCATGATGCTGGACACAGTACTGACCTAGGTACATGGGTGAGTTAAGTGAACTGTGTTCAAACTGACTTGTGAAAAATATCATGCAGCTAAGAATATTAAGATTTTATAGTAAAATAAAAATGAAAAAGAGCTATTATCCACACTGCATTTAAAAGTATTCAGAATCGTAGGGACTGGGATGATGGTTCATCAGTTAAGAGCATTGGATGCTTTTCTAGAAGAATCAGGTTTGATCCTCAGCATCCATGTGGCAGTTCACAACTATCTAGTCCTAGGGTATCCAAAGTCTGCTTCCAGCCTCTGCCAGCGCCAGGCATGCAAGTGGTTCACAGACATTCATGTAAATAACATGCCCATACATGTAAAAAAATAGAAAAAAATACTGATATAAAATTTATCATAGACCCTGGGAAATTTTAAGTACTACAGAAACAAAGTCAATACACAGTACCTATAGACTGACTTGGTGAGCAGATTTTATAACAACAAAGATGTGGAGCCTGATAGCACACACCTGTAATCCAAGTCTTTGGGAGGTGAGGAGTAGGATCCCAAGATCTAGGCCAGTCTATATATACAGGGAGTTTGAGGCCAGTCCAGACTACACAGTGAGACCCTGTCTCAGAAGATAAAAATATAACTACAAGCAAAGCAAGCAAGCAAGCAAGCAAACAAAAAAACCTCAAGAAAATGGTCTACTATCTGAGATAATGAATATATTTGTTGAGTCCTGCTTGGCCATGTGGAAGAAACAGGTCTGACATGGTTTCCTGCCCCTGGAACAGAGCCAGCAGTGTGCGGGCCCCAATGAGTGTTGATGGTTGCTGGGCAAAAGGCTTGTTTGTATAAAAAAATATATGATTTTATTTTATGTTCCTCCTCTGGGAAATATTCTCCCTGCCAAGATTAGTGACTCCATAATAGAAGCAGCATGAGTCCAGAAGGCAAGGGTATGTTTATGTCTCAGCAAAATGGTAAACACTGAGACCTTCAGGACAGCCTTTAAGGCTGTGGGAAAGAACTCCAAAGACATGAGTTAAAAAATATTTAATTTCTCAACTATGCAAAATATAAGGATGCAATATGTTTTATATGAGGGGCTTTATGAACGTAAAAGAACAGAGACAGCTGCACTATGAGCCAGCTTTTCAGAAAGATACAAAGGCAGGCAGATTCCGGAGTTCAAGGTCAGCCTGGACAGAGGTAGTTTGGGCCCAGGCATGGTGGAAATGGTAATCTCAGGACAGGATTCCACTAAGCTAGCTCATTGTCTATGCTTACAAAGGCAGGCAGATCTCTGCATTAATTTGCAATGTTAAAATATATGCTTGCTGCAAGGGGCTGGGGTCATGATATGCTGATTCATGGGATAATCAAAAGGGAACCTGGGGTGAATACTGAATTGATATATTAATAAAAGAATGAGCTTTTGATCTGAAAGAGATGAGTTATCCAGAGAGTTTTTGGAATTGTAAGAAAAAGCTGTCTTAAGAGATAGCAGAACATAGGCCATCAGATTGAAAAACCATGATTTGACTTTGAGTTGTTTTTTTGCTGTTCCCAGACACCCCTTCCTCTGAACCTCTCTCCAAGCCCAGGCTGGTCCTTGGCATATATTAATTTCTTGACTATTTTAACTTTTTATATATTCTATGACATTACATTATATATCTTAAGAACACACACTGCAATTTGTTGTTGTTGTTTTTAAATGATAGTGTATCATACTACTCTTATTGAGCTAACCAACTGTTTTATGATCTGCTCCATTGGAGGGAATCCATGCCTGGTACTGTAAACCTGGTTAAAAACATATAGCCCATGGCAGAGCAGCTTTTAGGCGTGAATGAATTAAATGGGTGTTATTGTTCAGCCTCACTTATATAGTGTCAAGTTGTCTTCTATATATTTCTGTTTATATCCTTGGATAAACGTTACACTCATATTTAATCATAAAAGCCTCTTTTCCTACTGATGTTGGTGAATGCTTGAAGTGTTGAGCCCAAGTGATAGAAGAGTGCTCAACGCCACATAAGCAAGACATTTATCATTTACATGATTCCCTCCAAAACCATTCTGGAAGAGGCAGTGGAAAGAATGTATGAGCCAGAAGTCAGTGAGCAGGACTGTGGAATGCTATCTTCTGGGCAAGAGACAGCCATTGTAATTATAAACTCATGGGTAGTTTAGATATCTGCACTGGGTCTACACAAGAACAGGCCTATCAACAGTCAGGCATGGATGGATGTGGGACTCAAGGGGCTTTGCCTCTTACTAATGAACTATTTGCTATCGATAAATTCACCAACAGTTGTAGTTACATCCTCAGTTGTGTCTTTACTGAAGCCACATGAGCTCCAATAAATAGTTCCAATCTAATAGTTACACAGATGGCCCTGGTCATAAAAAATCAATCCAAAAGTTAGGGCAAGGAACTCTGAGGGAATGAGAGGTTACTGACAAGGATGGGGGGGGGGGAGAAAAAAGGAGAGTTGTGTGGTCTTGTAATCAGAATACTCACACGTAATATGATATCATGAAAGAACAGAATCTAATAATAAGAAAGAAATGACAATGCAAATTGTTCAACTGTTCTGGGCCTCAGGCTGCTAATCAGACAAATGAAAGATCAATGGTCCTTTGTGTTTTGTGTATTGAGTGTTAGGACTACCTTTATGCTAATTTATAATCTCCCATCCTCCTGGTCCACTGTCTTCCTCACCTAAGCAGGAATACAAGAGTCAAGCATGTGCCAGAAAAAAAAATGCGATTCTGCCTTCCTATCTACTGGTATCTCTCCAAGCTCACTTCTATGATCAGGTCATATTTAAAAATTCAGAACAGACCAAAGCAGAAGTTCAAATAGTCTGGCTTTCTTGTTTGTGGGTTATTTATAAATCATAATTGTAGACCAACAAATCAGGAAAGTAGGGAAAGCACTAATTATCTTAGATCTGGGAGGATGTGGAAGGCAGGCGGCTGGAAGACAGCTGAGGCTGCAGAGAGGGCCAGGAATGGAAGGAACATCCCTGAGGTTGATGGTTCATGCAAGCACACTGCCCCCCACCCCCAAGAAAACTGATGCTACTGCTAAGAGAAATGGTTTTACTATTAATATTTTTAGCACATGAAAGAATGGGTTCCATGATGACATTTTTATTCTTTCTGGGAAACAAAAGGGCAAATTTGAGAGCATTATGTATAACAATAAGAGCTTTTTATATTGTTCTTATGTACCAATGTCAATCTGTACTCTCTGTGGAGTAAGTACTCATATGACAACTCGAGAACACATAAGCCATGGTGTTCTTATTATATATGCCACTTTAGCCAGCTAAGCTATGGGGCCCATATGCCACAATGATTTGATGTAAATCATAAGTCTCATAAGTGGAAACTAAGTCATTTGCATACTAGTTGCATGATACTTTGACATTTGAACTTAGGATACAGATATGTTTAATATTATTGTTAAAAGTAGAGCACATTAATGTCCTTCTAGCAGAATGACAAAGTTCTCTGATGGCCACCAAACTTTGGGGCCAGATCTCTGGCTTTGTTACTCCAGAGAAGCCATAGATCAGTCAACCAGAAGCTGCACCAACAATGCTATGTTTGCCACTTATAAATAAGTTACCTGGAAATCAGACTACAGAGTAGAGCAAAGATTACCAGAAAATGTTTCTAGTTCCCCAATGGTCTAGAGAGCTCTGATATATGATGTAACAAGACTTAAGGATGAAGAGGAATTACCCCAATATCAAGGAGCTTATCAAGGAGGACAAGGGATGGAATTTAAGAGTGAGTGTTTTTGATGTTAACCACCTCTGTCCCAAGGTAATGTTTCAGTTGTTCAAGCCAGAAATACATAACCATGTTGCTTTTATCGTAGAGCCCAGATAGTAAGCACTTTCAGCTTGATGTGATCAGAGACCAGGAAACCTTAAGGATCTCTCTTCTCCTTTCTTCTTGGTGAGCTGGGAAATCAGCAGGGGTAAAGTTCAGAGTAGGAAGCAGCAAAAAGATGACTTAGCCTTGAGACAGATCCATAGACAACTGAAGGTAGGAGAGGTCTTATTTGTACTGATCGCATTTCCTCCTAAGGTACTTGGGTTCTTCATCATTATTAAGAGATGGTACTTAACTGAGGATAAAAGTGAAGACTTGAGGTACCAACAGACTTGACCAAGTTCCTGAGAAGGACTATCAGTGAAAACTTATCCCATACTCTCTGAGTGACAGTCCGGCTGTCACTCAATATGACAGAGAGTAAATAGGTGGTAGAGGGATGAATGCCCTGGATTTAAATGGCAGTATGTCCCAGGGCAGAGGACATCATGTTACGAAGTGGAGCAACCATCCCTGTGGGCTAGATCCCTCCCTTCCAGGAAGAGACAAACACAGTGAAGAAATATAAAGGCAACAGAAGTCACAGATGCTAGAGCAAATGGAGATAAGTGTTAGGGACCCCCTGGCAGTTAAGTGGGTACAGCTTCAGATGCTCAGTGATACAATAGAAGATAAGGTGATGCTGAGGCTTGAATCAAGCAAAAGGACACCAGGAAGTCATAGAGGAAAGATGAATTTACACAAGGCAATTTCTTCTGGAGAAGCAGATTTGATAACTGGCCACATTTACTCAACTCTCTCTCCATCCATCAAAGGGGTTCTAGATAACCAACTTGTCATCTTGAAACTTTCCAACTTGAGGCATGAATATTTCATTTAACTTTATAATCCTGCATGATAGATAAAGGAGAGGGTCAACACCAATGGAACAGACTACAGCAGCAAATATATGACAATTGTTTTCTGAAGGCCAGGCTTACTGCTCTGCAGATTTATCTCTTTATGTCCATGTTACAGATGAGGAAATGAGAACTTAGGAAATTAAGTAACTTGATCATTTTTACCAGGCAAACTACAGCATCAATATGTGGACAATGTGGCCTAACTAGAACTCTAGTGCAGACATCAGAAGTAGAAGCCAGAGTAGCTATTTTCCAATTCTATTCTAAATTAATTTGCTTTGTGGATGGCTAGATCTTCCTTCCCTCTGCAAAGGCTGCTGAGTCATGTAGTTCACCATTTTGTCTCTAGACATAGTCACCAGTCCTGTAGAGCACTTAGAGGAACAGGTCTTCCTGTACACAGGGTTCCATATGACTCTCTGGAGTTGATCTGGATAATAGGATCATTTGGCAAGGCCATGTAGAGTTACCATTAGATTGTCACAAATTAGGACTATCACTATGCAAATAAACTAACTATCCTGTAGCCCAAATGAGACTGAAAATAGAGGAAGAAAGGTAAGTAAAAGGAGCAGAAATGCCATCTCTCTGCTACCCCCCCACAGTACTCAGCAGAATGCTGTAACTATGCAGACAACCTTGAAGAGGGGTGGTGGTGAACTTTTTTAAAATCTCAGGTAATTGGTAGTCAGAAAGAAACAATGATCTGAAACCCAGTTGATGATCTATTGACATTCATTTCAATCTGCAGATAGACATAAGGAATACCATCAGCAGTAGGGCAGAAACAGATTGTGCAGAGGTGGTTAGATGACCCTAGACCAATCTTGGGGTATTTCTCCCACATGGCATCTGCATCTATCCTTTTTATTTCCTGCTAAGCCTCAAAATGGAATTCAGAGACAACCCTGTGATGGCTGGAGCATGCATAGAATGCTTAGGAAATCAACAAGTAACAACCAAAAAAGAAACTAAAAGAAAAAAAAAAAAGCCTAGCAAAATGGCTGTAAAGCCAGCATATGGGGAGCAAAAGTTGGGGAATCTCTGTAAGTTCAAGGCCAGCCTGGTTTACTCTAGGACATCCCGAGCTATAAAATGAGACCCATCTAAAACCAAACCAAAACAAACAAAAAACAAACAAAAATACCAATCACTTAACCAGGCAGTGGTGGTGCACGCCTTCAACCCCTACTCTCAGGAGGCAGAGGCAGGTAGATCTTTGTGAACTTTAGGCCAACCTAGTCTACAAAGTGAGTCAGGACCACATAGAGAAACTCTATCTCAGAAAACACACACACACACACACACACACACACACACACCCTTAAACCAAACCAAGCCAAGCCAAGCCAAGCCAAGCCAAGCCAAGCCAAGCCAAGGCAAGCCAAGCCAAGCCAAGCCAAGCCAAACCAAACCAAACCAAACCAAACCAAACCAAAAGAAAACTCAGGAAACAAGAGGCAGCACTTCTATTCCACATTCATCTTCTGAGCACAGTTCCTGTCTAGAAAGAGAATTAACAGGGTCCTTTGGCACAAGGAAACAGAAGGCAGAAGCACTTTCCTGAAATAAGTTTTATTTCCTACCTCCTAGCTGTTAGCAGAGTCCTGGGGTCTTTTAGACAGGCCAATGGGCAGAAACAACATGAAAGGGTACCCCTGTGAGCCCCTGCAGACTTCACAGCTGCAGCTAGAGGCAGGATGGTCCTCGGGGGACTGCATACACCAAATCCTCTGCCAGCTGTCTCATTCCGAGATCTGGCAAGATCTTCAGGATTTTTTTTTTTTTTTTTTTTTTGGTGTGTGTGTGTGTGTGTGTGTGTGTGTATGTGTGTGTGTTTCCTTTAAGTAGAAGAAATGTGAAGACTAACAGCTTTCACTTTGAGAGTTTCTTAGCTTCCAGATACACAAGGTTGTGACCATATTAAGAACTATGATGGTCTAGGCTGGGGACCAGGGCAGGGAGCAATAATAAGGAAACAACAGAACAGATAATTGCACAGCATTTGTGATGCAGAAGAGGACAGAGACAACAGTGAATTCGTAACTCAGAGGGCAGAAGCTATACCCTGTAATGGTTGTTCTTAGTCTTTCTCCTGAAGATCAAAGACTTCCTACTGAGGATCTTAGATTCCGGTTTACACACTGGTGACCTGAAAAGTACCAGCACATTGGTCATTGTGCCTTAAGGTAATTACAAAACATCTAATGTTTAGTTTCAACAGATGGTTCTCTTTAAAAGGCAAAATAAGATTTGCTGTTTCCTTCCACATTTTGCAGAGAACAGAGATATGCTGTATGTTTATCCCAGATCTCTGGGCTGTTGTTATTACAGAAAGACACATCAGCTTCCTTTCAACCATCCCCCTGCCAACTCCTGTGCTATGAAGAGCTGAAAGAGCCTTCCAATTATCTTGTCTCTATATTATTAAAGCAGATACAATACTACATTATAATGTACAAACATATTATAGTACAAGCCTATTATCTGACAGCTTTCTAATAATAGAATTTGTTATTCTGAAGGTCAAATCATGTCCCTGCACAGAAAAGGCATCTCTTTCATCATAGCACAGATGATCTTTGAAAGCTGAGCTACTCTCAAACAGTTCTCTCCTTGATAGCATCTCTCTGCTCAAACACTGTGTCTGCCCATTTCACAAAGTGAAGTGCAAGGATGTTCTGCTCAGAGTCAGCACTACTTTCTTGGATGAGAAGACTGAGTCTTGATATGAAAGGCCAGCTCTATCACTTATCTATCCCATATATAAATTTCTACTGTTCTATCCATCCCTGAAGTTTTTTGCCACCTCAACACTACCCCCTTGCATCTTAGAGTGACTCTAAGGAGAAATGTAATGTGTCATTCTGGATACTTTACTCACCATTCAATTCAGATGTCACTCGTGTGAGATTTTCTTCCCTCCACATTAGTCACTGACCATTTATAACCCACTGTTTTGCACTCTTAGTCACCTTTTCCTATTTTCTTCTTTCTTACTCCACAATTAGAAGAGGGACTGTTCGCACTGCCACTACTTACATTTGCTCCTGCATTAGCCCACTGGATCTCACAATGTACGTGCAAATCTCCAGAGCCTCTGGGCAGGTGGTAAGCTTTGATTCTGCTGTGGAGCTGAAATTCTGCATTTCTGACAAGCCTTGATACCTTGCATATCTAGGCTTTACACGTAATGCAAAGCTATACAATCTTCACAAATTTCTCAATGCTGCAAGTTAGGCAAGATTCTCATCTTATAAACAAACCAGAGGCAGGTAGATATACAATCTCCTTCTGGCTCACATAATAGCAAAGCCAGGAAAAAAGTGTTGGACTTTGGACTCTTCCTACTATTTTTGGTGAAACACCAAAGTACCTCATTATCTTCCTGACCTCAGGGATGCATCAGTGCCCACAGGTGGGTGGGGACTCAGCCATGGCTCACCTATACTGCACTGATATCACCCACTGTGTCCCCCCTCATCTGCATCCAAGCCAGCCCAGTTGCCATTCCTTCAGCAATATCTTGTCTCCCCACCCATATCTCCAAGCAAGATCTTCAAAACTGACTTTCAAACCTGTTAGAAGGCATTACAATATTATCCGAGTCTTAGATTTAGTGATTCCTTTTCTCTAGGAAAACAGATTCAGCTTCGACTTTCCCCAAATTTATTTCACCAAATATTAGACTCCTGGAAATCTCTTGAATGGTTCAGCTGAACACACACATTGCAGACAATAGGTGGCTGTAAAAAGTCCATCTTCATGAAGCTAAAGCCACTCTGTAAGTAATGAACATTTCTGTCACAGAAACATGGCTCTTTATGTTTTAATTCTCTTGCTGATGCAGTCTCTGAGTTTTTAGAGACAGACTCCTTGTTTTCAAAACCTCCTAGAAAGTCAGTGCTACAAGTAGTCCTAATCATTTACAGAGGGGGAAAAAAAGGCCCAAAGAGGTTAAAGAAAGTCAGCTAAGATGTCACAAGTAGACAGCTGTAGGATGAGGGCCCTTGTCTCCAGACCAGAACAGCATCCTTCCTAGTTGCAATTACAAAGCTGAGTGCAGCATAGCACACAGCACAGGGGTGAGCACACAGCTGTGTTATGTCACTGTCATAATTTCCTGTCTGGGAAGAACAATGGAATGTATATCATCTATCCTCTATTTTAAAAGATGAAGAATATAAAGCCCAGAACAGTCAAGCAGTCTCCACAGGAGGTGCACAGTTTAACCGGAGCAGGTGAGCCAGTTTGTAGTCCAGCATTCTTTCTCCATATGCCAACAATCTGTGTACATCTTATATGGTCATGTAGACAGAAAAATAATAAGCTCTAACTATTCCTTTGTGTTGCTGGAAGCATTGCTCTGATTGTCCTCCATCCACGGCCAATAATAAGCACAACTCTGCTTTGGCTTCACAGTTGTTTGAATTTCAAAGTAAATTATATTTCATTCATGGGAACAACTAAGTCCAGCTTTTGTCTTCCAATGGTTCTCATCAAAGCATTAAGTTCAATTACACAAACATGCAGACAGCTCAAATTAGAATAAAAGGATAACTCTTTAATCCACTGATTTTTTTTCTGCCCTGCCAAGGACATTCCACCATACACAATTAGCATTTCCATTGAACACTAAGCAAACCTGGGCGATCTTAAAATGCCAAGGTACAGTGCATAGAATTAGCCTCAATGCAGAATTTATATTTATGAGCACATGCTGACTATCACTATTATTTGCCTTGATTCTTCAGAAATTGCAGCATAAGAGGTGGCCATCTCCTTTAGCGTTTCAAATATGTAAAGGATAATGTACTCTCAATAGAGAGCCACAGAGCTCTGTCAGCTCTCCCTGGTTTTCTTTCAACCCCAGAGTAAGGGATGATGGAGTTATGGATTACCATTCTCGATCTCATAGTCTGCGAAGGCAAGTTCAGAGCCTTTGTTGGTGATGAGCAGCTCCCCATTCAGTGTGAAGACCATGGAGGCATCATCCAGGTTAATCATGCACCCAACCACATCTCCTGGCTGCCAAGTTCGTCCAAAATACCCACTGCCTTGATGCCAACGCTGACCCTGCAAAACAAGGCCATAGGCTTTGAGAAGAAGAGGAAAATACCTAAGAATCCCAGCAAGCTGGAAAAGTAGCCACAGCAGCAGTATGTCCTAATTTCTATAGAAAATCATCTTAATAGTCTAACATGCACAGCTCACAGGAGCAGTATCTATCTTACTGATGAATGAAGTGGAGACACAGAAGCCTCATGCTATAAGATGGCCTGAGTCTCTTGGTTCATACTCAGCATTGGCAACAAACACAATTTTTTCTAGAGCATGTAAAAAGAAAAAAACAACTCAATATATTGGCTGCATTGTGTTAAGTGGGTTACATCCGGAGTGGCACCAGCTATCTTGGATGAAGTAGAAATGATTTCTCTAAGAATATGGATATGGGATATATTCTTACCCTTTTCCAGAATCAAGAACAAAGAAGCAATAACTATGCAATATTCATTCAATGACTATTAACTAGGGGCAGTGGATGTTCTATCAGAAGTCTAAGATACAGATAGCATTCAAGGAAAACTCTGGAAAAGTAAACTTATACTGACTGAGTATGGCTCTGGAAGGACTCACCCTGCTGCCTTCAAACACGAAGGCTTGGTCATCAGCCCCCAGCTCAATGTCAGGACGACAGCCTGGTCTGGCCCAGCCAACACGCATGTCTCCTCCAGTTACCACTTCAAATTCAAAGTACCACTTTCCAGACTTCACTGCATATGACCGTTCTACCCTGAAAAACCGGATCTTGTCTATGCTGACCTTCTCTATAGTAGGGTCAGCTACTGTGAGAAGCAGAAGATGGGGAAGAAGGAAAGAGAGGTCACAGACTTTTAAT
The DNA here is from genome assembly GCA_019843965.1 of Rhynchomys soricoides. Classification (NCBI taxonomy): domain Eukaryota; kingdom Metazoa; phylum Chordata; class Mammalia; order Rodentia; family Muridae; genus Rhynchomys; species Rhynchomys soricoides. The sequence continues at coordinate 1,019,231 of JADRCH010000088.1, forward strand.
GATGATGTAGTAGTCCTTAAAAAACTTGACATCAACAATTAAAATGGCTATAGAACTCCTACTGTGCAATAAGGCATTTTGTTTACACCATGACACTCATCAGTACTGATATCACAATAACAACATGGACCACCTTTTATTGGATATTCATAGTGATTTCTTCACAATAATCTTATAAGGCCAGGATGAAAAATAACTAGGGTCACAAAGGTTTAATCACTTGTTTAGCATCATAATAAACAGGATAAAAGATCTGAATTCCGGAATGATTCCATCTCATGAAGCACTATAGTCTTTGGTACTTCCTGGGTGAACTGAAAATTTTGACAGTAATAGAATTTAATTTGAAATGTCATTTCTGGACCCCTAAATGACCAAGTACTCAGGTTTTGGAGGATGAGAGAAAATAAAAGTGATTTGGTTCTGTAACTAGGCATCCAGAAAAGCTTAGCTACCCTAGAGAAAAATGTATTTACCATAGGTCTAGGTCAAAGAAATATGCATTATAAAATATCTGTCAATAGGCAAGGTGGTTCAAGCCAGCACTAAGTGGAGAAATGGAGTTGAGCTCCCATCCCTAACCAAGAACCTATCTCCAATTGGCAACTACTTGCAAAAGAAAAGCCATGCCCCCCCCCCCCAATGGAGTCTCACTGGGTACATCAACAACACTTAAGGGCAGGGTTCATGCCCAACAGTAGATGGCTAACACAAAACAAAACAAATTCAGTTGTGTTTTTGTAGATATTTTTGTCTCATGTTGCTTTGATTGGACATTTCTAAAAAATTCTTACTGGTGTTTTGCTTGTATATTTGTAAATGGTTTCCAATTTTGTGGTTTTGGGGATTTGGTGTATGTGTATATATTTGTATCTGTTTGAGTCTGTATTTTTTTTCAATTTTGTTTTTATTTTGTCTGATTTGTAAAGAGAGAAAAAGATGGTGAAGTCATGGTGTTGAATGTAGGGAGATGGAGAGGCTTTGGTAGGAGACAGAGGTGAAATTATGATTAGAATTTATTGCATGTATTTTCATTAAAAAATATCTGTCAATGGATTGGAGCTTTACAGAAATCAAAGTCCCACTTCCTCAAATATGCCATTATGAATCACATGGGAGAATATGAGGAGAACCCATTGTATGCACATAAGAAATTCTCCAAGAATAAAATATCACATTTTAGGAACTGTACCACTAAAAACATACCATTTCCAACAGTAAAAATTAGACACATGTAGAGGTAACATTTCCCAGACGAGAACTTGCTTTGTAAAGTGTTGTGAGAATGGATGATCACAACTCATTACCTAGTTCTTGGTCTGATGACTCAATATTATATCCATAACCAACAAATGTCCGTACAGCTTCACGCAGGCTGTCCCGGTTTGATTTCTTGGTGCGCTCATCTAGTAATGCATATGGCACCAGGCGGGGATTTCTTTTATTCTTCAAATCCTATGTGAAGCCAAAGGAAAGGTGCCAAGAAAACACATTTCAGTTTTACAGGTAGCCCATCCTGCTCATACACCCCTGTCTGCTTGGCTGGCTCATCCTAGTCTATTAGATTTCCCCCATGTGGCTTGATATTTAGCAGTGTGCCTATTTGCTACTTCTCTTTAGGATTAAATGAGTATAAAAGAAGAAATCTTACTAATGCTCAAAGCTAGTATTAAAAATACACTTTAATAATGCCAGTCTGCAAATAAAAGAAAGTGTCATGAAGTTGGTTAGGAACCTCTATTCCCAAGGTATGGTGTAACTATTTCCTTAAGAAAATTCACAGCACTATCTTTTGCCATCAGAGAGGCACTAGAGGGAGTGGTAGATGCAAAGTGTGTGTCCACCTCGTCTCAAAGGGTACAGGGGAGTCATCTTCAGGTCTTTAGGAGAGACTATAAAGAAAGTAACAAAAGGTTGACTGTAAGAAAAGTCACTCAAATCAAAGTGCATGGTACACTGTTCAAACTCCTCACTCCAGGTCTCTATGCTTTTTTTTTTTGTTTGCTTGTTTGTTTTTTCGTATCCTTCTTGCTTTCCAGGTTTTCTGGAACTAAGTTTGGAAGAGTTCATCGTTTGAAGTTGAATATTCCCCACAGCCACATGTATTTGAACAGCTGGTCTCCAGCTAGTATTCTTTTGAGAATCCTGTGGAATCTTTTAAGAGATAAGGATGGGCTTGTCCAAGAGAGTCAGTGAGTTGGGGGGGGGGGAACAAGCATTTATAAGTGATGGCCCCATCTTGTTCTGCTTCCTGTTCCAGAAAGATACAAACAAGCCAGACCACAAGTTCTTGCCTCCACAGACTAAACTGCTATAGCCATGTGCTTTTTCCTAACATGATGAAGATAATATGAAATGATGACCCCCCCTTTCTTTAAGTTGCTTCTGTGGATATTTATTACAGTGATGAAAAAATATAGAGGTAGCTGTATGAGTTAACTCGTATGAACTTTCTGAATACAAACCTTTAATTCTTAAGAAAACGAGAAAAGTAATTTAGGGGAAAAGTATGTCAAATGGTTTGCAGTGAATCCTGATTCTAAACTCTGCCTGAGTCCTTGCTATGAACGTAGCTGTTAGGTTACTTCATAATCAAGCCAGGAGTTCTAGTTTGGCCCAGGGATCCTAGTTCAGTGGCCTGAAGAGTGTGTGTGTGTGTGTCTTCTGAGCAGGTTGCTTCATTCTCTTTCTAAGCTATTCCCCCCTGCATTTAACTCAGTGGTTTGTTATTTGGGGTCATGTCAGAACTCATGCTGATACATGATGTTGATGCATCCCACAAAGATTACTGGCTCAGGATATTGATTTGCTTCTAACCCTGGTCTTCGAGGGTAGCATGAAAACTTAACTGTCTACCGTGAAAAAAAAAAAATGTAAGAGAGACTGAGATAAAGTACACACAGAGGGCATTTTATCAGTGAATCTCTAACTAAAGGAAAGATAATCTTTATCCACTTCTATAAATTGAAATGATGCCTGTAGCCAATGTCAATGTGACTGTTACAAATTTCACCTAGTCCTCGAGTCTATAAATAATAAACAGACCACACTGTAAGAGATAGAGTGCAAGGGCATTGCCCATATTCCAATCTAACATGCTCCACAGAAAAATGACATTTTGATGGATGACCATACCTACTTCTCTAGCATGCTTGACCCAACACTCCTCACCTGTTGAATGCCATAGGTCCATCCTTGTTTTATTCTGTCCTTCGCCCAAACATTGTGTGCATTTTCTGCAAGCTTATCCACTAAAATTTCTTGAGGTGGTAATAGCTTCACATCAGATAAATCCAAAGGGGCTGGTTTATAGCCATTGGACATCATATAGCTACAAGTAAATGAAAAAGTATACACATTTTGAGTAGATACATATGATTCTCCTTTTCTAGATTTTTACAAATTTATTCTTTGAAAATCTCATATACATATAATGTATATCAATGCTCTATTATCTCTCTTCAATTACCTTCATGTTCCCTACAACATACATCACTTCAAATTTCATGCCTTCTTATTTTTAAATAATGCATTGAGTCCAATTAGAACTTCCCATATGTGCATTAGTGTGGGGTCATCCATGGGTAGCCTACCAGTAGCCACCTCTCAAAGACATGTAACTCTCTTTCCCTAGCAGACAGCTATTAACCACCAATAGCTCCTCAGTGGGAGGGAGTGCCTGGAACAGCTCCCACCTCCTGCTGAAAATTTTTTACAGGCTCAATCTCAAATAGGTCTTCTGTAAATAACCATAGCTGTCTCTACAAATAACCATAGGTGCCAGTTCATGCTAAGTCAAGAGGACAGCATTTCACAGTACTTCTTCCCACTCTCTAGCTCTTCCTGTGCCTTCTTCTGGGTGATTCCTGAGCTTTTGGTGTGGGAGTTGGTACAGCTAACCCATGTATGGCTGAGCACTCATAGTCATGTTCAGTACTGTAAACAGTAAGGAGTCTGTGTATTAGCTTTATTTTATTAAGATCATGTATATGTTTGAATATATATAATCACTAAGCAAATAAAGGCAGAGACAAAATCTCCCCTCTTTGGCTGATAGATAAAATAAACTCTACTATGAGTTTATAGATAAAGCCCAAATGTATCATTAACTACTATATCTCAGAGATTTCAAAGGATAACATTGAAGAACACAGTCATTAATACAAATTTATCTTTATAGATAAGGAAATGATCTATGTGCCGTGAAAATGAAAGACACATTCAGCATGTTGAAACATCATTAGAAACACCTCCATTCTACTTAGGAACACAAAATGTTAAAAACCAGATTGGCAAGGATAAAACTTTGAACTAAAGGCTTTCTTAAAAATTAGCATAGGATGGCCACCCATTTTTGCAAAGCCCAACCTTTCCTCTTGGAATTAAAACAAAAAGCCATGACAGCTGAAAATTTGTGAGCGTGAAGTGACTTTTGCAGTTAGCTCTCCATTCTAGGAGTCACGGCCTCAATTGCCTATAATTTGCAACATAGCATGCAAATGTGAAAGAGCTTACTATGAGTCAGGTAGATATATGTATAAGGGGGAAGGTTGAGTACACTGTGAATAGGGTAAGTATCCCTAGAGTAGTTAATTATATCCATGTGAAAATATGAGTCCAGAGATGCCCATGGGCTTTAGAAGAACTAACTGTCCAGACTAGAGCAAGAGCTTGAACATGATAGTCTAAGGGTAATTCTACACTCTGCACAGCATGAGATACAGAATCTATGGTAGTCATAGGACTACTTTCTCAGGACAGCTGCTTCTGTCAGCCTCAACATGCATCAGTATGCACTGGTTCTAGTGACCTCAAGCTAGAAGTGTGCCTCTCCAGATGTCATCTCTTAGATGTGATTTCTTTGACACCAGGAGCTATGATGCCAGGAGACTGACTCATTGACTTGGGAGCTTAAGCAGGATAGTGATGGTATGCATTTCCTTAAGGATAGCACTGCTTTGGCTCCAGTCACGGCACTTTGTTTTATTGTATGCATACCCAGAGCTGGCACTGAGGAGCAAGAGAACAAAATAGTGAAGGAGCCAGCAGATGTACCAGTGAGAAACTGCCTAAATGCAGAGCTAGGACAGACAGTAGAACACACAGATAAAGAGAGGCAAATGGAATCTTGGTACAGATTCCCATGCCCTTAAGGATTTGTGTGTTATCCCAGTGCCAGAGGAGTGGAGTGAGTCTCTGCAGTGACTGGGAACCATATTCAAGCTCTTTTGCCAACTGTTCTTCCTATTTACCAGTGTGCATTCATTTGAGGGCTTGCATACCTCTTAGCTCAAAATTAAGCATAGTGGCATTAGGTTTAGGAAGAAGATGCAAAAAGAGAGGGGACTTTGAAATGCTTCTTTTGCAGTAGGCATCTTCTGAGAGACCCAGTGTCAACTAAGTAACCGGAGGAACATTCTAAGATCATACAAAGTAGGTCATCTGCCTTTGTACATGGCCTCCAACCCTCCCAGCTTCTACACTCGGCTTGAGCCATTAGAAAATTCACCTACTTTTTGGGCAGTTTGACTTTCTTTAGATCCTCTTCTGCAGCTGGGTTAACATGAGCAATGTGGCACCCCAGGGCCAGCAAGGTTCTGTGATGTAACATAGGAAGAGACTGGTGTCAACTGAAAGATGAAGGGTAATAAGAACCCTAAACCATGTCTGAGCTGGTTAAGTGGACAAAAGCTATTGATTTAGATCAGAGGTTGGCCAACATATTCTGTAAAGAGGCGGACAACAAGACTTTGTGTACTACATATCTTTGTCACAGCTACCCAACTCCGCCATTATGGAGTAAAGGTAGCCACCAATAATAATAATAAGCGAACCAGTGAGCCTGGCTTTGTCGCAATGTAAATGTATTTACTGAAAAAGATGGCTGGTTTGTTTGTCCCATAGGCCATAATGTGCCAACTTCTGATTTAGGTGATAGCAAGCATAAGAACATGAAATAGAAGCTTGTTAATTGCCCCACATGGAGATATTTTCTAGTTTATAAATTCACTTTGAATTATATCAAGGACTCGGTTTCATGGGATAGACAGGGTTCTAACATCAAATCTTTAGGTCAGCAAACACTTGCTGCATGAAATCTATATAGCATCTTGAATTTTACTTGATGTACCAAGATGCATAAAAAGGTTTTCTCAAAAAGCATAGTACAATTAAGGATAGCATGTGTGTAAGCCAATGACATCTTTATTATGTCAACAGACAATGTTGGGCATTCTGCACTGACAAAGAACAGAGAAATACAAAGAAATAGCAGTCAACAGTCACAAAGGGAATTACGGGAGGTCCACATGGACTAGGGAATCTGGGTCTTTTTTAGGATCATGAATGAGATCATGGCACAATTAAAAATTGATTAAAAAACTTGGGATTTTAGTAATCAAACTACATTTTCCTTTGGTTTCAATACTATCTTATTTTTTTTACTTGATTTAACACTAACCACAGTAACATTTGGTCCTTTGATTATATTTCTCTCCTTTTCTCTCCTGCCCCTGCCTCCTGCATTTTTATTTCCGGAAAAACAGCAAATGGCAAATAGTCTCTGGAGAAATATATACACTATATACTAACGCAGGTGAGGTCCTTGCCACACTAAACTCTGTGACAGAAGAATCACTACTGCCTATGATTTATCAGTGTGTTGTATTTGCAGACAAGAGGAACACACCTTTGCAGTTTAGTTACAATGCATCAAATCATCCGCTCACTGTCTAGTCTGCATTCAATTAAACACTCACTTCAAGGTTTCAGTTGACATCTGCAGGTTATAATTCTTCTCAGTTTCAGGGAGCTTTGCAAACTCCACAAGGCAGGGATGCTGTCTTTTGTTGTCATCCCGCACCTAGGTGACAATGAAAGAAAGAAGAGAATTTAAGTTTTGACAGATGGCACTGTCCTGTAAAAACAAAAATGAACATCCTTCGAGGGCCCAGGCTGTCCACATCAGACAGGACAAAGACAGCAACTTGCTGATGAGTGAATGCATGTGAGCCTCTCAGGAATCTTACACACGGCTCCCAAGTTGTCAATGGCTTCAACTCTATGGATGTATTTCAAGACAGGTGTCTGCATTTAGAACATAATTTTCCAGAGAAGTATGCTACTATTTTTTGTAGGTAGTAGCCATGCTTTTGTTAAAAATTCACATCAGCATAATAATAGTGTTACTGTAGGATAGCATGCCCTTGATCACAGAGGGTTACAGACAGGGATCACATGCATAATCCCAAACGTTTATTAAAACCGTGCGAGAAATACAAAAGAATCAGATCAAATTGATTTTGACAAGGTATTTTATTTAGCTCCATACATGTAATATATTGTTTTTTAAATGAAAGTAAGAATAAAATAATGTAAAACCAAGCCTTTAAAATCCAGTGTGAAGCCGGGCATGGTGGCATATGCTTTTAAGCCCAGTACCTGGGAGGTAGAGGCAGGTGGATCTCTGTGTCAAGACCAGCCTTGTTTATAGAAGTCTCAGGATAGCTAGAACTATATTCAATGAACGAAAAATAAACAAACATCCAGTGTAAGTTTTACAACAACATAACTTTAGATACTTCTCAACCTCTCAGCAGCCATATGTGATTCTTGCACTGAACTGTAAGAATCTGAGCATTAACTCACTCCTTCATTCATTTAGTCATTTAGCAAATGCTTGAATGTACTAGTCTAGAGTTTATGATCTTAAAAACAAGGGCGGAGAGCTCCACCCAGCTGAAGTCAATAGTCTAATGAAATAGGATATAGTGATAAAATATTTGTAAGAACAACTGCAATTTAAAATTACTGTTGTGTTGACTTCTATGAAGGACAGACTTCAAGAGCATACTGCAGAGAGGTGATCATTCATAAGGACACTGTTTTTGTGGCATCTCTGGACATACATATGTGTTAGAGTGCACAGACCTTTTTGGTAACTAAGAGGAATATGTATCACTAGAGAGTGTCGGGGTCACAGGAAGCTGTAAAACTCACCTATTTTTCTGCTTCCAGAAATGACCTTCTACAAATCACAGAGCAAAGTCATTTACATTCTCTCTGAAAAATGCTTTCTAGTGCAAGAGACTCCCTAACCCCCTCTGGTCCCCATTAATCTTAGTGATACATCTGAAAGCCCTGTTAAATAACTGATTCAAAATGATGAATCAGCCTGCTACCAGCACCCACTCAGAGACTGCTTTTTCTGAAAGGAAGAAAGAGAAATATGAGAGGTGGAGAGGACTGACTGCATCCATAGTCCTCTAACAATGAAACCGGAGTTAGGAGGTAAGATGGGACATGGGTTCCCAGTAGTGCCTGTGGAGAGCTGGTCTCTTCAGTGCTGGCTGCAGAGGTTAGACAGGTTGGAGGAAGATGAGCATTTTGGTTCACCATTCTCATTCTCAATCAAATAGAATTCAAGGAACCCTTCCTCCCAATTTGTCAATCTACCCGACACTGGCCACTGAAACACATACTTTGCCAAAAGTCCAGCCGAGTTCTATTTTATTCATTCCCCAAAGTTCATGGATATTCTCAGCCAGTCTGTCTCGGATCTTCTCTAGGTGAAGTGGCAAAACAACCTGAAGGAAAAAGATTGAGAGAAAAGCCAGAGCTACAAGAATGAACTGGATTGAAGTCTCCAATATCCCAGCTGAATTCACTGCTAATGAGGAGGGACTGCACTCATTAGAACTCAGTGCTTTGCCTGGGTCTGACCCTTCCAAACTTCTTAAATTATTCCAGATGACTACTGAGTTTCTGCTCTCACATATCCAACCTGAACCTTACTGGAGCACTCCAACACACATACATGTATTCAAACTCTTCCCAGCCCAGAGTAGAGGGAATCAACTCAAGAAAGCTGTATTCTGATCTCTACATGTGCCCTGCAGCACAGGGATGTGCACATGTGTACACACACAGACTCACATACACACACTGATACATACATATTCATGCATACTCATACACAGAGACACATACACAACATACAAAAACTCTCTCTCAAACACACACACACACACACACACACACACACACACACACACTCCATGCCATTCAAATACTTATTATTTAATACACACTCCATTAGTGAAGCCTTTCCTAAAAAGCTGGTAACACCAAGGAAGTTTCTCTTCTTTCCTGGTACTTTGTTCCTTTCTCTCCACAGAGGTCACAAACTGAGGGCCCACTTGGTTTTCTCCTATTTTCTTTAATTTGCTGTCATCATTATTATTTTCATGTCTGGTGTTTGACAGTCCCTAAAGAATGAGAGATCCAAATAACAAACAGATTCTAACTTCCTTTTGGCTCATGGAAGATGGCTGTCATCAGACTCATACTTGCTTGGTACCTCTTAACAAGAGCTAGGAGCCTACCTCAGGGTAACCTCTGTGATTGGCTTTCCAACCCCAGCTCTATCACAGTGATTACTAGGGTTTCTATTACTATAACTCCATGTTCAAATTGTGGGGGGTTGATAGAGGGAGCTTGTGGAGAGAATATTTTACATGCTATGAAATTCTCAAAGAATTAACAAAAATATAAACACATTTAAAAGTCACTGTAATCTAATTCTGTAAAAGTCATTTGGGAAAGTGATTTGATGGTTTTGATAAGAAACACATGTGGAGGTTATTAGTAGGCAAATTATGACTGCATATGGTTTGGTTGGTTAACTAATGGTCATCTGTATAAACTAAGTGTTGCATAGTTGATTGTAGCCCCAAAGTGGATTTTCAGGCTACAGAAACCAAAAAGCTTCAGAGAAAAGGGAAAACTACACTTGCCGGGGAAAGTAACCTCCGTAAATTTAAGTCTAAATCACAATATCAGTGGTTTCAAAAGGGAACATGGGACAAAGCGCTTGGGCCTGATAACTGCCTCCCGGGAGTCTCAGGCCCCGGGGTGACTGCTTGGAAATGGGCTCCTCTGTCCTGGCACTCAGTGAGAGTGTGGAGCAGTCACCAAAAAGGAATATGGTTTGGATAATCATTAAATGCTCTAGTTAATAATTTTTAACCTACAACGTATTCTTTAATGTGCCCCCCCGGGGGGGGACTCTGGGTACCTTATATTTAAGTTCTCCTATGACAATAATTTCACAGAATGATAGATTTTAAAAAAAATTACAAGGTATTCATGGTAATGAACCACATCTTCAAAGAGTTCACAGTAATAAACTACATCTCTTCAAAGAAAAAATCTCTATTGGCTCAGAGCATTTCCTTTCTTACACAGCCCTTAAAACTCAGGTTTGGGTCCAGACATTAAAGCTCTCAGGAGTTGATGTTATGATGATATACAGCTCTTTTATTTTCAAATCTTTGATTCTGCATTACTTTATTTTTCTGGTTGCTCTGATAAAATACATGGAAAAAAAGCAAGTTAAGTGAGAGTGGGTTTATTTCAGCTCACAGTTACGGTCCATCACAGCAGGCAAGGGGATCATCCATCATTGAAGCAAAGTCAAGCTGACAAGAGCTTGAGGAGGTAGCTGGCTACATGGCAGCCACAGTCAGGAAGAAGGAAATGAGTGCTTATGCTCATCTAGCTTCCTCCTTTATGCAGCCTAGGGAATGGTGCTATCCTCATTGGGATGGTTCTTACCATCTTAATCTATTCAAGATAATCCACCACAGGCATGGCCAGAGGCTAACCTAAAATAGATAACCCCTCATAGGTGTGCCTGGAAGCATGTCTTCCAGGTGCTTCCTGATACTGTCAAGCTGACAGTCAACACTCATCATCACATGCATGTTTGGAGAACTCTTTGACTGTTGGATCAAGTACTTTCCTCCCCCAGCACTTGTTTGAACTTGGTTATCCATCCTCTTCCAGGGAGAGGTTTTAACAATTTCATTCTTCTGACAGGTTAGCAGGGGCAGTCAGCCCAGGGGGATTCCTGTTCACTGTCCTCTGATACCTGCACTGGTTCAAACAGCTCTGTGCTCAGTGAAAGGTGCTTCTGGCTCTGTCCCTAAAGCTTCCTGTCTATGAAAAGTCCAGAATATCAGCATATGTTACTGTGGAAGAAGGGTTATTTTAAGATGAGAATATCTGGGAAACAGCTGCTACAGAAAGTGTTCTGTTCCCTTGCCTTCTGAAATAAGAATTCAACCATTTCTTCACAGGGGAGACTGACCATTGCCACCAGACACATGTCAGCCTCACACCTAGACATAGTGTCAAAACACAGTCACATCTCTAACATTCTGGGGATCTATTTATTGTTCCCCAGGGTTGTATTTTTACCTTCCCCTTATTTCCTTCCTCACTTTCTAGTAAGAGAGTCTATAATCTCCAAAGGCTATCTTTCTCTTTGAGCTGCTGTTCTTTGTCATCTCTTTGCTAATTAAAGTACCCCTTTCTAACCTGTTAGCCCAAGTTTAATTTTTATACCCGAGTTACAGAACTCAGGAGGGTAGAAGGCAAGTTTTTCCTTTGTAATGTTTAGAGCACACAGGAACCAGACTCTCCGATTCCTAGGATCTCCTGTAACTCACAAGTTCTTCAGCTTCCTAGCAAAGCTCTTCTCTACATCCCAGAGGCTGAATTATGTGTTGAAATGGGCAGGAAACAGTTTCCCATTTTATAGAAAGCTAAAAACACTGACCACAGGAGGAAAGACAAAGGCTCCTGATCCAAGCATAAGTTGGATATGGTGGCATATAGATACAATTCTGAACTTGAGAAGCTGAGGCAAGAGACTGCTAAGAGTTGAAGGCCAGCCTTAAGTACATAGTGAGAATAAGACCAGCTAGGGCACCTGGATGTAACTGGGTCGTATGAATGTCATGGAAATGCATACTAGAGACACTTTATATATGGAAAGTGCTGTTCATATATGCTGTTAACTCTAAGTGCTTTAGAGGAAAGGCCATTTTCTTTAATCTCTATAACAGTGTTTCTCAGTCTGTGGGTCATGACCCCTTAATGGGTCAAACAACCCTTTCACAGGGTCTCTTGTAAGCCTGAAGCTCACGCATTGGGCAAGATTAGTTGAATAAGGAACCCCATGGATCCTCTTTGGGAAAATTTTTCATTTAGGAGGATAAAGGAACTGAACACTTTCTAGTGGCAATGGTCAGTCTCCCCTGGGAAGAAATGGTTGAATTCTTTGGGAAAATTCTTCATTCAGGAGGATAAGGCAAAAACATCTTCATTTTAAGATAACTTCTATTCCACAGTAACATATGCTGATGTTCCGGACTCTTTAGAGACAGGAAGTATATAAAATATCCTGCATACTAGATATTACATTACAATCCATAAAAATAGCAAAATTATAGTTATGAGGTAGCAATGAAGATAATTTTATGGTTAGGGGTCAGCACAATATGAAGAACTGTATTAAAGGGTCGCATAACCAGGAAGGTTGAGAGCCACTGCTTTACAGCATGTAGAGTAGTGATTTAAATGCCATTGGTGGGGTTGAGAAGAGGGATCAGTTGCTAATGCTAACACAATGGACTGAGATTGATCCCCAAATCCATTGAAAAATGCTATGGTTCTATTTTCTTAAAATCCTAGCATTGGTGAGGATCCATGGGGTTTCTTATTTAGCCAGTCTAGCCTGGTGGGCAAGCTTTAGGTCAAAGAGAGACCCTGTCTCAAAGGTGCTGGAAGCCTTTCCTGAGGATGACACTCCTCTGGCCTGTAAAAACACACACACACACACACACACACACACACACACACACAGTCACACTCACCATCCCCAAGTATACATGCACAAGCCTATGTATACATTAAAAAAAAAATGTACTGTGTGTAAAAACTGCTAAAAGCTTCTTCAAGTTCCTTATCATGTGTGCCTCTGTCAGAATACAGATGCTGGGACAAAGTACCCATTTGCTAAGCAGTCCCATACACTCCCCACTACACCCTCTCTGTTTATTTTCACCAACTTGCTACCTCCACCTTCTTCCTTCTCTCAACTGTCCACTCAAGTGAGATTTGGCATTGGCATTTGTCCCTACTTTATGTTTCTACTCCCAGCCCTTATTCATTGCATTGCTGTTATACCTACCCCTCCCATGCTGTTATATCACTGCCCAGTGCCCCTCTTCATTTAAGCTTCAGAAAGGTCCAGATTGAATCCCATCTGTTCTCAGGCTCTTAGAAACATCCCACCCTAAAGGACATGCATAAGGTTCATTCTGCATTTATTACATTTGACCTTTAAAAAATAACTTATTTGCTTCTTATATATTCAGCTTAGCTATGAATTCTCAGAGAATATTGGATATTTCTTTGCAGCCTTCAAAAGTACAGTGCTTTATGTTGGGCACAATCTTAATATGTTCATTAAGACTGCCTGTTATTTGCAATTTGGTCTTACCTGACTGGTATCTATGGGGCATGGGATGAAAGAGGCTTGGGAGAGGAACTGAGTGGTACCCAACAGATCTCTAACACCATCAGCATCACGCTTATATTCTTTGACAGGCTCCAATCTCATTTTCTCCTTTGGAAGTAAGGCTTCATAGCAAGGGGCATAGCCAGAGGGAGGCAGGAACTTAAATTCTCCATGCCGACCGCCCATCAGGAAGCGTACTCTGTCATTTCAAGAAAGCAGAAAAAAAAGAGGTCAAAAAATATCCTATCCCAAATAAGTGAATATTAAAGTTTTTATCCACATTCAAAATCATGCTGTTGGGAACTCATTGAACTTAGATTAAGCACAGCAAATAACCACATGTATATAGGTAACAGCACAGAGAACTGAATGTCCAGGCACCATCCTCAAATAAACTTTATGTTCTTAAAAGTCTTATTACATATAAATCACTTGGTGGTCATCCTTACCTCAGTAGGTCATCACAGTAGACATTACTATAATCTCAAGAACATAGCAAGATTCTTCTCTATAAAAATCAAATTGAAACCTCACCATGGAAACATGTATTTTTACTTGAGATAAATTACCCACATGCTAGTTAAAAATATAATCAAATTACATAGATAAAATAGCAAATGCTGAATGTTCAGGTGAAATATGCAATACTAGAGTTTTCTACACAGCAGAGGCTGTGGTTCCCAGAGCAGCCGTAGGAAGGCAATGGGTGGTGGCTGGAGGGTAGTAAAAGGGCAGACAGTTGTTCCCTGGGATATCACTGCCTCCCTAAGGGGCACCATCTCTCTGTTGGCATGCAGGCCTGACAGTGTGGTCCACCCATTTTCTAAATCAGAACCTTGATCCATTCACTCCATCCCCTTCCACACAGACCCTTGATCTAACAGCAATTTCTAACAATACCAATTATAAATGAAAAGTGAGCCTCTGAAGGAGAAAGGACTCTTTGGGGTTCAGAGTAGTGGCAGACAGATATTAGTTAACATACAAAAAGTAGTTCAATATTTTTATTCAGCATTGTAGATGGATTTCAGTTTCTATGAAAGGAGAATGGGAAAAGACTCTATTTGACAGTGGTGCTTTGTATGATCCTAGTCTAGTGACTACAAATGCAGCTTTCACAGATCAACTTCAATTACATAAAATAGAAGAAATAGACCACAGTCTTAAGTAATTAAAACATGGTAAGATAGATAGTCCTCAGAGGCTCACTAATAATCTCACACAGGAAAAATCAATATAAACATTGTGTTGGCATTCAACATTCATACACTACTTTGCTCTTTCCACTGAAAAACAGTGGCTGAGCCTACCCAACTCACAGATAACTTTTCACTGGTGTTTCAATGCCAAATAACATAGCTAGTGTTCCTAGTGTCACAAAGCAGTTTTTTTTTTTTTTCAGATGAATAGTCCTAATCATCTGCTTAATCAGGAATATGTAAAATAACTCAGAGAAGAAAGTAGTTTCTCGGGATGACATCAAGAAACTGGAGGACCCCCCCCCCCCCCCCCCCCGGAGTGAACACCATGGAGTCAGGGACCAATGCAATAATCAAGAGGAATTTATTGTTCCAGCATGCTGGGGTCGCCCCACACACAAAGGAGGGAGAGAACAACCACATGGAGCTTTTATAGATTTTAGAGCAGCAGCCATTAAGCACAAAGTGATTGGCAGAACAGTGTGACTTTTAAACTAACTGGTCTTTAGGGAAAGAGGTAGTAGATAGAGGCTTAAACAGCCCCTCCCTTCAAACCTAGTGCTCTCTAACATATTTCTTCCAGGAGGGGAGGGTGCCTATGTGCTTGGGGATCTGGTGGAATTTTCCAAAGTTCCTGAGCTGACCTCTTCAGAGACAAGGATCATTGACCTAACTAGCCAAAAAACAAACCTTAATATATGTAATGGAAAATCAAACAACAAACAAAAAACAGTAACACCAAATTTTAACCTCAGAATTCTGTTGTGTAACAGTTTCCTCCTAGATTGAAACGTTTTATCCTGTAGGAAGCTCCTTAAAAGGAGGGTTAACACCTCAAAACAGATTCAGGAAGTTCCTGAAATTTACCAGACTTACTAACCCCTCCCAGTTAGAGTAAGTAATAAAAGCTGAGAGTGCCACTTAGATGAGTGAAGCCAAGCCACAAAGAAGATTCTCAGAAAGGCACAGCTGTGAAGAAGACTCTGAACCAGATCAGGTGCCTGGAAAGAGCAGAAAAGAGTTGTGCTGCTTAGAATCATCCTAGAAGAAGTTTAAACTAACAGAGGCACCAGGAAAAGACACTCTCCAAACTGTTGAGGTGCCTGCAGGCTGTTATTGATCCCCAGGTTCCAAGTTTTATGAGCTGTTATCTATGCTGAGTAGGCTTTGGTGATGTAGCTATCTGAATCATTTCTGCTCCTGTAAGCAACCCCTCACCCATATTCCTGTAAATAGCTCCAATAAAACTCATGATTTACAAAAAAAAAAAAAAAAAAAAAAAGAAAAGCCTCTTTGTGAAGAAGTCAATGAGCTGAAGATGTAGAGGAAGAGGGTCTCAATAGAGGGATACATGCAAAGGACCTAAGATAGGAAACTGGGTAGTGCTATGGAGAACATCATTATCAACTCAAGGAAGGGGAGAAGAAATCTGAGCGATGGGTCTGCATAAAACAGTCTGTGCGCCCTAGCAAGGAGCTTGGCTTTAGTCTAGGTAGGAAGCTTATCTTGGAGTTTAAAGTGAGGAAATACAATATTCTTCTAGCATACCTCCACTGATAGGTCTGGGGACCAAATAGCAAACTCTTGAAATAGTCATAAGGAAGGGAGGGTAGCTTGGACCAAGGTGATCTAAACAGCCAGATGCCAGTTTTCTTTGGCATTAGAACAGGTAGGAATTGCTAGTGTGTCCGGTGGATGTCTAGAGAGGGTTGGTATAAGTGGAAGAAGGCTAGATTAAGCAAAGCTCTCATGACAGGACACTTTGCGCCAGGCACCGCTTCCTTTAATTGGAGCATTTTGGGAGGGAGCCATGTAAGAAAACCTCCATGTTGGCTGCATAATTACAATTGTAGAAATGTCCCAATTATGAATCTGGAAAGTAAAAATCCCTCCAAGTGAGAAATGTGACTTTTGTTTTCCTTCACAGTAAGAACACATTATTGAAATGGCCTTTTATAAAATGCTGCTTTAAAATTAATTATAGAAATCACACAAAGCCTCCCACTTGCCCATTTTAAAGCAGTAAACAACAATAGTATAGAATTAGAACCACAATCGTCCCTGGGAGTGTGCCTACATGGAGTGTTATGCAACAGGGCATGATTTATGTATATTAAGAATATGAGCTATGATGTTAAAACAAAATTGAGTCATTAGGCTGTAGTGTTACTAATTTAGTGAACCTTCTGGAAATAATGACTAAACTACAGAATTATTTGTTGAGATTTTCCCAATTCAGTTGAGTCTAATGGATTGTGTTACTGACACGCTGAAAGTACTGGATAGAGGTGGATCTGTCTGAGTGGAGAAATAATAAGAGAAGTTATCCAACCTTCTCCCCTCACCAAAGATCCATCCTATAAGATGTACACTGGGCTGAGAGCCCAGGAAGCAAGAGTGTTGGTACACGCTACTCTGTGGATTACAGGAACACATAAATGGTCTGTCTGTGGATTTCTAACTAGATTTAATTATTCATAAGCACTATTGCCTGTTATGTTTAGTTTGAAAATTTCTCTTGTGTTTTAAAATATGCTGGATAGATAACAAATCAAGATTGTTTGGCTTCTGTGTAGCATTTAAAGAGAACAATGCTTTCTGATTTTATGCTCCCATTATTAAAATGAGAGTGATAATTTGGCTATAAATCGTATCTCCTGTAATGGCCACAAGAATTGTAAAATGAAAAATTAACACAAGCAAAAAGGAGTGAGTACTTATTGCTTACTGGAGCACTTATCTTCAGATACCATGTGTTGTGCTGCAGTGGGCAGAGACAAGGTTGTGTACTGCTTCTGAACTCTTGCTGGGCCAGAGCCCCTGGGCTCCAGCAGGAGGGACTGAATAGGCATAGGCCCCAGACATACCCTCCAGTTGTTGTTCCTTTTCTCTCTCAGGAAAAATCTGACAGAGTCTGTGGGAAGAGATCTAACAAACAGCCACTAATACTGGAGGAAGGAACCATATCTGTCCAAGTGCATCCAGATTGAGGTAAAAGGAAATGACTAGTAATACCACGCTAAGTTTGAATAAAACAATTACAAGAAAACAAAATGCCCCAACCTTGCTTTAACTATGGAATCTTTATTTATTGTTTTGGTACTAGAAAACCCATCGAACCCATAACCTTATGCGTGGTAGGTAAGCTACAGAGTTAACCCCCAGGCTGAAATACAATATTGATGGGGGTTCTCTATGTTTTAACAGAAGTCCACAGGCATTCTCATGAATCCATAATTCAGATGCCCAGTATCTCTAGACTCTAGAGAGAAATGCTGGATCAGTTGCACAGGTTATAGCAAAACAACTGAAGAAGTTTTATCAGCCTCAGATTGCATCCATCTCCAGACTGTAGAGGGAAAAGACCCATGCAGAAAGAACTGTGGAGGACCCAGAGGGTTTGTCCACCCATCTAAAGCTGCCTGATGGGAACTTCTCAGAAAACAGATCAACATCCTCTGCTAGTCAGCAGGTAACAGAGCACAGCAGGGAAGAAACAGCTGTATAGTAGAGATTTGGCCTTTTGATCAGAGTTGCTCCCAGAGCTTATCCACCGAAGGACAAATGCAGGCTCCACAGAAGACCATGCCAACACCCTTCACCCAAGGACCTCTGACAAGAGAGATGAATGGTTAAACAGAGGTCAGAAGCTCAGGACTGGGAGAGGTAGGCCAGGAGTGGAAGGACATGAAAGGAGGCATGCAGGTACGGCTATGCCAAAGATCACAGAAGGGGAGCCCAACATGCATCTCACTGATGCATTCACAAAAGTGGTGAGAGAAACAGCAGTTATGATGAGTGCCAGTGGTACAGTGCCACATGACCACTCTACCAATCCCACAGTGTATGACATTTCCTAGATAGGTGTCTCTGGACTCAACTCAAAGAGTTCTGAAACAGGAGCTGGCTTACTGGGTAAGAGGCAGTTTCCTGAGAGTCTAGCCCATACTCTCACTGCAGGAATAAACTGGGTGAGCTTTTGAATTGTCACTAGCTACAACTCTGTATTGTATAATCAAACAGTTAAAGGATTTAAATCGTAGACCCAGGGTTTGTATTCCTACTAGGAACAACAAAGCTGCAGTACACACAAAAGAACTCATTTAGGGTCAGAAGTCCAGAGCATGGGTTTCCATGGCTAGAAATTGGTATTACATGTGCCTGTTTGTTTTTCCCATTATTTACTGGACATTTAATCTTGACCTTATTTAAAAAAAATAACTCTGCTTCATTCACAACTGAAAACATAAAATTGAAATGTAAATTTCTTTTTTATAAGTGCTTTCCCTGCCTTCCAGTGTCCATCAAATTTCTCAGCCCCTACTAACAAACTGTTAAGTAGAGCATTCAAGAACCATGTTTGTTAGAATGAGTTATTCTTTATTTACAGATTTTCCCTTACACTAACCAATTTTTAAAAACAATTTTATAGGGATTTAAACTGTTCTTACATCCACGTCACTCCAGTAAGAATGAGTAACAAGAAATAAAAATAACAAGGATTTCTGGTGAGGATTTGAAGAAAGATGAACCCTTCTCTGCTCATGGGAATGTGTAGTCAAATGGAATGAGTCTGGAAGTTTTTAAAAACACTCAAAATAGACCATATGACCCAGAGATTCCACTCTTGGTACCTATAGAAAGGACTGGAAGTCAACATGCCACAGAAATACTTGAACTTCTGCATTTATTGCTATGCTATTAGAAAAGCAGCCAAGAAAACTGATGGTTGCAGAAATTGTGCTGTGCACACACACAGTGGGATTTTGTGCATCCATAAAGAAAACAATGAAACCATGACTTTCTAGGAAAGTAGATACATCTAGAAATTGTTATGATAAGTGAAATAAGCCAGACCGAGAAGGAAAAATGTTGAATGCTTTTTCTTACATATGGAGTCTAGATTTAAAACTATATGCATATATATTATATATTGGATTGGCTAATAAAATTAGACATATATAACCACTAAAGCACTGTGCCATTCTTCCTTGAACTCAGATATTAGGAAGATTTTTTTCTTCCTAAAGAGTTTACAAAGATAAAAATTTCTTCCTCTCACAGATAAGCAAGCGTTTTGGTCATAGCCTCCTAGAAATAAAAAAATGGGGGTGGGGTACTGTAGGAAAAATATTATTTGCCTGAGAAATTTTGTAAATGGAGGGAAATGACACTGGAAGAGTGCCACTAGCAAGTACGATCTCATCTTGGAGTTTTCACTGCTAATTTGCAGAATCAACAAGGACGTTTCTTGTCATGTTTGAAAGACTTATCCATGAACAAAAACACAGTCCAAATGACGACAGACTTTGCCATGCTCAAAAATCATGCCCAGGTTTCTATTTCATCATACGACACTGTTATCCTCCACAGCTATCTAGCATGCATGGAGAGGCACTTTATTCTTTCCAGATGTCTCAATCTCGCACCTCCTATTTAACCCTCTACAAGAGCTAGAGTAGTAGTCCAAAGAAGCAAGGCATACATGAGAGGGGAGTGTTAGCAAGCTTTTTTTTTTTTGCTAACAATCTATAAGTCATGATTCATAATTGCATCTTTAGTCTGTAATGCTAATGCTAGAGAACAATGTGAGTGATGGACATCCTCACATTCCTAGGCTTACGGGCTTGCATGTGATGAAGCCCAGGGCAAGCCAGCCAGCATTCATCTTGTTCTCTGCAGTAGTATATTTATCTCAGCAATAATTTCCACAGCATTGACCACAGCAAGCTGGAAATAGCTAAGCTGTCAGTTATCTGAATTTTAGCCAACTCTGGTGGATACCAGTGGAAAATAAACAGCAACTACAGACACCAACAGTTTTTGGATTTTTTTAAAATTATTAATTAGAAAGGGCTGGTAACAGTTATATAAGATGATTAAGTACATCAAAAGGGAAATGGACAGCTGTAAAACATATTCTACTAGAGTAAATAACTCAGTATTTTTAGAACAAAAGAGCATCCCAAATTCACTGTTTACTATGGCCTTTTCTATTATGCCATCTTGGTGATTCATGCCCTGGTGCTATTTACAGGTGAGGGGCAAGGATGATGTCATCTTTTAACAAACGCTTCTTGGCACCAAAATAATTGGCAATTTTGGATGAGTTCCAAGGCCCACATGCTGATCTTCAGTTCTGTACTGAATAGGATTGTTACTACCATGTCACTGCACTAGTAAAACCACCCACAAACAGGCCACACTGAGAAGAAAACCATAGCAGCACATTCATAGCAGTTAAGGCGGGCAGGACATATTGATTTGTGCATTTTGTCAGTAATTACTCATGCAGCCTTTGACTTCACCATGGGCAAATCTAATTGAAAACGATTTTTGCTCCTTGTGCACTTTGCTCTTCCATGATTGCTGGCAGGGACATCCTAATCAGGTGTAATTAACAACATAGTTTGCAATGATACAAACAATTATTAAAAAAATTTCAAGAGTATGACCTCATTAAAGATCACTGAGTAGATGGTAATGGAATTTTGGAAGAGAAATCTAATTTGGAAACTACACACAAATTAAAAATGAGTATGTGACACAATTAGGAAGGATCCTGTGTTGGGAAATAAGACTCTCTTCCTAGGTGGGCATACTACCTTACTTCTCTCTTGGAGAAATGCCAAATAACACACAGATGTTTTATAATATGATGTGAAATGACAACTGAAAAATTTAAAAATACATGTTAAGTATGCTTATTTCCAGTAAGATAGTTTAATTAACCTAGAATTAATATCCTGGCCTCTCTTTGCATAATTGAACTAAAGTGGTACAAGAAGTGGCAGATTTTAAAACCAAAGTATACCTCACAAGTTGATGTAAAAGTGTTGGTTTATTGAAACCATTCATTCATAATTGAAAATAGCCAGTTGATTGCTCTCCAATATGAGACCAGCACTGACCTGGAACAATGTCACCATCTGATAATGTATTGCAGAAAAATGTATGTGGAGGTCGTGTCTCTACCTGTCTGTGATCATACCCTATCATGACATTCAGAGACAGAAATTTCCTAGTGCCAATTGTGTTCTCTGGGGCAGGTGCAACTGAGATTGAGGCACTTGAATTGCTCTTCCTCATGTGATCGGCTCAGTTGTTATGAGCAAAAGCACCCGGATCCAAGATCTTGACTCTTGGAGTCAGCACATCTGGACTCTTCAAGTTTGTTAAATTCTCTCAGTGAATGGCTCATTATTTATCCTGTAACTTTACTTCTCTGTTAATGGTGTGCTCTGAAGGCTACATAATCTGCTGACATGGAGATGAGATGCTAGAAATGTCTAATTATGGATGGCATTCATTGACCCATGCCTTTACCTCTTCTGAAGTTCTTCATCAAGAGAAGATTCCAAGTAACGTCCACCCAAACAGAATATCAATCCTATCCTATTGCTTAGAAGGACTCTGATGGCTGAATAGTGACTGAGAATTGCCAAATTAGGAGATGGCTTAGATGAGTGAAGTGTGCAGCAAGCAAGCCTGATGACCTGAGTTCAGATGCCCAGAACCCACTAAAGCTGCTGTAGTAGCACAAGCATCTTTAATCCCAGCATGCCTCAACTGGGAGATAGAATGTAGAAATAGGGGAATCCATGGAAGCTAGTAGACTAGCCAATCTAATGCAAACAGAAGCAAAGAACAAGACAGAACCTGTCTCAAACAAGGTGAAAGGTGAGGATTAATACAACACCTGAAGTTGTCCTCTGACATTTGTACAATCATTGTGTCCGACATGCTCTCATATTCTCTCTCTCTCTCTCTCTCTCTCTCTCTCTCACACACACACACACACACACACACACACACACACACACACACACTCAAGCACGCATGTCACACAAACACACATAGACACAAATCACTATCATGTATTTTGTAAATGCAGACACACTTTTCTTTAAGTGTGAACTACCCAGAACAATCAATTAGCCTGCAGCAGATTGGAGGAGACACTCTCTGAAGATTTGAATTTACACATGGAACATCTATATCACAACCCCTCCAAATGCTCAGGGATCATGGTGGAAGGGGCTGTGGAGAGATTATAAGAGTGATGGTCACTACAGTGAGACAGTGCTGTTTGCATAGGATGGAGCTACTGCATCACAGCGACTGTGCTGTAGGCATGATCCCTGAGCAAGATGGGGGGTATGGCAAAGTCCCATTTCCAGCTGAGGACCTACTGGCGATTGATGGTTGATGGGAAAGAGAGTACATTTTCTTCAAGAGCATAACTCCTTGGGAGGTTACCCATCTTCTAGTAATGACCCTAGAATCATGCACCTACGGGCAGTAGTAAGTGGACACAGGTTTAAAAACAACACATACAACTAGGAAAGACAGTGATAGAGGGATCTGAGAGAAGATGGAGAGGAGGGAATGAGGTTAGATTTCATCAAACACATTCTGTACATGTATGAAAAATTTAAACAATAAAATACTTTAACAAAAACTCTATTAAATGTATTTTATTTTATTTAAGTTAAATATCACACTAATAAATATTGATTAAAATTATTAAATTAAATATTAATAAACTAATATACAATAATTAATACATCTAAATAGTTTTTCCAAATGAGATCTTAGAAGGTAAGTGCTCTCTCTCTGTAAAAATAATCTAAAGCCAGTGAATGGCATTGGTCAAAAGAAAGGGAAAGGGTGTTGTAGGGGAAATTGAGGCCATGAACACTGCATGTGCTTCTTGGTCTGACCTCTCAGGGTCACCTGTTTCTCCACAGAAGGTACCAAGCCAAAGGGATGACCTAATGTGTGCTGCCTTAGACTTCTATGAAGTCTCTCTGCTCCTTGGGAATGGATCTGGGAAGATGTGCACCGTGACCTACTAGGCTCTTTTTGACTGCCATGGGGCCTTTGCTTTAATTGATTCTTATCTCCCTTTGAAAAATACACAACCATGTCTGGCTTTGTCAATCATTGTGAGTGCTGAAGCCCATGCCAGTGGTTTCATTCTGAAAATCCTCCTTGGGGGCTTTGCAGTGGCTGCTTTTCAGTCCACACTAAGCTCCGGTTCTCATACCCTGCTCCTGTTTCACTACTTTATGGTATCCATGCATACAAGTGTGACTGAAACTGTAACTCCTATGTCTGGCCTTGGATTTGCCAAGTGTGTTGGTCTGACTGGGTCAGTAGTCCTCAGGGATCTATCTATTCATCTCCCCATCTCAGCACTGATGTCACAAGTGCACATAATCTCCTGGCTTATTTTTATATGTATCCTTGGGTATGAATGTAAGGTGTGTGTGTGTGTGTGTATGTGTGTGTGTGTGTGTGTGTGTGTGTGTGTTGTGTGTATAATTGATCTTCCCAGCTCCCCAATATATAAGGCTTTAAATGATATGACAGGCTCAGATTTTTAAAAAAAAAATCCTTTACATTCTTTTTTATTCTTTATTTTTGATATTTTATTTACATTTCAAATGTTTTCCCCTTTCCAGGTCTCTCCTTTGGAAACTCCCTATCCTATCCCTTCTCCCCCTGCCTCTGTGAGGGTATTTCCCCACCCACCCATGTCCTCCTGTATTCCTTACCTGGCATTCTCCTATACTGGGGCATCTAACACTCTCAGACCCAAGGGCCTCTCCTTTCACTAATGGCCAATAAGGCCCTCCTCTGCCACATATGTGGCCAGCACCATGGGTCCCTCCATGTGTATTCTTTGGTTGGTGGTCCAGTCTCTGGGAGCACCAGGTGGGGGAGGCTGACCAGTTGACACTGTTGCTCCCTCTATGAGACTGCAAACTCCCTCAGCTCCTTCAGTCCCTTCTCCAACTCCTCCATCTGGGACCCCACGCTCAGTCCAACAGTTGATGTGAATTGAATCATGGGTATTCCAAACTTTTGGGCTAATATCTGCTTATCAGTGTTTGTTCTTTTGTGACTGAGTTACCTCACTCAGGATGATATTTTCAAGTTCCATCCATTTGCCTGAGAATTTCATGAAGTCATTGTTTTTAATAGCTGAGTAGTATTCCATTGTGTAAATGTACCACATTTTCTGTATCCATTCCTCTATTGAGGGACATCTGGGTTGATTCCAACTTCTGGCTATTATAAATATGGCTGCTATGAACATAGTGGAACATGTGTCTTTATTACATGTTGGAGCATCTTCTGGGTATATGCCCAGGAGTGGAATAGCTGGGTCCTCAGGTAGTATTATGTTCATTTTTCTGAGGGTCCGCCAAACTGATTTCCAGAGAGGTTGTATCTACTTGCATTCCCACCAGCAATGGAGAAGTGTTTCTCTTTCTCCATCTCCTCACCAGCATCTGCTGTCACCTGAGTTTTTGATCTTAGTCATTCTGACTGCTGTGAGGTGGAATCTCAAGGTTGTTTTAATTTGCATTTCCCTGATGACTAAGGATGTTGAACATTTCTTTAGGTGCTTTTCAGCCATTCAAGTTTCCTCAGTTGAGAATTCTCTGTTTAGCTCTGTTCCCCATTTTTTGATAGGGTTATTTGGTTCTCTGGAGTCTAACTTCTTGAGTTCTTTGTATATACTGGATATTAGCTCTCTATCGGATGTAGGATTGGAAAAGATCTTTTCCCAATCTATTGGTTGCCATTTTGTCCTATTGACAGTGTCCTTTGCCTTACAGAAGCTTTGCAATTTTATTAGGTCCCATTTGTCGATTCTTGATCTTAGAGCATAAGCCATTATTGCTCTGTTCGGGAACTTTTCCTCTGTGCCCATGTGTTCCAGACTTTTCCCCACTTTCTCTTCTATTAGATTCAGTGTATCTGGTTTTATGTGGAGGTCCTTGATCTACTTGTGCTTGAGCTTTGTACAGGGAGATAGGAATGGATCAATTTGCATTCTTCTACATGTTGACCACCAGTTGAGCCAGCACCATTTATTGAAAATGCTGTCTTTTTTCCACTGGGTGGTTTTAGCTCAAAGATCAAGTGACCGTAGGTATGTGGGTTCATTTCTGGGTTTCAATTCTATTCCATTGATCTACCTGCCTATCAGTGTACCAATACCATGTAGTTTTTATCACTACTGCTCTGTAGTATAGCTTGAGGTCAGGGATACTGATTCCCCACAGAAATTCTTTTATTGTTGAGAATAATTTTTGCTATCCTGGGTTTTTTGTTATTCGAAATGAATTTGAGAATTGCTCTTTCTAAGTCTATGAAGAAATGAGTTGGAATTTTGATAGGGATTGCATTGAATCTGTAGATTGCTTTTGGCAAGATGGCCATTTTAATTATATTAATCTTGCCAATCCATGAGCATGGGAGATCTTTCCATCTTCTCAGGTCTTCTTTGATTTCTTTCTTCAGAGACTTGAAGTTCTTGTCATACAGATCTTTCACTTGTGTGGTTAGAGTCACACCAAGATATTTTATATTGTTTGTGACAATTGTGAAGGGTGTCATTTCCCTAATTTCTTTCTCAGCCTGTTTATCCTTCGAGTATAGGAAGGCTACTTATTTGCTTGAGTTAATTTTATATCCTGCCACTTTGCTGAAGTTGTTTATCAGTTGTAGCAGATCTCTGATGGAGTTTTTTGGGTCACTTAAGAATATGATCATATCATCCACAAATAGTGATATTTTGATTTCTTCCTTTCCAATTTGTATCCCTTTGACTTTCTTTTGTTCTCTAATTGCTCTAGCTAGAACTTCAAGTACTATATTGAATAGATAGGGAGAGAGAGGGCAGCTTTGCCTAGTCCCTGATTTTAGTGGGATTGCTTCAAGTTTCTCTCCATTTAGTTTGATGTTGACTACTGGTTTGCTGTATATTGCTTTTGCTATTTTTAGGTATGGTAGGCCAAAATATTTTATCTGGAATTTCTAGAGATGTATTTTTGACTTTGGAATTCATAAGCATTCAAGGAAAAAAAAAAGAGGCTGTGTGTAACATGCACACATGTCAAACAGAACCACCAGTCAGAGGAGAAGGAGTATCCAATTGGATATACAAATATCTCTGTGGTTAAACATACAACTATTTATAGGAAGTATGTTGTCAAAAGTTGAAAACCAGTTGAATTTCTATTGATGACAGCTTTGCTACAATTTTTGTTGAGGTTACATTTGCCACAAAACGTGTCCTGAACAAATTTGTGGTTTTCAAAAAATCTTAGACTTCACAATTATTGATTAGAAACTCTTAATATTTCATGGTTTTCTTTCTAAAATCAAAATGGCTATTATGAGGCAGTGAAATAAAGAAAGATTATTTTGCCATAAAAATAATTTTGAAGGTACCTAATGAGTTAGGAAAAATCTCATTACTTATTTCTGAGTGAAAAATTATATTGTAGTAACTGCAATTTAGAAAGTATACACACATTTGTAACAAAAGATGAATATAACAAAACATTAACAGTGACTATAGGTCTATAGGTAAGAATTAGAATTAGAAGGTATACCAGGCAGTGGTGGCACATGCTTTTAATTCCTGCATTTAGGATGCAGAGGCAGGCAGATCTCTGGGGCCATCCTGGTCTACAGAGTGAGTTCCAGGATATCCAGAACCACACAGAGAAACCCTGTTTTAAACAACCAAATAAATAAAATAAAATAAATTGGAAGGTGACTTTTACTGTAATATCTGTAATTATTTCTTTCAAGGAACTCATAACAAGCATATATTGTTCACAGGATTTCTCATACATTTTATCTGAGTGCATAGTGTAACCCTGCAGGAGGTACCTATTCAGGAAGTAGGTGGAGGGAACGACTTTGGTTGCCTCTTGCCCTTTTGCCACCACTTTCTTGGGAGCAATTTGACTTTTGAGATGAAACCCTAAAAGAAAGTATTGGTTCCTCAGTTTAAGAGGGTGATGGGAAAGTTTTAAAGTGGGGCCACGGCCATTTCCCAGGAAATTGCAGCCATAACTTACTTGACACCAGCTGAAAAACTCATCACAGGGAAGAAGAGTCCATCTGTGTTGAAATTCTCAAACATCCCCTGCACAGGTTGTCCATTGATTCGGAAGGAAATGCTGGGTACTCCAAGGTCAAGGCAGCAGCTCACCACATCATCTGACTTCAGCAGATGCTGGTTGACAGAGGCCACAGCTCTGGGTATCCGGCCTAGTGAGAAGAGAGTAGGAAGAAAACTGTGGGATCCTAGAGGCATGCATCAGGTAGAGAGACAAACTTAAGAGGCTATAATTGAGAGATGGAGAAACTAAGTATGCAGTATAAGAAGAGCTCAGGATATGCTACTGTAGTGGAAATGCAATCTCTTGCTGCATGAGATGAGGGAGGGGAAATTATTTTCTAAGCTGGTGAGTGAACAGATACCATGCTTGATGTGAACCAAGTCTCAGAGAAAGTCCTAAAGCTACTAAGAATTAGGCCAATGAGAAGTGAGGCACCAGGCTCACCTGGAACTCACAGAGATCTACCTCCCTCTGCCTAAGTGAGGGGATTCCAGTGAGTGCCCTGCCCAACAAAATGTCTTTAATCTCTTAGACATTATATCTGTTGTTAAAAGTGGGAGCAGAGTTGCAATCCAGCTTGAGTTTAAAACTGTTACTTAAAAAGTAGTTTTGTTCCATGTGATGTCCTTTGGATGGACTAGTGAAATAACTGATTAAAAACACCAGGCATTGCCTCAGAGGCCAGCCTTATGCCTTGGTACAGAATCTGCTCAGACAGCTGGGCCTCATGAGAGCTACTTGACTGACCCGTAGCCCATTCCTTTGAATCTCCCACTGGTGATAAATCTCAGCCTTACAGAATAAATTTAATGTGTAGAAATACAATAAAGATCTTAGGATGTGATTTAAAAAAAAAAACCAAGAATGTTCCCACTAAATTTGGGGTTACCTATTGCAAATGATAAAGAAGCAAGACTTCTCATGTGACCTATAACAAACTGAATCAATATGAAAAATACATCACAACAGTAGCAGACTGCTCAAAACAAATGCATATAACCATACAAGCTGACTTTTGTAAGGACCATACAACAGGCATCTTTCCTGCTCTGCTATTAAAAAAACCAAAAAAACAAAAAAACCCACTAGTACAATGCTTTAGAATCACCTCATAGTAAACGAAAATCCAAACTACTTCTTTTGTGTATGTGTTTGTGCAAATAAATTTAAAGCAAATACCTGGGACCAAAATTCATATTCTACGTGGTAACTTTAAAATAAATCCTTAAAGTTAAATTGGCAAGGAGAGATGGCTAAGCAGTTAAGAGCACTGGCTGTTATTGCAGAAGACCCAGGTTCGGTTGTCAGCACCCACATGGTACCTCACACCCACCTGTTACTACAGTTCCAGAGGATCTGATGCACCCTTCTAACCTCCTTGGGCACCCAGCATAGTGATCATACATACATGTAGGCAAAACACTCATAAGTCTTTTTTAAAAAACAATCTTATTAAATGTGCAGTGACTGGGGGTGTAGCTCAGTGGTAGAGAGCCTGACTGTGTAGCATACACAAAGCCCTGGGTTCTGTCCTCAGCAGGCACAGTGAAAATTGCCAAAACTTTACCTTCTTCAAAAGCTTATTCTCCAAGTATTTTTCTTGAGTGCTAAAACCTCTAATCTTAACCTTCATGTCACCTTTCTGGTGGCCTTACAGAGGCTTGCTTGGGTATTATATATGAAAAGCTGTCCATGCTTTAGGAGGACCTTAGTATCTCACAATGACTGAGCTTCTCCATGTGAGGTGGAATTGTGAGTCAGAAAGCCAGGAACACTTAGTGACCTGACCCTGTTCCACTGGGAATAAAAATCTGATAGAGAAAATTTAAAAGTTTGGAATGGTTGAATTTCATCTAAAATTCAATGTTTGTGTTTATTGTACCTTTTCTCGCTCTGTGGGATTTATTTAACATGACTTTTAAAAAATTTATTTTAATGAACTTCTATAACACTGTATGGATAATAAACATTTGCTTCTACTTCCTTTTCCAACAATAAGCACATGTATAAATGTAATGAAAAACAGATCAAGACTATACATAGCACCTTGTGTCTAACAGGTGTTAATATCTCTAAAATAGGAGGTAGTAGACAAGGCCATCCAATCCCCAGGGAAATATTTGACAGCATCGGGAAGAGAGTTCTTTATAAAGTGAAATATTTTCTAAGAATAATGGCTTTTCAATAGAGTATTCATTTAGGAAATTGTGTTTCCTCTGAAGTTTACAAAAGCTAGTCAATCCTTTTCATGGTAATGAAACGGCATTCTAAACTTATACATTTCAGTATTAACACTCCTTTATTGATTGACAACAGAGCACTCTATTGCTTTGATAGAGTAAATGCTATCTCTAAGCCTCTATGTCTTTTGTTTGTTTGGTTTGGGTTTGGTTTTGACTTTTTTTTTTTTTTTTTTTAAGGAAAAGCCTTTTACATAGCCTTCGCTATTCTAGAATTCACTCTGTAGACCAACCAGGCTGGCCTTGAACTCAAAGACTTCCACCTGCCTCTGCATCCCAAGTGCTGGAATCAAAGGTGTGCACCACTACACCTGGCAAGCATCTGTTTCTTTAGAAATCTTTGTTTCTAATGTAACTATTTTTTTGCATTATCATTTAGTATAACTGGGAGACAGAAACAAAAGTAACTTATGTCCCTTATTTTTAAAATACATGCACAAATTTGCTGAATTGAACATACAGTTAAGCTTTTTAAAGAGGTTTGCTTTTGCAATAGGATGAAAGGAATCCAAGGGGCTAGAGTGGAGCTCAGTGTCATATGTGCCTAACATAGATACACAAGGCCCTGAGCAGTACCCTAGCAAAACAGAATAAACTCAAGGGTGATTATAGCCCCCTAAATCCAATCTCTCTCTCTCTCTCTCTCTCTCTCTCTCTCTCTCTCTCTCTCTCCCATTCTTTCTCTCTCTCTCTCTCTCTCTCTCTCTCTCTCTCTCTCTCTCTCTCTCTCTCAAGGATAAGATCCAAATAGATTTCAGAAAGACACATTGAGGTATTCATATTTATATCAGACTGAAGAAAAGTTCATCAAATAAATTTCTTCCTCTTTGAAAGGGTTCTGTCATGTCCTTAGCTATTTAGAAAGTAGCCATGCTTGGTCCGATTACTTGTGGGTTGGATACAATATGCATTTGATTTGATTTGATTTGATTTTTTCAAGACAGGGACAAAAATTTTTAATTTTAAGAATTAAAAAAAAAAAAAAAAAAAAGAGAAGTGAGGCTACGAGATTCGTGCTCAGACTACCCCAGTGTTAGTAAGTAGGCTCGGACAGCTTTTCCTGAGTGGAGGTCCTGGAAGGTAGGAGTATAACATGTAGTCATAGGTAAGAGAAGGTCTTCTTCTGCTTTCTCAGAAGGATGTGGGCACTGATTGAGAGGATCATCAGAGAGAACTGCATCCCTCTATTCAGGAAACCATGCAACAAGGTTTGAATGCTTTAAAAGCTTTATTGTTTCAGATAAGGAGGCAAACACGTTGTCACTTATAGGTGCATTAGTGATTATAAAATGCTTTTCTATATCTTCCTTTTAAAAGGATTGACCACTTCTGACTCAAAATAGTGAGAAAATGCCTTGCTTTTCTGTGGTATTATCATGATTCTACCCAGCCTCCTCTCAGACTGGGAGAAGCTGGAATTTAGAGTTTCAGTAACCAGATAAAGACAGTTTGTTTCTTAAGAGTACAATTAATACATGTTCATTATAAATGTTAACCATCATACAGAAAAGCAGGAAAAAGGAAAGTATAATTTTCCATAATGTAGTGAATTTGTAACTTTGGAATGCTTGACCCTGAACAGGACTTCTAGATCATGACCCCACAGGCTCAGAGAACATCACAAATGAAGGTCATAAAGGATATAGGAGACAGGTTGGAGAGGTATGCTGTGTAATGAGTCTTCTCGACATAGCAAGGCTGATACATTCATGAATTTACTACTGTTGTGGATACCTACACAAGACTTATACAGGATTGGACCTGACACCATTTCATGATGTAAGGGTGCCGGATGATGAGCTCCCATCTCTTACTGAGAGATTATAGGCAATTATGAGGTACTAGAGGCAGGGATATAATTTTCTTTAGAGGTATAGATGATGATAGGCTGCCAATGTTCCAGTAAATAATCTCTCAACTCATACTCATGGAACCAATCCTAATTAAACTCAAGCTCAAAAAACAAAATCAATAAAGTGGGGCAGGAGGACTTGTTGAGAAGAACCAAGTTTCCAGGAAAAGAGAGAGGCATATGAGAGTGGGTAATGGGGGTATGGAAATGACCAAGATTCTATATAAACATCTATCATTTGGACTTTTTTGTCAAATCATATTATAAGTTATAGTATAATTCTATACATATTAAAAGCTAGATTTTAATGACTTCTCAACATATCATGAAAGGTAACCTAAAATAAATCTATCCTTGATGTAAATGTATTATTTACAAATTTTGCACATATATATTTGGTGATATTACTAATCTCAACCTTGAACCATTTAATGTTAACAGTGGCTAATACTATTTTAGTAATAGATTAAAAACTAATTGATTGATTTAAGAAAAATTGCAAAATTATTATACTTTTAATTTAAAAATAAATACTTCCTCTAATTAATGTGACTAAAAAAAGCCATATTCCAGCCTCCTTCCCTCCATCATAAATAATAAATGCTCATTATGAATTCCTTGAAATAATTACAAATACTACAGTACAAATATTACAGTCATCTTCTAATTTATTTTATTTTATTATTTTTGTTTTTTTAAGTCAGGGTTCTCTCTGTGCCTGATACTATCTCTGGGGTTGGGAATCAAAAGCAGAAGGCCCATTTTGTGCCTTTAAGAAGTTCACTGTCTCTGGGTAGAGAGTGAGTAGTAAAAAATTACACCAATAGGGTAAATATCAGAAGGAAGGTCCATGTCTGCTGGAGGTAGAGGAAGATGCAACACCTGTCTGCAAACATGGGAGACATGGGAACTTCAAAAATGAACAGAATACTAGATAAATGGGAACGAAAGTGCTGAAGCTGAGGAGTGAGGGCTGGAGAGAGGGGGTTAAGGGAGATGGGGAGGGGTTAATGAAGCTAGAGAGAACACAGAGCTTGGGTATCCATACTGTAGTGGCCACAGCACAGGGAGGATCTCCAATTCATGTGCTGAGGCTTTGGACTCCTGTTTTTGGAACTTCCATCATTTTACCAACCCTAGATAAACACAGTGGGAGGCTTATAGTCACAATTATTTAGATGTGAAACAAAACAGAGCACCTTGTGGAATGCAGGTAGTGTTGACATCTTTCCATTTTTTTCCTGTCGGAAAGACTGACTGCTCTCAGTTCAGTATGGAGCTTAGACATCCCATATTCTATACTCTGTTCACTTTTCCCTCAAGTCTGCTTTGAAAGGATCTTATGGAAGCTCAGAAAAACCTGCTGTGTTTGTCTCACTCTGGAGCTCTGATTTTTCCTATTAAAATGGTTGTTACCAACAACCCATTTCCTTTTTCATTATTTTGGCTTCCAGAAAATATCCTTCATGAATAATTCCCAACATATCTGTGATTTTGGAAAACCAGCAAACAACTGACATATGAGTTTGGACAATTAACTTTAAAAGCAAACAGAACCTTGATAGATAAACATAAAATTCATGAGGATCTTCACCTTCCAAAGGCTTGTATAAGTCAAAATGGAGCTTGCAGAGTTGAGCTATGATTCTATTGTTTACTTTCCCTTCTCTTCAGAGTCCTTTGAGGAGATAAGGCATGGAGAGATAAGGGTCCACACCTCCTAGTGGTTGGTATACCCAGTGTCACTCCATTGAAGAGAATCTCTTTCCCCAGCAACTATCAATTTCAAAATGTAGTACAGCTATATTTTGTTCCTGGGATCAAGTGAGCTTTCTGCCTCAGCATCCTTAATAGCTGAGTTTATGGCTATGTACCATTCAGCCCAACTTTATGCCTTGTTCTAACTAGAAAAGTCTCTATAAAGTAAGCAATCTGCCCAGTGCCCTTCCGCCAATCAACAACTGGGTACCTGGGAAAGCTACACTATTTTTTTCTTGACCTTATTCACTGATACAATGTTATCGCAATTCTTTCCAAAGGCAACATCAATGTTCTTTAATAAATATGTTACAGATCAGTTCAAGTCAGTAGCTTAATTTATGTACACAGATGACTAAAAAGTTAATGGACCTGGAAACTTAAATCTCAAGAAAAAGAAGAAAATTTGTCATGACCAGTTTTCAATCTTTCTTCCTAATCATCTTCCATCCTCTCCTACATCATCTGAGTGTTATTTCCGTGCCATTAAGTCATCAGGCAATTACCCTTTCCTCATATGCCCGAAATTCCCTGCAGTTCTGGTGGGAGTTCTTAACAGACACCTTATTTCTTCAGCTGATGCACATACTGATATATTTACCTGGAATGCCTTCTATAAGATAGATGTTTCCTGTGTGGAGCTTGAGAAATCAGGATGAAGTCTGGATTTAAGGAAGCCTTGGGCTTCAGTGCATGAGAATGGAAAGTATAACTCTTATAGACATTGCTTCTTTACCTTTTATCAGATGGACTAAGAATCTGAAACCTTGAGCACACCTACATTGGATTATATTATAATATTTAGACTCACAATAAGCCTTTGCAAACCTGAGTTTCCAGCCATCTTTCCACTTTTCCAATAAAACAGAGTCACTACTAGTGATGACCAGTATGGCTCTGGATTATCTCCCTTGCTTATTCATAGAATACAGGATGGGACAATGAAGAGCTGGATAGGAGCAATTATCCATTCCTGGAATGTTGCACAATTATTAATGTTCAGGTTCTGAAATGCACAGGAGTGTGCCCCATTTTGATATATCATGGTTAGGTTTTTTTTGCCTCTGGACTCACTGAAGTGGTCATTTCCAAGTGTCTACAATAGACACAAGAGTTTCCTAAGTGCCTAAGTGTACTCCTGCAGAATCAAAAAGAACAAAAGTTTTTCCTTTGAGAATGATTCATTTGCCTTTGAAACAAGAGTCAAATATGCTTAATCTATTGAGTGAATTGTCAGGGTTCCTTTGAGCAAGCAGACTTGGGATGATGAGATGAGAGCCATCAGTAGGCAGTGTGAAAATGGCTCCCACAAGAGGAGCTCCATTCAGTCACTCCCAGTCTTCATCCTGCCATCTGGGAAGTTGCTGATATGTGTGAGCATTCTTCCCTTCCCATTCAGTCAATCTCCACTTCCCACATATAGTGTATATCATCTAGTGATATACCTAAGCTAACAGCTCCTACTGTGTACCTCCAGACTCAGTGATTCCACAGTGGGACTTGGACAATTAGGAAGGAAAGATACATTCTCTATGAAGAACTAGAGAAGGTGAGTGGGGGTTGAATAGAGCAAGATGAATTTCCTTCTGCTATGATCATTCTGCCATAATTTTTGCATGTTGCAAGTTGTCCCTTTGGCCACACAGAACAAAAGTAGATGCTTGTATCCTTCCCACCCCTCTATATGGTCTAGGAGAGATAAATGTACAAATGAGTATATTTATAATAGCCTTAAAAGTGTTAAACTCCATGTAAAACAGCACAAAAATAACAACAAACATGAACAAGATCACTCCAAGAAGCATGCCATCAGAATCTCAGATGATACAGGGTATTACTATCAGGTAGTTAGAATATGGTCTAAGGCAATGGTTCTCAACCTTTGGGTTGCAACCCTTTGAGAGTCAAACAACCTTTTCAAAGGGGTCATCTAAGACCATTAAATCTACAGAGATTTACATTACTATTTATAGCAGTAGCAAATTTACAGTTATGAAGTAGCAATGAAAATAATTTTATGGTTGGGGATCACCACACCATGAGGAAGGGTACTAAAGGGTCACAGCATTAGGAAGGTTGACAACCACTGGACTAAAGGAAGAAGGAGAATGTGATGGGTATGCACTTCTCAGTTACACAAGAAAATTCTGTACGTAGTTTTATTTTGTAGAGAAACATTTCTCTCGTACTGAATTTAGGAAGACTGAATCAAGGCTCCTCTGAAAGAAATATGCTGTCTGATGCTTCTGTGAGGCATTTTATCAGGCACACATCATCTCCAACTGCAGTTCTTAAGGAGACATAGACAATATATGTTTTGGGCAATAAGCCAGAGAAGTACCATACTTATTTACAGTGAAAACTCTAGTTAGTCCTGCATTTTTCACCCAGGCAGAAATAATCCATCCCTTCACATTTATGGGCCATGGTTATATATGGTAAAATCATCAGTATTTATCTTTTAAAAAGTTTTGAATTCTTTTTTCGATTAACATTAACCTACAGATGCTAACAATCATGACATGAAGCAGCAAGCAGTGTTAACATCATGACCTTGATAATCAGATCAGGAGCCTTCCCAGGGTGACTGATTATATTTCTTGATGTCTTTTTGTATCAGTTTCTATATCTGTAACATGAATTCAGTATTTTCTACCTTAAAGGTCATTATGACATTAAAGCATGTAGCTCACTATCCACTAAATAAAGCTGATCACTGCCAATGTGTTTATTCAAAAACCCTAAAAAATCTATTTGAAATAAGGACTGATAGATATATGCTGAGGGCTAGCCATGGCATCCAGGTATACTTAGGCAGGCAAGCAATGAATGGTATAGGTGATTGCAGGGGCAAACCTTGGTTTTGTGAGGGCAAAATTGCTTACTTTTGGTAATATTTACCTTTCTAAACTCTTCTGACCACAGAAGATGCTGATTTCTGGTGATTAGCACCTGCTGTTAGCAGATGGGGATTAAGGTAAGGAGTTGGTTACTCTGGTTCTTTGTTCTTAGACTCACAGGCCCCTTCCTGATCAAGAGAGGCTCATGGGTTGTTAACTCTTTGTGAGCCAGAGAGAAAGGGAAAAATAAGAAAAGCACACATGCAGAAAAACCACCCATTCACTTTGGATGAAACAGAAATAGAGGCTCCATTTTACTATTATTTTCTGTTTTCAGTATATATACTTTCTCTAAAACAATTACCTCATACAGTTATCAGGTAGAGCTGTTACAGCAGGATAATTAATTATGTGATTTTGTAAATACTTTTACATTCCAGTAAGTTCATAGTAAGTTTACGGTACTAATTAATGTCATAGATCAATAAAGTTTAAAGAGTGACAAAAGAATTATTTACATCTCTTTCCATTAAGACTAGTATCTCATTAAACATCCATCTGTTACTAGTCCCCCATAAGTTTATTATAAGTTTAAAGTAATAATTTTTATGTCACAGGTTAACATGGTTTTGTCAAGAGACAAATCATCTGCTTGTGTCCTATTATTTTGAAGTTTTGTATAGATAAACCAGTCAATATTTCATTTTTTGTTCTTGCACCTACAATAAATTGTCTGTTCGAAGTTTATGTATGCCCTTTAGTTACCAGATAGTGGTCTTATGCCTAACCTGGAAGGAATGTTTTCCTTTAGCATAAATTTGTTCCAAGCCTGCTTTCTGTTTCTAAGTACAATCAGCCCATGACTCATGAAGGTTTACAGAACTCTTACTTGCTTTTATGCGATAGAAGACTTGAAATTACTTGTATAAATTTAGGAATTCTATAATATCATTATTAGGAATTATAAAATCATCAATTTGTCTACACAGCATTATTACATGAGAGTACATCTTCATGTTGATCTGCCCAATAGGGTGCCCAATAGGCACCCATGTTGATCTGCCCATAAAATCTGCCCAGTAGGGTGGTCTAATAATGCCCTGGAATCATTAGGGTATGTAGTAGTGAAAGGAAAGGCATGTCAGCAACAAGAAGCAATCTTGGGATGAAGTCTCTTGGGATCTTGCCTCACAGAGCTCACCCATTACAGACCATGCAAAACAGTGGGCCATCTCCAGAAAATTCACTTGTATGTCTTTAGCCTTCCTAAATGGCTTTTGACAGATACAGACACTTAGTATATCAGATACTTTTCCTATTGCTGTGATCAAATATCTACAAGACAGGATGGAAGGACTTATGCTTGTTTATAGCCATCTTAGCAGGGGAGGCATGTTAGTGGGTGGATCTGTGGAAGTGGGAATGATTGGCAGATGCTTGCTAATATACCAACTGATCAGAAAGTGGAGAGAGGACAGGAAGTTGGGTTTGACTATAAACCTCGAGGTATGTCCCCAATGACCTATTTCCTTTAGCTTGATGCTACCTCCTAATAGTGTCACAATTTCTTAAAAAAACAAAAAACAAAAACCAAAAAAACAGTGCTATCAGGTGATGACTAAGAATTCAAACACATGTGCCTGTGATGGGCATTTTATACTTAAATTGTAACAGTACGCTTAAGTGATCTGTGTTGTGTAACATAGCTAGGAACTCCCAGAATAAAGCTATAGATGAAACTTATTTAAACTTGATGCT
The DNA here is from genome assembly GCA_019843965.1 of Rhynchomys soricoides. Taxonomy (NCBI): domain Eukaryota; kingdom Metazoa; phylum Chordata; class Mammalia; order Rodentia; family Muridae; genus Rhynchomys; species Rhynchomys soricoides. Next base: position 1,057,179 of record JADRCH010000088.1, read on the forward strand.
TTTTCCACCCAACAATCTCACAGAATTCAAGCATTTCCATCATTTCAACTTAAAGTGAACACGATGAGGCTCAATTATCTTCAGCAATAAAGTAGAGGTTGGAAGCCTTCACAACGTACTCACCTGACCAAAGATGAAGCCCATCAAAGCCATAGGAGTACAGGTCATCACCAACACCATTGCCTCCCCATCCTTCTCCACCACCAGGGTATGGGGCATAGCCTGAAGAGGAGGCCCAGCCTACTCGCAGATGTGTGGGCTCTGCTGTTAGGAAAGGCTCCACCTGGTCAATAATTAACTCAAAGTACCACTTCTTGTACTGTGGTGAGCCTTCGGCAACTCCCAGGAAGATGTTTGGCCGGATGCTGAAATTAAACCATGGGACAGGCTATTTCTGCAAAGAGTACATAACTGAACAAACAAGTTGAACCAGACCCAGAAGGAGGCATTGGTCCAATAAAACCTATGTCAGTGCATTTTCATCATTTTGTTTTGTTGTTGTTATTGAACAGCACTCAGCAATTGGCCAAGCTCATAGTGGGCAGTATGGAGGCATCAGTAACTTCTTACAAAATATAAAGGTGGTTTTTTTAAAAAAAGTTAATTCAAGGCCAGGCATTTATTGAGTGCTAACCATGTGAAACAATGCTGTAAATATTATAAGGTTTGTATGATCACCAACCTTTGTGTCTTTCCATAAGAAAGAGACATCATTTATACAACCTCCATCTTTTGGTACACAAGCTTTAATACAATCATTTTCAAATGAGCAGTTCTTGTTCCTAAGCATATTTAATACTTAAAAGCATTAAGAAGTTACTATTATATGTAGCAGAGAACGGCCTTATCTGGCATCACTGGGAGGGGAGCCCCTTGGTCCTGTGGAGGCTTGATGACCCAGGATAAGGGAACGCTAGGAGACTGAGGCAGGAGTGGATGGGCAGGTCGGGGAGCACCCTCAAAGAGGTAGGGGAGGGGAGGAGGCAATAGGAGGGGAAACTGGAATGGGGGATAACATTTGAAATGTAAATAAATAAAATAGCCAACACAAAAATGAAGAAAATAATGGAAGTTACTATTAGCAAACCTTGCTAAGTATGGGACAGACAACTAAGGGTTCTCAATGTTTGGATTATGTAAGAGAGACTCTTCCTGGGCTTGGGTATGTTCTACTTGAGATGGACACATATAAATGAAGCTATATTAAGCTGTCTGTTAAGAAGGAAGATCTGGCCAGGTGGTGGTGCACACTTTTAATCCAAGCACTCAGTAGGCAGAGGCAGGTGGATCTCTGAGTTTGAGGCTAGCCTGGTCTACAGAGTGAGTTCCAGAATAGTCAGGACTATAAACAGAATCCTTGTTGTAACAAAACAAAACAACCAACCAAACAAACAAAAAAACATGAAGAAGAAGAAGAATAAGAAGAAGAATAAGAAGAAGAGGAGGAGGAGGAGGAGGAGGAGGAGGAAGGAAGAGAAAGGAGGAGGAGGAAGGAGAAGGGAGAAGAAGAAGAAGAAGAAGAAGAAGAAGAAGAAGAAGAAGAAGAAGAAGAAGAAGAAGAAGAAGAAGAAGAAGA